>JARPRG010000478.1:1145667-1187647 GCA_031001745.1 Hartigia nigra | reverse complement strand
TAAAACTGGACGCACTTAAACGACATGTTGGGACTTGCCACTAAGTTGAGGAATTCGCCATTCTGCGCACATCATTTATTTGTCCCGTAACTGTCCACGACACAGTGGAGGCGCTACTGCAGCAAGGCTACGACCGTGCCTATTTTAATGTTGTGCTGTTGTCTTTACTGGAGAAACCCGTTGCTCGAGAAACTCGCCATCGTTCTTGCACGTGCTTTGTACAGTGTTTGTAATAGACTTTACAATGGCGGAAATAGGTAATTATTCTCCAATAACATGTATCAGAATTACACGTTTTATCTAGATGCAGCTTCTGAATACCTATGGGCATTCGTAGCTTATATTTTATCTCAGGAAAAAAGCCTTAAAATTTGAGCCGCATGGAAGCCAATTGAAGTAAACACGTGTTGCCGAAAGATTCTTAAAGAAATTATCATAGAAATACTATAAAATAATGATAATTTATGGTGTTATTCTTGTCGCAGTTTATGCTGCTTCTATTCTAGCATAGATTTGTGTCTATATCTTGCTTAAATCATAGGTATATGTAATAGGTTAGAATGGAACATTTTCTGTTCACAGAGAAAGGAAAGAAGAAAAATAAAAAGAAATCCCTTGGGGAAGCTCAAATCGCTATGAAGTGCCAGGTAGAACCTTCTGATGAAGTTGCCAAACTGGATTGTAAAGATTGGCCACTGTTATTCAAGGTATTTCTATTGCGAATGATTCACTCTTTTCACTCTTTAAGTATAATAAGGATGTGCTAACTAAATGATTTCTTTTTTTTAGAATTTCGACAAAATGCTCACACGTACGAAACATTTTACTCCACTCACAAGTGGGACTACGCCACTACATCGTCCTATATCAGAATATGTAAAATCAGGTTGCATAAACTTGGACAAGCCATCAAATCCCTCAAGTCATGAAGTTGTTGCCTGGATAAAGAGGATCCTAAAGGTGGAAAAGACTGGCCATTCTGGAACATTAGATCCCAAAGTTTCAGGCTGTCTAATAGTTTGCATAGACAGAGCAACCAGATTAGCAAAATCTCAGCAATCTGCTGGCAAAGAATATATAGCAGTATTCAAACTTCATTCTGCAATAGATAATCTGCAGAAGGTAAGCCAGTAACCGTTAGGACAAATTTGATGCATATATAGCACACATTCATATAGCCTGTTTATGTTATAATAACTTTTTTTAGATAAATCAAGCCTTGGAGAGATTACGTGGTGCACTATTTCAAAGACCACCTTTGATATCAGCAGTAAAACGACAATTGCGTGTCAGAACAGTGTATGACAGTCACTTCTTGGATTACGACTCTGAACGCAATATGGGAATTTTTCATGTGAAATGCGAAGCTGGTTCTTACGTTAGGACGATATGCGTTCACCTTGGTCTCTTCTTAGGCACAGGATGTCAGATGCAGGAGTTGCGAAGGAACCGTTCTGGTATTCAATCCGAGAAGGATGGAATGGTAACCATGCACGATATCCTGGATGCTCAATGGTTATATGAAAATCATGCGGATGAGTCTTACCTTCGAAGAGTGATCAAACCCCTGGAAGCACTTCTTGTTGGACACAAAAGGATCATAGTAAAAGACAGTGCTGTATGTATTATCATAATTAACATATTTGTAGTATTTATCATATGATTCTCATTCATTGCATTAATATATTACCGCAGGTCAATGCAATCTGTTACGGAGCCAAGATAATGGTACCCGGTATTCTAATGTATGATGATGGCATCGAATTGAACCAGGAGATTGTAATTGTAACTACCAAAGGAGAGGCGATTGCACTAGGTAATTACTTCTGCCATTTTCCATCAATACAAATCATTTAACACCCTAAGAGTTATCTGTCATTAATCTTATTTTATTTTAGCTACGGCAATGATGACTTCACCTACCCTTACCGCGTGCGATCATGGCGTGGCTGCCAAAATCAAGCGTGTCATCATGGAAAGAGATGCGTATCCAAGAAAATGGGGTCTGGGACCAAAGGCTTCAATTAAGAAACGTTTAATAGTCGAAGGAAAATTAGATAAACATGGAAAACCAAATGAAAATACACCAGCAGATTGGCTCTCGAGTTACGTAGATTATTCTGACGTCAAGGTATCTATCTCAACCTACTCCTAAAATATATCCCTTTATTTAATACAGTTTGTAATCTGATTATTATTATTTTTAGACCGAAGAAAATGGCGTGACTGATAATAGTACTAAGAAACGCAAACGAGAGGAAATACAAAACACGAGCGAAACAGCCGACACGTCAATGACCTCAATCACCGAACCAGTAGTAGCAGTAAAAGATGAAGTAAAGGCCGACGTGGAAACGCCGCCATCCAAGGAGAAGAAAAAGGAAAAGAAAGAAAAGAAGAAGAGAGTGAAGCAGGAAGCTGAGAGCAGTGAGGCTGCAGCAACCGTAGGAGAGACAGCAGTCAGTATTATTTTTCAATGGAAATAAAAAAATATAAATCTTTTAAATAATCGAATATTTTTTCCAGGAATCACCAGCGAAGGAACAGAAAAAGAAGAAGAAGAAGAAGAACAAGGAGGAGGAAGAACCGCCAACCGCCTAGGTCCATTTTCTAAGTGAAACAGTATACCGGTTAGACATATGTGTTATTTCTAAGTCGGTTACTAAGTGGTTTTTTAACAATAAGACAGACACTTACATGGAACTAATGCTAGGGTCGGATTTAAGGGAAAAGAAGAGACAAATAGAACAAGAAAACAGCATCGCTCTATACCATTAGGTCTCTTTGTGCAAGTTCGTCTGATTCCATTTAATCGTGCAATTCTCATTGCATGTGACTAACGGTAAAATATCGGTATGATTGCAATCGTCTGCATAACCAGGATGTATGTAGATACTGCACTGATAAGTGGGAATAATAAACATGGTAAGAAACGATCGACTAATTATCGGTCATGCGCTATCATGTAAAGTGTACATAAATCTAAATGAGCCGTCTTGATTCATGTATTTACCTGAGCACCAGAACTGCTATGAAGCACCCTGGTGTATTTAAATTGTTAGAAGAACATATGTATTTACTATCTTCTTTCAAGACTTTACTTTTTGTATACATACCTGGATACTTACAGATCACATATCTAGATATCGATGAAAACAATATACAGTGAAATATTCCACAGCGCTACCATTCTCTCGAAATTTACGTGCATCCCAGTCACATGAGATACGTCGACAATAGTGTCGATGCTATTTTACTACTTTCATTTTTTTTTTTATAGAAATATTCATAAGACGTACATATTCTGATACCGTAATGAAACAAGTAGTTCAGTACGGTCAAATGTGTATGATATACAAGTGGCGAATGCATTAGGATTTTAAAGATAATTTACTATTTTGAATAAAAAGTTTAAAAATGGCCTTTACAACTTGTTTCTTATTTTAATCGATCTATTTTATGATTTTTGTGGGTTAGGGGACAATTAGAAGGACCTGATGTGTTATTTTATAAAGACGTGTATTCTTAGTAAATGTCATATTGCAAATGGTGCATTGAGATACGGTTATTTGAAGACAACGGTGTCGAGCATGGCTCCCAAACACTGGACGATATTTGTGGACATGAGAGTGTCTACCTTCTCCTCGAGATGCCGTTTTGGATCCTGTTTACCTACGTTCTTTATGGCTAGCTGTTCAGGTGTCATTTTTTCTTCATCCTCAAGTGCCTGTAATATTGAAAAAGATAGATATGTAGTATTCCATCCTGTAAGTGATGGGTAAGCGAAACCATAACAGTGAATTCTGAAAAATATAAAAATGTTCACCTTGTTGTAGTTCTTGGCTAATTCGAGCATATCAGAAACAATATTTTCATTCAGTCTGCTCTGTTCTGAATACTCGGCAAGAGTGAGACCATCCATCCAAGTCTTTTTATGCAAATTAAGTAGCATCTTCTGCTCGAGTTCATTCTTACGGTAGTTAATACTTATGCTATAATAGTGACGATTAAGACCATGGATCAGAGCTTGAACAGAGGGTTTATGCAAGTGCCCCAAGTTTGATGTAGTTTGTCTAGGCTCTTGACCTAAAACCTGCCATAAAACAATGATATTTAGTGGTTGACACTTAAACGTTGGAACGTTTTCGTGTGAAGAAAAACTTACCATCATGTTGGGATTGATTAATCTAAATGCATCGATAACCACTTTGCCCTTAACTGATTGAATCGGGTCAATGACAACAGCAACAGCCCTTTCACTGAGAGCTTCGAAGGATTGTTGAGTATTGATATCCACACCAGACAACCAACAACCAAAACCTGGATGGGAATGATACCAACCCACAACCATTTCTGGTCGACCAGTTTGCTTTAACATATCCAACATCTTTGCCTGAAATACTGGATCCACTGCTTCTACACTGACACCCTATAGAATATTGTATTAGGAACCTCAAGAAAAAACAAAGGAATTGTTTTCAAGAAGACAGATACATGAATTAGTTCTTACAGTTCCGGTTTGAGGCATGGCAAATACATCAATAACACGCACTGTGTAATCATCTACAAATTCACCCAGCATCAGTCCCATGACTTCCATCGGAACTCCAGCCCTTCCATGTTTAAGCATTTTCAAAAGAGCCAGTGAAGATATATAAACCTAATAAAGAATAGTACTTCGATACAAGTAAAATATATAATATTATGCTATAAATATATCAAAGAAATTATTACTTGTTCCGCAGTATCAACGGCGGGTGTATCAGAAAGTGGAGGCGCTTGATTAAGTCCGGGCATACCGCCTCCTAATCTTAATAGTCTGTCCATTTTAGTCTACGATCAAGATCAAATTTTCCTGAAAGAAATATGTTACTACAGGTCTCACACAAAGCACTACCTTACAATATTAAAAGGACACTACAGTTTCATCAAGAACGAGACTTCAAATGATGCTTCAGGTTAAAATGTCCAGTGACGGGACACTTTCTATTAAACCGGAAGAAAGTCTTCTGCCTTTAATCTTATTGCTTACCTACTTAATAAATAGAATCCCGTTGGTGCACTGCGGTTATTATCACTTGATTATCTTGGCGAAAGTAAACGAAAGAAACATCCCTTGCAAGAAGGCAATGACAATCTCAAATATGCAAACTCACGAGCGGGATATCATGGGTAATCAAAATGGCACGTTGTTGAGCAAGAATGGCTGATGATCAGAAGACCAAGTATGCAGTTCTTTCCCCAAAACTCGGTGGTGGACCCCATGGGATTGGTAAATTTTTATTATATGACACTCATAATAAACTATTATCATTCATGTATTAAATCATTAAGCCCTAATACAGTTATAGATATATTTTGTGATTAAGTTGTGAATAGGTTAATATTAATCACTACCGGATGTATATTTCTGGCGCTAACTTTTGATATTATGAATATAGGGGATCCCAATGACAAGTTTCTCAGGAAGGTCGAGATGGATATTCTTATTCCCAAGAAAATGAGAGATAGAGCCAGAGAGGAGAAATGTGTTGAAGAAGTCAAGAGTAATTTCTTTGTTCGATACACTTCTTGTTATTCAATTTATTACGTATAGTCTTGATGAATATCTTTTTTTTGTTTTAAACAGATTTTACAGAATGCTGTAAGGAAAGTAGTGTTCTCATGGTAGTTAAATGTCGAAAAGAGAACACCGCTCTTAAGGCATGTCTTACACAGTGGTATACTGATGAAAACTTCAAGGAGGAATGTAAACAAGAATATCTAAAGGAGAGAAGTGAGTATAGAAGAACTGGAATACCACAAAAAAAAAAGAAATCTACCCCACATCTATCGTCTCATTAGAGCAGCAAAGTTTAATTAGTGTAGTATCCTCATCAGGATTTTATTATACAAAGAATAAATATTCATCTTCTTTCATTCGTAAACTTCAGTAACAGTGCATTTCTTTACATTTTGAATCAATATATATAATTGTGAGTTTATTGGTAAACACGATTTTTGTATCCGTTGTAGTCTACATATGTATTAGAAAGGAGAAAAATTATATCAATAAACAAGAGTCCAGATGTATAAAAGAATTGTTATTATTATTAATTACATAATTTACAAAGTGTAAAGCTCTTCGTTATATAGGTAAGAATCATTCAACATCGTATTGTGTAACGTAATTCACATCGAATCTTCATCTTCCTCTTCCAACGAAATTGCATCACGATTCTGCCTTGGAATCCATCTTCTCCAAAGTACTTCTCGTACAGTAAATTCTGATAACATTTCTGGTGTTGTCAGACTAGAATCCTTTGGAATGGAAGATGGCCATAGAACTTGTGCAAATAATATTTCCTACATGAACATATGGAGATTCAAAGGTCAATGTGCAATTCAACAAATAATTTATCAGTCAAAATTGTATCTTTTTAATTTCTTTACTGTGATTTACCTTAGCTGCTGTTTCTGATAATCTATCTAATCCAAATAAATTATTCCATGTCATTTTACGTGTCGTTTTCTTCTCATCTCTGATTAATGTATCTGCATCTAGAACTTCAACTATCACTATATAGGAGGCATGATAGAACGGTGGCCCTTGCTTGTATAGCACTGTAATATTAAACATACATGAAAAAGAATAATTAGAACAGAAAGGGGTTAATTGCATATGGCTGAGAATACTTACAGAAGTCACCACCATACTTTAAGCCTGATTTTACTACCCAGCCTTTGCTCCTGAAGTAATGATAGACAACGTATTTCTGGACAAAGTCAGTTTGTTCTTTGCAAAAGTAATTCCAGGCATTTTTGATGCTTAGGAAGTTACCTTCAAAGTCAATCACTTTCAAACAACCAAGAGCAAACATTAAGAAAAATGTTTCTTGGAATGTTAAGCGTAATGTCTCGCGTACAGGAAAGCCCTCGTTCTGTATTCTTGGCTTTACTTTTTTTAAGTAATCTTCTACATCCGAGTCACTATCTGGTAGAACTAGTACATTCCCACTTATATCAGATTCATTTTTGGTTGGATTAAGAACCTTGTACCCAATGTTTAAGAAATCATTTTCTTCAGAAACTATGTCCATTTCCTTATTCACAATTTCACAGACATCTTCTTCCTCTGTAGAATCTAGTACTACCTCATCTATATTTTTGTCTAAGATCGTTACAAGATTTTCTGATGAATTTTCATTAGATTTTGCATCATTTCTTTGAAGGCTATTAGAAGTTTTATTGTCCCTTTTAATCTCAGTAATTTCAATGATGTCACTTATACATTTATCTTCTTCTACAGGACCTTCAATATAAATATCAAGATTTTCCTTATTTATATCATTATTCTTGTCTGATGCTTTTCCAGCTTCATTTTTTCTAGGCATTTTATTTGAGATTTCACATAGATCAGAGTCTGATTCGATGTCTTCATTTTCCCAATTAACTGGCCTTTCTTCTTTGAACAATGATTCCGTGTCAAATTTCTTTGTCTCCTTTAGCCATTCTTGCCTATGACACCACTGTCTGTTTCTAATAATTGGTGGGGCCCCGTATCGTGTTCTTCCAAATGAAGGGTAACTTCTGGATAAGGATCCTTTCCCAAAAAATCCCTTAAACAAATTAATAATAATCAGGATATATCATTATCTTGAATCTAGTATAAAAATCTTACCATTGAATGAACAGCTTCCATTTCATCAGGTTCTACAATGTAAGTTCCCATGGAGCTTAAGTGCGCAGTATACACAGTCCATTCATCGAGCTTACCCAAAGGTATAGGGAATGGATCAAGCATTTGTGTTCGTACCCGCTTCTTCTTTTTTGGTTCTCTTAGATTCATTCTAAAATTTTATATAAAACTATTATTACAAACAACATAATTTATTAACACAAAATAATGATACAAGACTTTATGAACTTTAGCTTCTCTTTCTCCTAAAATTATTCACTACAAACATTAACGTTAAATTAAAATGTAAATAATAATATTCGGTGAAATTTTGTATTCTTACTTGTTACTATTCCTAATTGTATCCTAACAAAACTAGGTACGAAATTGATATTATTTCTTATTTACTTATTTATTTATTGAACGATACAGTTCAATGAAAATTGAACGCTATTCAATTCTCGTTTATTCCAGTTTATTCCAAAAATTTATCGAATAGGGAATTTTTACAATATTCAGTTATTATTCGTTTTAACTGGTGAGCCACCCTGTAGGTTGGTAATAGTCAATCGTCGGTCTCGTGATTGAGCAGCTGAGCAGTGTTAAAAGCGCAGAAGAAACGGAGTAGAGCAGTGCCCTGATTTTCGTTGAAAAATTGAGAGACGCCTGTTGGCGGCGGTAAATTATTAAAAAAGAAAAGGAGTCAGCAGTAGATAATAATTATGGTGGAACGTGTGGCCATAAAAGAGATTATCCCGGCCTTGCCGGATGAAAAAATAGGTAATTATATATACTTGATATGCTTGTACAATATAGAGCCCCTCCCACTATTGCAATTTTGTCACGAGCATTTTTTGCCTTTTACTGAACTGTATTTTACAGACATTTTAAATTTCTATAAAAATCATTCTTACAATTATTTGATATGTACTCCACATATTTATATTATTTATGTCATTTACCACATTCCAGATATGCTTGCTGCTACTAGTATTCTGCAACAGCAAGCAGCTGATATTAGGAATCAGAGAATTAATTGGCAATCGTATCTTCAGTAAGAATTCGCATTTTTATTTTGACATGATATCAATGATCTTGTTTAATTTACTTCCTTTCATTTTGATAATAGGTCTCAAATGATTTCTAAGGAAGATTATGACTTTATTGTGGCCTTTGACACCAGTGATACTGCTGCACGTGAAGCTAAATTGAAGGAGAATCCCAATCAAGCTGCTAAAACGTTCTTAAACTTGTTGGGTCATGTTTCTAAGGACCAGACAATTCAATACATCTTGACCATGATAGATGACATGCTACAGGTATTGAGTTTATTGGATTCCCTTTGCTTCTCTAGATACTTTTAGATTAGGAGAAGCATACTGAGTAATTTGCAGATAACTCGTTATATCGAAGGTGACATTATCCGATAAATTTCATCTACAAGAATGTCCATCTCAAACGCACTAGCTGAATATAGCAAATACTGAATCATTCTGTATACAATATTTATGATGCATATAGTATATACATAGATCTATAAAAATATTCAATTAACAGGAAGATCGTAGCCGCGTGGAAATTTTCCGTGAGCATTCCTCCCGTAAACGTGAATCCGTGTGGGGACCGTTTCTGAACCTGTTAAACCGTCAGGATGGTTTCATAATGAACATGACTTCACGTATCATCGCGAAGTTAGCATGTTGGAGTCATGAACTCATGGAGAAGACTGATCTTCAGTTCTATCTGACTTGGCTCAAGGATCAATTGAAACTCCATGTAAGTACTAATGGTAACAATGCACGTTACATGCATGAAAGACAACATATTGAATTATTTTATTTATTAATAAGTATTCCTTATTCTATTTTCAATCATTTTTTTTGTACAAAGCGCATAAGATATAACAGATTCACGTCGAATTCAGTATTAATCCATTATTATGTTTCAGGATTTTAGTTTTCGTACTGTATTCAATTAATATTAGCATTAGTTTTAGTGTAACCCAATAGATCTTATACTTGCTTTTGCATGCTTCTCTTGCTTGTCCTTTGCTTTTGCAGAATTTACCAAGTACTCTAGTCTGCACGCCCTAAGTAATACTGAGACAGCCGAGTTAATCAACCTTCATTAATAATATCCCAAAATAAAAAGAAAAAGTATTTTTAATTCATAAATGTATTCAATTTATTCGAATTAGTTGCCTATACGAGATTCACGTTCCTGAGAGCAGTCTGAGTGGTTTGGAATATTTTGTTAGCTACAACAGAGCATATCAATGTTGCTTCTATGCAAGGTTGTGGGTTTAGTTAAAAGGGAAATGAAACTTTTTTTTCGAGACCATTTAAGTTCAATCCCAGGATCAATCAAGCGGGTTTTTAGTTTGAGGCCCTTCAGGAGGCAAGCTTGCATGCGGAGATAGTGCAGGACATCACACCCGACGAGTCCGGGGAGGCCAATGAGCTGCGCGAATTGCTCAACCCGGTTGGTTTTGTAATAACTCATCATAACATCTGTACTCCCTCTTATAAAATTACCCATTTCACATGTCTTCATTGTATCAAGACTGTCTAATCGGTTTTGGGTTAATTGATTCCAGTAAAAATATTATAAAAACTGTGAAAAGTTTGTCTGAACCAGTGCAGGGCGCTGGTATCACAAAATACGCTATACACTTCACATTTTTATAAGTTATGCACGATTTTTACTTTACTCTTTCTCTGCTAAAATTTTACAATAACATACTAGTACCGTAAATATATAGAATATTTATGTAGAAGATAAGTGGCACGTTTCTTTTCTACATTTTTTTGATTGTTTAATTATTGGAATGAAGTAGAGTCCTTTTTAGAATTTCGCGATTTTCTTCTAAACTATAGCTCACGATATAGGAGGAATCAATATGAACTACTGGTACTTTATTATTTAAATCTCCTGGTACAGAACAACGAGTACATCCAATCAGTCGCAAGATGCCTGCAAATGATGCTGCGCATCGACGAGTACCGTTTTGCTTTTGTATCTGTCGACGGTATTTCTACCCTGCTGAGCGTTCTGTCAGGAAGAGTCAACTTCCAAGTGCAATATCAACTGATCTTCTGTTTGTGGGTCCTGACGTTCAATCCTTTGCTCGCTGAGAAGATGAATAAGTACGGATTACCTTGAATTTTCTAATCTCTGAGTGATATTAGGTACATATTTTTATTTAAATATTTCCCAGGTTCAACGTTATTCCCATTCTTGCTGACATTCTCAGCGATTCTGTCAAAGAGAAGGTTACCCGCATCATCCTTGCCGTCTTCAGGGTGAGGAATTTCATAATTTTCAGCATTCGCTCTACAAATACCCTTGAATGTATAACTCTGAAATGTAACAAAGTGCTTGTTCTTGCACTGTAGAATTTGATTGAGAAGGTCGAGGATGGTCAGGTTGCCAAGGAGCATTGCATCGCCATGGTACAGTGCAAGGTATTGAAGCAAATTTCCATCCTGGAACAACGGAAACTCGACGATGAGGATATAATCGCTGACATCGAGTTCCTCAACGATAAGCTTCAAGCATCCGTACAGGATTTGAGTTCCTTCGACGAGTATTCCACCGAGGTGAAATCAGGACGACTTGAATGGACTCCCGTTCACAAATCCGGAAAATTCTGGCGTGAAAATGCTAGTCGTCTTAACGAGAAGAATTACGAGCTTCTACGTATCCTGGTGCA
This sequence comes from Hartigia nigra, assembly GCA_031001745.1. Taxonomy (NCBI): domain Eukaryota; kingdom Metazoa; phylum Arthropoda; class Insecta; order Hymenoptera; family Cephidae; genus Hartigia; species Hartigia nigra. The sequence continues at coordinate 1,176,278 of JARPRG010000478.1, read as the reverse complement.
CCTCCTCGAGACCAGCAAGGATGCTCTGGTTCTGAGTGTCGCCAGTTTCGACATTGGAGAATATGTCAGACACTATCCCCGTGGAAAACAGTACGTTTTGCTACATTAATTTTACTCGAACCGATAATCATACAATTTTCGCAAACTCTTATTTTTTTATAGTATTATTGAACAACTGGGTGGTAAACAACGTGTTATGCAGCTTCTTGGCCACGATGATCCCAATGTACGATACGAGGCACTTATTGCTGTTCAAAAACTAATGGTGCACAACTGGTACGTTACGACACAATCAAAATTCATATATAGAAACAATATATGCTTTTGGAATTTAATTGTCTCATTTTGTCGGTTCTAAACAGGGAGTATCTTGGCAAGCAGCTAGAAAAGGAGCAGACTAATGCACCTGGTGCACCAGGGTCACAAGTTCCTGCCAAAGCATAGATTATCGACATTAGCACGGCCGACATCCCTTCACTGAGTTACCCTGAAAATGTTTCCTGGCTGGTACTCTCCGAAAACATATTTATTTGTATCGTTTATCTTTGCGCGAATTCCATAGTCGTATTAAACAAAAAAAATAAGATACGAAAATCGTCAGGCCTTACCAAATTCTTCAACGTAATTCGACGACTACATTCCATTTTATTTGTCAACTATCTTTTCGCGCCATCATACGAGTGTATCTACGTAAAAGATTTCACGATTGAAGATAAACGATATAACATTGAAAGAGTAGTGTATAAGAAGCACAATGATTTCCCGGAATGTTAAAGAAATACTGTAAAAGTATCAGTCCATACGGATTAGCCGGTGTGTCGTTACCATATACATTTTTAACGTTACATGCGAATTAAAAAATACAAATAAGCAATTCATTCACTTCTAATATTCGATAGCACTTCGAAAAGTATTAAAACAATTATTATGTACATACGCGTAAATATTCTAGTTATAAATATGCATATATATATGTATGTATGTATATATATATACACATCTGTTTGGCTAGCGATGTAACGCAAATGGTGATTGTGTAATGTAATTATGCTCCTGTAAGTAGAGCACGAGAGATTCGATTGTAAAGCAGCATTGAGAAAAAATAATAAAATACCATAACGAGTTAAATTCCGGCGATTTTATTTCACATGATTTATGTATAATAGGTGTTATAGAAAAAAACATGTTTTCACTCACGGATATCATCTGTACAATAACTATTTCTTTGTGAAAGCCAGTTTTATGTTTATGTTACACGAGGTGAGCTGGGTCACCAGGTAACGGAATATGTAAGGGATATCAATCTCGCCGACGATGCCGTCGTCACCGCACAGACGACATCTCATCCTTTTCTCTCCCATCCCGGTCTTATTTACTACTAATTCCATTACCGGTCCCAGTAACGTTCCACATTTTTGACAGACCAGAGTCTATAAATGGATAATGAGCATTACTTTAGTTAAGCAACATAAATTCTTGCTGTATTATTTATATTTCATAAACTCACGGTAGTCTTGTCAGAACAGTGGAAGAGTCTGTCCTGTAATAAGAAGGAACAGCCGTGTGATATCAAGGAGTCACGTTCCATCTCACCAAATCGCACACCACCACCTCTTCGTCGACCCTTTATGGGTTGTCTTGTTAACACGTCAATGGGTCCTGTGCTTCTTACTTGCCACTTGTCTGATACCATATGGCGTAGTCTTTGATAATGAACAACACCAAAGAATATATCAGCTTTCATTTCACGACCGTCCAGACCTGAATACATTTTCTCTGTGCCGTAGTAATTGTATCCACCTTGTTCTAATAATTTACCAAAATATTCGACAGCCGTGTCTTCTTCTGAAAATCTAAATGGAGTCGCATCGTGGACCAAACCGTGTACTGCTCCTGACTTGCCGGCCATTACTTCGATCATCATAGCTGTAAATGGATTCAATGAGGTAGTTCTTTATAATATAAAAAATAACATTTCTTGTCTTTCGATTAAAATTTTACCGATTGTCATTCGACTAGGGAATCCATGAGGATTGAATACGATATCTGGTATTAGCCCGGTTTCAGTGAAGGGTAAATCTTCGGCTGGCCATTTTTGAGAACAGATACCTTTTTGACCGGCACGCGATGCGAATTTGTCTCCCACGCTTGGATTACGCTGCAAGTTTTAAGAATTTTATGGAGATGTCGATCAGTAGAATTCTTAATTATAATGTACTTACAGGTATACGTAATGTTATACAAGCTCTTCTAGGTATATGTTGCTGAAGACTTCCACATAGTCTTACATTGTCAACGTAAGTCTCTTCCTTTCCAGAATATTTTCCTACGATATAACGAGACTGATCCACGTCGTAGTAGCTTAAAAGTAAATTAATATTTTTAATATTACAGATTTTAAACTTCTAAGTAGTGCAAAGTACCTATAATAAGGATCGCCATTCTTTAGGATAGATCCAGGATGAGGTAAACCATCTGCATCTAATTTTTCAGCCAAATCTCCCTTTTCAGGATCTCGTCCAAAAAAGCTCTTTTGATCTTTCAAGTCTACGAATTCAGATTTGTAAATCATTCCATGCGCAAAACCTCGATCGTACGCAGACTTATTTATTATCATAGCGTCCTCCATGTCGTAGCCCTGACACATTATTATGATAAAAAATAATATCATTTGACGAATAATAAACACGTATTACGTACTGTATATGAAATAACAGCTACTATGGCATTTGTTCCCATTGCAAAGTTATCCAAATTTATATTGTCATGATGAACTGGTCTGAATAAAGGTGTGCCAGGTGTCTGCAACCTATATAATTTTGTTTCTGATTGTAGTTGCCACGTATGACAAGGCGTGCCCATTGTTTGTTTACCCATCTAGAAATAAATGATATATTACATTTTTATTTTTATTTAAGTTATAAAAACAACATACCTGACACTGGTACATATTACGGGGACTCTGATTGCAGTCAGGCATTGGGATGAGGCAGGCTAGGTTACTAAGAAAACCTGTTTTCGATAATTCCTGATGAGTAGTTAACTAAATGAAGAAATAGAATATCATAGTTAGACTTTTGGTTAATAATACTATTTTAATTTCAATTAAGCAATGCTTACACCACCGTATGCTTCTTCTGGGGTAACACAAATGTTCATATAGATTTGTTCGAAAGTACCAATATATTCAATTTTTTTAACAGCCAAATTTAATACAGGCCTCATCATGCGTGTCGGGCCGGTAAATAAAAATAATCCAGGATATTGAGAGGTAACATTTTTCTTAGGCACCAAAACTATTTCCATGGTAGAAGGTATCTGCAAGGTAAATTTTTCTATAAAATAATTGAAAACATATATTCTTTTGAAACATGGCAATTAAAATATTTACAGTTTCCCCACTGATTTTCAGAAGTCGCAGCCTATCGACCAGTCTGCCTATTATGATATGCTCAATTTTTCCTATAATCTTTCCATCCAGCATCACGGTATATGCATTTTCTGTTTTTGAAGCAATTCCATGAGGCAACATTCCCAAATCCAATAAAACTGTCAGTATATTGGACTTTAATATTGGATCTGGATGCTTTGTTATGATACAATTCATGGTCAAGTGATTGAGAAGACCACAGGGTGCGCCATCGGGTGTATGTACAGGACAAATAAATCCTACGTGCAATTTCATTTTCATATAAGAAGAATATAGACTTTTAAAAATATTTAATAAAAATTAAAAATTACCCCAAGCATCAGGTAACAATTGTCTAGCTTCTGTTGTCCTCATCTCCTGGAAGAAGGATCCTCTATGAATGGCACGGAAGTGACTCATGTATCTCATTCTGTTAATATTCTCAGCGACGATCGTGAGTCCTGAGGACTGCATTAGACCTAGACCTGTTGTAGACTTTATATTTCCCGTGGCAAGAAAATTTTCCATCTGCGACTCGAATGAGCCACAATGTTTCATTGCATTTAACATTTCACCTGTTCATTAACTTAATCTGATTACAGAGTTTAAAGTAATAACAATATATGTACCTTTGGCAATTCTAGAAGAGATTACTTACCGAATGTTAGCTTGTAGCTGGCACCAGTGTTTTTAATGCGCTTTATAATGGCCATCCGAAGACCCACAAGCCAAGAATACATTTTCTCTTTCAGTACTTGTAAGTAAAGATGACCGCCTAAGAGGCATTCCTGCATCATAACTGAATCGCCACCCTCAACGAGACACTTGTTGTCGGCAAGTGCGAATAGTTTTTGTGTCATGAAGACTAACAAGTTGAATTTATCCTCAGGATTGTCCAGGTGAATGGCTAAACAATGTCTGAAAATGTAGTTATGATATAGGACTCATCCGTCAAGCAAACTAGAATTTCATTTTAGTGTTACGTACTTAATAATGAAGTCACAAATTTGAGAATCTGTAAACTCTTGTGGTAACTCGAAGAACTTTACTCTGAACATTTTTCCTATATATGCTTTACATTGCTCGTGAGTGTGCAGATTTTCTTCGTGCACTGCACGCAACATGTTTAGGATACATCCTTTGTAACGAAGATCATCCTCGCATCCGGATATCAATTGACTGAAGATATATTTGTCAGATACATTCATAAGACATTTTAACATAAGGATCAGAGGAACGTAGTAAAGTATTTTTCTATATGAGAACATTAATTTTGCAGAGCCATCTGTTACATAGTGCAAACTATTATTCTGTAAAATCGAAAAAGAATTAAGGATACGGAGAAACCTTGATTCTGATGATTATCCTAAAATTTTTATTTACCGTGGAGGTATTGTCATCTCTAACACTTCTAAGGAGAAGACCTAAATCACTGAATTGAGATCCTCGTTGTTTCCAACTGGATCGTTTAATCGCTATTGGATAATTTCTCCGAGTCATAAGTAACATTCGGATGAGTCTTTCATGACCTTTTACAATAAAATATCCACCCCATTCTGCCTCGTGTTCTCCATGAGCTATTAATTCCTTAGGACTCATTGAAGTCAGATGACATCTGTTGGACTATAAATATCTATTGTTATAAAGCAAATTCATGCCATAAAATATTTCAAGAAAAGTAGAACGGCTACCTTAATCATAATAGGAATTTCTCCCATATCCCTATCAATACTTTCTTGCTGCTGTCCATTGATTGACCAGGAAATTTTTGCAATTAGCTTTCCTTTATATGTAGCACCTCTCTGTCGACATTCTGTAGGATATATCTTATGGTTTTTAACTCCAATTGTACCAATGGGTACACTGGGCTGGCCAATGCTCGCATCTTCTATCGACAGTACTATTTTATCCTCATTTGGAAGCGTCAAGTATACTGGTACTAATTCCTTTATAGCTACCGCTAAGCCATCCCCCAGCATATAATTGAAGGAATCAACATGTGGACTTCCTAAGCTTTCCAATAGCTAAAATTTCAGACATTAAGCTAGGTTACATGTTCACAAAATAGACACAAAATATTAAAAGTAAATAATATATTATTACCGGATTTTGCTTCTCACAAGGAATTCCGAAATCTGCAGCCGCGTTACTCAATCTTGGCTCAATTAACATTTTTTAGATTAATTATTTACACTACTGTGCAACAGATTCGAAACACGTGCATTTAGAAGGAGTACAGTGCTGTAATAAGAATATGTATCTTCAAACACACTATTGGCCGTTTCTTTTAAGATTACCAGAGCTATCACTTCGCTATTATATTTCTTAATATTCTTGAATATAATTAATTAAACTTTGTTAAAATTTTCTTCCTACATACTTTATTTAATGACATTTGACCGGCGAAAAATGTTTCCTTCGAAGCTGCGCCGTTGGTTATATGGAAAATAGTAGGGTTAAAATATACTGGCGGGGAAAAATAAGCCAATAAGCTAGAAACATTTCCCCCTATTACACGATGATATATGTAACCACGCCAGGTCGTAGAGGCGTAAACAACAAGGGACCCACTTTAGAATCTATGCAGAAGCTGCTCCAAAATAAAGCATTATAAACAGATTATTTCTCTTGATTCATATATAATGGAAATACTTGAATTAAAAGATGTTAAAGCTGTGGCAGATATTATTCACACATATTCGGAAAAAGTAAAAACTGAATCAACACCCTTGGTAATTGATAATGGTATGTATCTAACCTCTAGATACATTTACATCTGAAATTAGGTTCATGCTCCTGAATGAGAGTTAAATAATAACTATCTTCTATTCTTCAGGCTCCTATAATTGTAGAGTGGGCTGGGCCACTGAAAAGGAACCTCAGTTAATATTCAAAAATCTTATAGCAAAACCCAGAAAGGAACGTGGCAAGAAAGATGGGGAGCTACAAGTTGGAAATGATATTGCAAACATTGAAGCTGTACGATTTCAATTGAAAACACAATTTGACAGAAACGTTGTAACGCACTTTGAAGCGCAAGAGCAGATATTTGATTACACGTTTATGCATATGGGTATAGATACAGAGGGAACCGTGAATCATCCTATAATCTTAACAGAAGCATTTCTCAATCCTAATTATTCGAGGAATTGTAAGCTTCAAGTTTCAATGACAATTTGAACAATTTATTATATAAAATTAATTCAATTACTTTTCAGTGATGGCCGAACTTCTCTTTGAATGTTATAATATACCTTCAATAGCGTATGGTGTAGATTGTCTATTCTCTTACCAACACAATAACTGTGCCTCGGATGGTCTCATTGTTAGCATTGGATATCACACAACTCATATAATACCAGTACTCGATGGCAAAGTGGATCCTGTCAACGCTAGAAGAATTAATGTTGGTGGATACCATATAATATCCTACATGCACAGGCTGCTTCAGTTGAAATATCCCGTTCATGTAAATGCCATCACACCAAGTCGTGCGGAGGTAAGTATTCCATAAAATATAATACACTGCAAGAAAGTATTTTTACAATGGTGCCATGAAATTTACCTTACGCCTTTGTAGGAATTGATTCATGAACATTCCGCAATCACTTTGGATTATCAGGACGAGATTTCAAAATGGGCTGATCCGGATCATTATGATATGAATGTTTTAAGGGTTCAGTTGCCTTATGTAGCTCCAACTAGTACACCAGGATTATCTGTAGAGCAGCAAAAAGAAAGGAAACGCGAACTGGCCCGCCGACTTATGGAAATTAATGCTAGGAAACGAGAAGAAAGAGTAAATATTTTAACAAATCTAATACATCCATTCACTATATCGTTAACTGTTTATAGCTTGCAGAAGATGAGGAACAATTGAACCAACTGTTAGCAGTTCAAGATCTCCTTGAGGAGGGTGAAACAGAAGAATTCGAAGAAGCGCTAAAAACGTATTCCCTTGCAAATGAAGCGGAACTAATAAAAATGATAAATAATCTTCAGGCGAAAATCGAGCGGACCAGGCAAAAAATAGTAGCTGCGAATTCGCAGGAGGAAAATATCGTAATCGAAGATCAAAAGCCAAAGATCAAAACAAGTCTGCAACCCAAGGATCAGCAGGACTTTGATGAATGGATCGCTGGCGTTCGTAAAAAAAGGTATAATATACCAATTACCCCAATGTATAATCGTTTATCAGAATATCTAATAGTTAATTAAAATTATAGACAAGATATCTTGGATAAGCGTTTGGCCAAAAGGCAGCGCAGACAAGACATGGCAAAGCGAAGAACAGCAGCTGCACAAGAAAGGATGCGAATAATAAGTCAACTAGCCAGGAAGGAGAAGCGTGATGATGATTTCGGTATGAGAGATGAAGATTGGGACGTGTACAAAGTGATAAACCGAGTAAGCACATACATAAATTTTTATAATTTTTTCTAAACACATTCAATATTAACGAAATAACGTTGAAATTTAGGAAGGAGGCGACTCCGACTCTGAATTAGAGCAAGAAAAACTATTGGAACTGGAAGATGTCCTGCGTCATCATGATCCTGAGTTCGACGGCGCAGGTTCATCAGTTCCATTGATACCTGGTGAAACACATCAACTCCACGTGGGACTAGAACGTTTAAGGGCTCCTGAACTTCTATTCCAACCATCGATGATCGGTTCCGTCGAAGCAGGCATAGCTGAGACAATAGAATATGTGCTGAAACGTTACACGGCAGAGCAGCAAATGCGTCTAGTGGGAAATGTCTTCCTGACCGGTGGACCAGCCTCCTTTCCAGGTCTCTTGGAGAGACTGACGCGTGAACTTCGTGAGATCAGGCCATTCATGTCCAGTTTCCAAGTGAACATAGCCAAGAATACTAGTCTTGACGGGTGGTACGGTGCCAGAGATTTTGGACTGAGTGGTAACCTCTCAGAGTACCTGGTGAGTAGAAAGGAATACGAGGAGAAGGGCGGTGAGTACCTGAAGGAACACACGTCGAGTAATACCTTTGCAAAATCTCCGGAACCACTTCCAATGATCCAAGTACCGATGGCCTCCGAAATAATAGTAGAAGACGCAATAGTAGACGTAGAAATGGAATAGAGATACAAACAATTATTGTATAAACAATTATCTGTATCAAAATTCTTCATTCTTATTACTCTTCCAATTAGCACAATAAAACAAACGATATTTTGTCCATGGATATCTACTTTATTACACAAGTGTTCTCGTTTATTCGTGACATTACGAACAAACTACATTGTAGCTTGTCTTTCCCGTTGAGAATGTACAGCTCTCAATTATATCTCTTATCCTCTTTGACCATCCAAAGACAATTATGCGGGTGTTTATTTTTTTGTAATTTTTTTTTATATAATCGAGATAATTATGTTCGTTTAGGTGGCCTAAAAAAATGTGAAAGTGATCCCTCACGCTAGCGTTTAAAGTCAGTCTACAACGACCTCGGTGTAGTTCCTACCTCATCCTCCTCCTCGAACGTTATCTCCCTAGCAAATAGGGTCCATGGCTTAAACCTAACATCACAATGTAATATACTGAAAAATATCATTGGGCCTTTCAAAATGTACGGCCCTTTAACAACTAGCATCCGTGATCATTTTATGATCCATCCACGTCGTTAGTCGTCAGTATTATACGGACTGTCAAAATCGAGAACCCAAAAGGCGTCCATTTAATTGGACCAAAAATAAAATAAAAAGGAAAGTTGTAACAAGCCAGAAGGTTTGACTTTAAAATAAAAAGACATTTACAAGCATCGAGCAAGGACGCAGCGCAGTTGAGTTTTTCTTCGATTCACTTTAACATTGACGTTGACGCATGACGTATACCGATATATACATCTAACATAAAAAAAATGTCCATCGCAAGATGCTCGTCACTATCGAATCTACTTAATACAACGAATCTTAATTTAAATAATATTCTTTATAATTATCACAGGATGAGGTCGCTGCAGGCCAACAATTCGCTAATGTTCGAAAGAATAGATTTCTTTATCTTTTATCTTCTTCTTCGTTTTCTCCCTTAAAACGATTTTACTCTTTTTTCACCTTCCCCCCCCCCCCCCCCTCTTCCCAATTTCGCACGTATTTTTTTCACCCACCCCGTTTTTCATTTTTTTTTCTAATTTATGTCACAATTCTTTCTCGTCTTCGTTATTGTTCTCACGTGCATCGCGTCTCGATTCATATTGTTCGCGCGTTCCATTTCGAAAACATTATTTGCGATAGAGAATGCACAGTACAGTATATCATTGTTATCATAAAATTGAGGTAGAATCCAATTCGAAGAATAAGATTTCTCTGAAAGGTGCTAAAAGTGAGGGTACTTCCATAATGGTAAAGCTTAGCAGACTAATTAAAAGTATACGTAGCATTATGATATTGTAATAATGTAATAATAATTAATTAATTCAATAATTAATCAATAATTAGTACAACAATGGTTAATGTTCAGTAATATAATGGGAGGGTGTATGTATATATAATCGTTACTGGTAAGGTAATTGGAGTCGAGAAGGTTAATGGCTATGGCGAGCTGGGAGATGAAGAAAATCGTACTTCGAGGAAGAATAGGGGTTGGAAAGGGCTGGGGAGGGTGGCGTTCAGACAACTGGATAAGGGTTTGTATAGGTGACAGCTATGTACAGTACATACTTGCCTTAGTTGTACCATCGTTATAATATGTACCTATAGTCTCAGTAATAATATTTGTTTTTAATATTAATCGTTTACACATAAAATACCTATGTATAACATGTATATAACTAGGTATGCAGTATGTACGTAATGGATGTGTTAGCCAGGATATGTCTGTGAGTTCTATGTCAAGCGTCGCTTCATTACATTTTTTTTCCTTTTCTTTTAAACAGCTATTACAAAAGTGTACTTCGCGCTTCCTTAATATATAGATAGGTACATACATATCGCGTGACCTTTATATATATATATATATTTATATATGTATATATATGTATATATATATGTATACCTATCTAACTACTGTTTATTCATTGTCGTTATTATTTTCGACTTACTCGCCGTATTTTTTTTATTTTCCTTTAATAGAGTACTAACGTGTTCGTTACTGCTATTACATGCTCGGTAACGTGTAAATCCCGATTATTCGTGGCTCGTTTCATCTCGTTACACATTATAGCAACGTACGTTTATATTACTTATTATTATTATTTCCTATCTGTGTTCTGTGTTCTGTGTTTCCTGTGTCCCTAGGTCCTCCGTATGCGTAATTTTTGTCTCTCTCATTTTATTGTTTCGTATAGATATTCTTTTTTCAATTTTAGTTTTCTCTCTCTCTCTCTCTCCCTCCTGTGTTTATATGTGTTTCTCCGCCGTTATGGTCGTCACTGCTTTACGACGTCGCTTCATCGAGAATTATGCGACCTCAACATGGCACCCCGACGCTATATATGTATATCTCGTTATAACGTGCTAACGTCTACCCTATGCAGGCCTATAAAGACTCCATTACAGTAGCACGGTAAAGCTCTATAAAAATAACAACTATGCTACGTAAACGTATTACAAAAATAAATGGCATTGTACTCTGCGAAACAAGCGAAAAACGTGTTTTGCGGGCGCGATGTCGAGCGACGCGATTATTTCCTTTTTCCTTTTTTTTTGTCCGTGCTTCCTCCTCTTCCTTCTCCTTTGGACGAGTATCTTTTTGATCTGGTAGGGGGTGGGGGTGGGCGGGGGGGGGGCGATGATCATGGAGGGAGACACGTGAAAAAAAAAAGAAAAGAAAAAGTTAAAGAATCACCCTTTGCCCCCTTTTGTCGTCCTTGTTTTTCTAATGTAACTCTGTATATGTGTGTACACACGTGTGATATATATATATATCAATTTTTAAAAAAATATATATATATATCCGTTAAGACGAACACGGATTTCGTGCCATTTTCATTCTACACAAATGAAAAAGATGAAGATGAAAAAAAAAACAAATGACATTCTGCATCCTATTTCAATCCGGATGGCATCGCCCACATACGTACACTTCGTCTGTCCGTCTTAAAATTTATTTAGAACATAATACAATCAGGCGCTCTTCACACGCGCGGGCTCGTTTAGCTACTTTCTCTCGCGCACACACTTTATTTCTCTCACTCTCGTTTACATCATTCACTTATTTCTTTTGTTGACAATTTAAAAAATTGATACCTCATATCCTTTCTATCCAACGTTTCAATTGAATCTTTAGGCTACTCGTAATCGTCGCGCTGTTCTCGCTAAGGACAAAGAGGCAGATACGAATATTGCTAGATGCGATGAGATAATTTACCTTATTTTATACTCTTTCTCTCTCTATCGTATTTATCATAGATTAAAGATCATTCGTTCATTCGTTCCTTCGATTATATCCTTCACTATGGCCGCAAACTACGCGAGTTCGTTTTACTCGTTTGACTAATTATTGTGAATGAGTTTTTATGCGCGTTTGATAATTAGTGGTGGTGTAATTACGATGGCTATTAATCTTCCTATCCCCCTTCTTTATGCATTACTAGTACAATCCTTTTTTTTTTTTTAACAATGCGAGAAATATTACTGATAGAATCCCCATCCAAAGGCGCTTTACGAGGAAGCACCGGTTCCTCCTGCTTGGGAAGAGAAACAAAGATATTATATTTGATCGAAGAGAAAAGGCAAGTGTGTTAGTGTTTTTGTGCTGGAAGACCAATTATCATCTTCCGAGAAGTCAAGTAAATAACGTAAGCACTAAGACAAAGACTAAAGCAAAGCACAAATTTTGTCTAGGGGCATTTAAAGAAGTCGTGTCTCTCTCTCTCTCTCTGTCTCTCTCACTTTCTCTCTCTTTGTATTTTGAAATTATTCCTTTCACGCCTAAAATCGAAGTACTCGATATTTTCATTGTTTATCTGCGATTCGATGAACTTTAATAAAAAAAAGCTCTTGCACATTCTTTTACCACTATCTGACTCTTTCTTTATCTATCTCTCTGTCACTTTATCTCCATGACGATGGTATATTCCGTCTGTTAGTGCCTTGGACTACTATAGTTAATACATACTGAGTTATTGTTGACTCGAATGGCAATGCGTATTACAATATCCTACGTAGACCTTTTACAATAATTCACTTTATTTTCGTACTCTTATACTATATACAAGTTTCGCTCTCAATGGCTTGAGAGATTCCCTTGGCTCTCGCTTTTTTTTATTTTCCAAAGTTTTTTTTTTTCTTTTCTTTCCTTTCATTTTCAATTTCATGAGTACTTCACGACCCTTTCCCCATCACTCTTCACGCCATCCACTCTCACTTCACTTAATTGTCTGTCACTTATTAATCCCTTTTAATCACCGTCCACTCATATAACGCTTATACGAAGGCTAAAGCGTCAGCGTAACACGTTTAATAAGGACCGTCACACAGTCGACATACAGAGTGACACGATGAAATAAGACAATATCGGCAAAAGTCCCTTCTAATTTATCAGGGCGATATTCACAATCGATAAAAATAAAACATTCGTACATCATTTCTCCTTGGAACGCCATTCCACGAAATTTTGAAAACGCGAAACCATATCTCGTTATTATTCGCCTAGCGCACCGTTGATGGACTTTGCAAGTCCACCTTACCATTTTATTTTTCATTTATCAATTAGTATCCTCGTCTGTATTTTTTTTTTCTGTTCTTTTCTTTTAATTCCTCATCCCCCATACTGTTCTCATTCACTCATTCATTCCGGAAAAATCCAGCTCCAAAAGATTTATACGCGAGCTATTGCCTCCTACTTTGGTCCGATTGTGCTCTTTACAAGAAATGGACCTGCTAGTATAATCGTTCTACATATGAAAAATACATGTTTTCATATAAAAAAGCCGAGTAAAATCCATTTTCCCAGGGACGTCGTCAAAAAGGAGCTTCGTCGTCGTTGGACGTAAAAAATTGAACAACAAAAAAAAGTTAAATACAAGTGTCTCCGCGTGTAACGCGAAGGAGTAACCTCGCACCATTAATATAAAAAAAAAAATCGCTTAATCTACAAACTCAGGATGAAAAGCGAGCACGAGGTAAAACAAAGAAAGAAAAAAGTCAAGAGACAAGAAAAGGCGGAAAAAAAATAAACAAAAAAGCAGAGGAGACGAATCGCGTTCGCGCCCCGAAGAATGTTTACGTGGAAATTTCCAAAACCGAAGAGAGAGAGAAAAAAGAACAGAAATTCCCTTCTTTCTTCATTTTTGCTTTTCAAAGGTAATCCTACAAGCTACTTAATTATAAATCGTAGGTTACAATTTGTATAATACTAATTAGGAGCTGCGTGAGCATGTCCTCAGAGGCTTTAATCACAGCATAGTAGTACATTACCTCATAGAGCTGCACAATGACTAGCCAATATAAAGATCATTTTTTTTCGTCGTTATTATTATTATCCTCCGTTTCGTAGTTTTTTTTTAGCGTTTTCATTACACCATCCCACTCGCTATACCCTTAACGTTTTACGAATGTTCATGGAGCGCGGATCGGTCTTATTCATTTAACGCATTTTCCACCCTCCCCCAGCCCCCCTCCACGCCCATTCCTTCCTGTTGGCGATCATTCGCGACTTTTCATTTCTTGACGTTTACTTTGTTTTTTTTTTCTCTTTTAATTAATCATTTTTGCTTCTATTTCTTTTTTTTTTTTAGTTACAACCCCCTAGAACTCTTTATGTTAATCAGTCTTCCCAGATGACTCCATTCTCCCATGGAATTGAAAGCCCCAGGCATACGCACGCAGTTTTCATTATTTTTGCAACTAAATTACCGAAAAAACAGACCTAACGGTTTGAGGCACGCTAATACAAATTTATATTTATATTTTGTATTTATGTATTTATGTAATTAATGTATGTATATATATATATATATGTATATATTTATAGCTTAGTCGAATCGCGTATGAACAAATAATTAACGAGTCCCTCATTAATCGACTCACTACCACAAATTTAACCATGGTCTATCTCGAACTTCTTTTTTATTTCTTCGTTTACCTAACCGCATTAATAATATGTATGCATATTACAGTCGCGGTCTCTGTCATGGTTATTCAGTTTTGGAGATCCTTTTAATCGGCAATATGTTTCTCTCCTTTCATAACTTTTTTTGTTTCTTTGTTTTCTTGCTTAGTTCGTATATCTCAGTGCGCTATGCGAGCGAGTGTCAGTGTATTCTTTGTGTACGTCTATTATATGTATTCATATATATAAATATATATATATATATACACATATATATATGTATACATATGTATATACGTGCGCGTCTCTGCATGCATCTATTATACGCGTGTACACGTGTTCTGTTAGTAATGCTAAACTATATCTAGTAGTGTTCAAAATAACAGCCCTGCTATTACACTCTAGTAATAGATATTATATACAATTCTGTATACAGAGTACAGTTGTCGATATGTGAAAAGTAAGTACACCTATGGAACAGATTGTTTTTCTTTTTTTTTTGAAGCTACGTAATAGAATGTACCCTAGCTATAAAATCTCGTGACAGGCGTATACATATATATGATATATACACATGTTATAGATACATATATATTATATATATGTCTCTATTTGTCGTTAATTCTCAATGCGATACTCGGTGATACACACAGCAATGATGAAACGGACTGCGGTGATTAAGAAGAGTGAAAAGAGGATTATAGAGAGAAGAGTTGAGAGAGAAGACGCATGAGAGTACATTCGAAAGGAGGTGCGAGAGACGTATTTTCTAAATAAGAGAAAGAGGAGTGTTAGTATTTAAAGCATATAAGAAAGGCAAAAGTGAAACTAGAAGTTCTGTAACGTTACTTGCGTGTCACTTCTGTGGTATTGTCCAGGAACCCTGGATTGAGTTAACTTGGAGCTAATCGTATAGTAATAGATGAAATTAATGTGTTTTTGTGAATTTTTTTTTGTTTACTAATAATAGTAATTTTTCTCAGCGATATAAGTAAATAGTGAGAGTGGAGGAAGGAGAGGTGTGACGATACTGATTATAGTAGCGACTGTGATAGTGAATAGTGACGTTGGTGTTGGTGTTTATCGTGGTTAGTAGCATTGAATAATAGTAACGAGTGGTGAGTGGTAATAGTGGCGTTAAGTAGTTAATAGTATAGTACTTGCAGTACACTATGGTAATAGTAATAATAGTACTTGCAGTATAGTAATAGTAATAGTGGTAGTAAATAGTAATAGTAGAGTAATAGTAATAATAGTAGCAATAGTAGCGTTAGTAGTAGGGTGTCTACCAAACACCTTCAGTAGAGACCAAAGATACTTGTCAATAAATTCAATAATGTTGTAGCTACGTACGTACATCGTTCGAATGAAATTGCTTTTTTGTTCTTTTAGTTAATATTTTTGTTGTCCTTTGATATTGAAAAATCGTTAATCAATAATCATTTTGTTTCTTTTCCGTTAAACGTTGTAGAGAATAATTACTATCTATATCACAGATCCAAGTGACTAAACTCCTTTAAAAATATAATATAAATAGGGCGTGATGCTCGCATGGCGTCGTGCATTACTTTCTGAACACGATTCGAATTAAAAGGAGAATGTATCAAAAGAAAACTGGTACTGCTGTTTAGAGAATGAATGGGAGAAGAATCCGTGGATAAGATACGATTTCTCGCGTGGTTGTATCATGACTTGCATTGAGAATGTGAAAGAGAAAATGAAAGGAACGAAAGTAAATAAAAGAAAAGAACTAGAAGAATCAATTGATCGAGTGGTTGATCTTTCGTGGAGAATTAAATAAAAATTATGGATATATACATGTGTGTGTATATATATATATACATATACCGTATTATTCATACTACTGCATCAACTGAAGTTAACCCATTTGTTCAATTTTAATAGTAAAGCCAAATTCAGTCGGGGCAATAGTTTGAATGCCACCGTATATATATGAGATTAAGAAGAATCACTGAGAGAAGAAAATCATATGGACAATCGTAAAGAAATAATGAGCATAGAAGAGGATAGCGAATCTGATGAAGAATGAAAAAAAAATACACCAACGACACGTATTATCGCATTACTATAGGACATGTGTGTGTGTGTGTGTTTGTGTTTTGAATCTGGTAGATGAAGTGTCTGTTCTTTAACGTCTGGCGTTAATTATTGTTGCGCTGCATATAATCGGTATAGGATAGTGAAGAATTTCCATTGGTGTACTGAGCGTAGAAGTAAAGCGCAGGGTGAAGTCCAGGCGGCGCTATGCTGCGATGCAGCTGATGCTGGTGATGATGATTGTGGTGATGAAGATGATGAGAACCCGAGGACTCCGCAGATGGCACATACGGATAGAGATGGGACTCGGGGCTGTCGAGAGTAGCAGACCCTGTCGTTTGGTAGACACTCTGCGTAGTGGAGGTGGTGACGGTGGTAGTGGCGTGCTGCTCGTGCGACACTGATGAATTAAGTGTGTATGGCGACGTCGACGAAGCCGAGGTGGGACATACTACTTGCTGCGAAGACTGGTGGAACTGGTGTAGGGACTGAGAGACGCTCCCGTCTAAACACTAGTTGGTAGTCTGCGGATGTAGCAGGGGAAGAGGAAGTTGTAGACTGTTCTGCTTGGCGAGGCTGGCGATTTCGGCGGCGATGCCACCTTTGCCACCACCAAGGCCATCGAGAGACGAGGGACCCTCGCTGTAGCGCAGGTCACACACAGGACTCTCGAAGCCGGTGCCTGGCGTACCACCACCAGTACTCTGTGGAGTTGCTGGATTGTGATTGGAACTTGCCTGATTCATGTCGCGATGGACCCGGTTCTGGTGTCGTATGAGATAGCTGTCCCGGACGAAGGTACGGCCGCAAATGTTGCACTCATAAGTGGTGCTTGCGGTGTGCGTGCGAATGTGAATCGCGAACTGGCTCTTGGAGGTGAAGGTCAGGGAACATCTGTCGCAGACCAGGGGTTTCTCTGCGACGTGGCTCCAGCGATGTGCAGTTACATAGCTCTTGACAGCAAAACGCTTTTGACATATGTCACAAGCGTACGGTCGCTCACCTGTGTGGACACGCTTGTGGGTGTTCAGACTACTCTTCTGCGTGAATCTTTTCAAGCACAGCTCGCACTGGAACGGCCGTTCACCAGTATGCGTTCTCATATGAACTTCCAAGTATGGCTTACGACAGAAGCTTGCCTCACAGACTGTACAATGGTATGGCTTGTTGCCAGAGTGCAGCTTCATGTGAACATAGTATGATGATGCGGAGGACAGTACCTTTCCACAGACTTTACAAGCTTGCGGCTTAGAGCGTGAGCCCTCTTTTACTGTCTGCTGTCCTGTAGACTGACGTGTTGGCGTAGTCTGCTGTACATTTTGACCTTGCTGCTGACTTTGAGTCTGCTGCTGGTTCTGCTGCTGCGTCTGCTGCTGGTGCGACTGCATTCCCTGCTGCTGCTGCTGTGGCTGTAGATGACCCTCCTGCTGCGAAAGGTCCTCTCGGTCATCAGATAGATTCACCATGGAGTTGGAACCATCAGAGCGACTGGAGGCTACTGAGTAAAATCCCATTGGCTCGCTCTTGATCTGTTGCTCGAACATGGACGTCATGATGTCGGCTTGCTGCGGCTGGGCTAGCTGCTGCTGTTCCTGTTGCTGCGCGGCTTGCTGATGAGGGAGCAGAGTCAGGTTGCGCTTGACAAGCTGCTCATATCCTGCGTACCAATCCACCTGCATTATACGAGCGGACTGAATTACGCACGGTAACCCGTGATATTGTGGCCTACGTGAAGACGAGACACGGTAGGTTGCACCAAGCACAACCACGACAAAGCAATCGAGCGCTTATACATCAGGTTAGACGTTTTATCGCGTTTGACATTTATTTTTGACAAGTGACAGAAGTGAGTTGCCCGATCAGCTGATTGCATAACTTTTCCGCGAGCAGCCAGCCGCGGCGCGCTTTTTCCCGGATGGGAGTCGCGGAACGGGCCATGGCCTGTGTCGCGCGACGGGCCACTCTATTTTTACAAGAGCGACAGGAGAAGCGGCGGAATATCTCGACGCTAAAACCGGATCGCCGTGCGCGACTCACGGTGGGGGCCGTAAGATGCTGGGCCAAAGGAAACGCCGTCGAACTAACCTTTGCTATCGTAGTGGTCCAGGCTAGTGTTAAAAAAGCTACGCCTCATCTAGCGCAAGCCTCACGCCGATCGCTTTCACGGTGTATCGCGGAACATTTGTTTAAATAGTGTTTTTCTCCAACACAAAATATAAGATGGCTGCTACTATATTTCTCTCGACAGCCACTATACATATATAAAACTACTGATTGACGGTATGCACCGAGACTTCTAATTGGCCCACAAGCTTAAGCTACGAAGTTACCGTCGACTCCAAACGATGGCTGCCGATGCTTCACGTAGCGACAGACGCTCCTTCGAACGGACCTTAATGCTCCCCATGGACGCTCTCGTCTTTTCTCACATTGATACTCGGTACTCACGTTTCTTTTAGCTTCTTCTTCAAGAGATCCTTACTGCCGTTCAAGAAATTTATCATTTTTCACGAATTCAAACACTTTTTTTAACGTATATCTTTTAAGTCAAGATTTCTAGGGGAATTCCCTATCTTCCTCATCATTCCATCCATGCCTGACTCCACAAGCACTCCCACGAATAGTCAACTCGAGAGAGATGGAAATAAAGCATACGATCTCTTCCGACGATACCCGAGGATTGCCGATTCTAATGATTTATATATGGGTAGAGCTTTAATGTCATACGGTACTAGTCGATGTTCAAAAGGCGTAACGTCGCCTGACAGCACAAAGAGATCATCGGATACTTAAAAATATCCATCCAGGTAAAATCATTTTATAATAAATATTTAATACGGTCAACATTGCCATATGTCTCTATTTTCTTGTTACTTACATCTTGAGCGACCTTAAACGGGAATTAGAGGCTTTACTGTTTAGTACTAATCTCTGTTGATATTGAGACTGTTGTTTTGGTTTTGCGGCATTTTTGTAAGTATAGAGAAAATATTGTATTATCTTGTCCAGTAGGAATATTATCCCAATAACAATGTCATGAGGTACGTTGTATGTCATCTTATTAATGGGCATTAAATACGGCCCGGTATTTCTTTTGTATTTCTTCAGCGTAACACGACTTTCAGATACGATTCCAAACGGACTAGCACGAAAAGGACCGCTCAATAATTTATTGTAGATTTTTTCCTCTGTGATCAAAAATTCGTAATAGATCTGACGAGAGTGAGTCAATTTTATACAAAATAGTCAGTTGATTTTATTTACTAATTAATTATTTATTTCTCCTCTTTAAATAGAAATGGCTGATCCCGCGGAAAGCGTCATAAGTCCAACCATAAATGACCCGGTAACAAAAGCAGTCGTTGACAATATAATGGGAAATTTACCCACAAAGAAACCACATGTTCGCTGCGAGGATTGTGATATTTCATTCACAAGTCAAACTGTCTTGGATGCACATTTACAAGGTGCTCGCCATGCCAAACAGGTGCGTTACTGTTTATAATTTTCCTTTGTTACGTGTGTATTCAAATCTATTAGATTTTTTTGATATTGATCTTGTGTTTGTATGTTCATTAGATTAGATCAAAAACTATAATGGCGTCACTCGAGGAAACAAAAGTTGCCTTTACAAAAGATGAAGAGACGAATGGGCTCAAGTGTAATGTTTGTAATGTCTGCTTGAACTCAATACAGCAATTACAAACACATCTAAATGGTAATAATATATATATATGTATGTCTGTATATATATAAATATATATATTGGAGATTTATGCAAATTATAAGCATACAGAGAACATTTATATTTTCAGGAAATCGTCATAAGAAAAAAGCCATGAAAGGTAATAAGCAGCACGCAGTAAAAAATTCAGTACCGTATGCTTTTAGGTGTAGACGAACCATGCCTTTGGAAAAGTTAACGCAAAAACATGCAGTTATAGTTGTTTACTGCTTGATCCTATTTACTTTTGCATGCTTTGTTTTTCTGCTCACTTTCATCTTTCATCTTTACATCCTGTAAAGAAATGTCACAGCAGCCCTTATCTACATGCGAGTAACGCCAATATTATTGCTTTGCACCATTTACAATGCATGCCACTTGTAGTAAAACTACATAACGATATTCTATAATTATTTGTTACTATTTATTACTATTTATTTTTCTAAGACTGATAATTGTGCAATTCTTATTCGTTGGTATTTTAATATATAAGTACTAACGAATTATACATCACAGATTAGCTTGTTGAAATTAATTAATTAAAATTAATAATATAATGCGTATAATCACATGATTACTTTCATCCATACATCACAAAGAAAATTGTCCGAGATGCAATACAACGGCACCTCGCGTTTTCTGACAGTACGCTTAGTAAATATATTGTTAAGAATAAAAAAAAAATAAAGACTAAAGATAAAAATAAGAATAAGATAAACTGAAGAAAAAAAAAAACAAGGATATATATGACTTGCATATCGTTTATTATCCAAGAAAAATTCCGTGCTTGATTTTCTTTTTCCCTAGCGCATCTGCCATCCTTCTCTGATCATTAGTCCTCCACCTACCCAGTCTTCACAACCGTCATTACTTTCTTTTAAAGTATCTCACCCTTGTCGTTCTCGTGGCATGAATGTAGTGCTCAAGCTGATTTATTATCACAAATTACCGCACTTGCGGTTGTGATAGATAGATAGTGTTGATTGCACATTGATGCTTAGGTGGCTGGATCAGCAATGATGTCATTCAAGTTGGTACCACGACAACGACTACGACGGCAAGAACACCGTCATCTACAAGGACTTTAGACTTGGATACGTCCACAACGGGATTCGCGTACTCTTGTGATATTTGTAACAAGTTTTTCAACTCTCAGGCGCAATACGACGTGGTACATACAAGAATTATCCTCTCAGTGTTTAATCGTGATATTTGGTCCATTACAGCAGCTTCTTATTCATCTCTATATTCAAATTCTGTATCCTCCATACGATACAAGAAAAGATTCTAACACGCATCATTACCATTTTTTTTAGCACGTAACATCGAGAAAGCACATTGACAAAGCCAATGGTACGGTTACTGCTAAGAATCAAAGGAAGAAGAGATTCTTTCCTTACTGGAAGAAGACTAAGATGGATACCAGCAAAATGTCTCATATACAATCCCTAGCTAATAATTTCATTGCTGGTGGTTATGTGAATTATATGTAGAGATAGAATTATGTTTTTGTTGCTTTTTTTTTTCTTTGTTTTTGTGGTTTATTCTTTGTGAGCCATTTATAGCAGATATTGAAAGTGCAGAATGTGCATTGTTGAGAGACGGATGCCCTTCGTACGTGCTGTGCAATACATGTAATTTTTCATTGAAAAAATATGCATTGTGTATATATAATAAAATGTCTGATAAGAAGATAACAGTTCTCTCACGTAAAGTCACAGGATATAGGAAATATTATTATGAAATTAATGCATGTACAAGAGTGTAAAAATGTTTATCAAGGAAAATTTTATCTTAGTTTTCTTAGTCCAAACTGATTGTTCAACTTGTTTCCACTGGTGCTAAACCGTGGCCAGGCTGAAATTTATTTAAGAAATATTTTATTAGAACATCTTTTACAGTTTGTTCCTGATTGTATATTACCTTCAGCATGTATATTTCCAGGAGCCGACGGAGTTCAGCGTTCTGTCTTTGCAGACGCTCTGTCTCCAAATTGAGTCTGTGCCTCTCCTTCACGATTTCGTGGTACTTGTGAAGTCCTATCAGAAGACCGTCCCAGAGCTTCTCTTTCTTTGCGGAGAAGATATCTCTATATCGTCGCCAAAATTCAGTGACATCCTCTACAGTGAGATTGCGGGATATTGTTAATTTTTCCTGGGTTAATCTTGTCTGGAACGATGGTGCTGCTTCACCACGTCTAATGACGTGATACTTGGCTACAAATTCTCTGAGAGCCTTCATTACATATGCTGGATGAATGTCCAGGAGGTGACCCTCCTTACAGGAGACCTCTCTCCGTTTCAATTCATTATTGCCAGCATCTTCTATGAAAGCAGTTTCGTTCATTTTTGGTAAAGGGGATGAGCTGCTGTCTATTTCCTGTGACGTGGCTTTATCAGGCGTAGTGGAAGATTTATCACGCTCTTGTAATTCATGGTTATTTTTGCAATCGTCGCTTAATTCTTTGTTGTCCTCAAACGTGTCAGAGCAAGTATTCCTGCAGTAGAAACATCTCTAGATTATTATACGGTATAAAATATTTTTTAATTATTTAATAATACTTTAATTTACTCGTTCTGAGATATGGCCAGGTCAAGTTCCTCAGATGGTCCATCATCTATAAATGTAAGCGCTTGCGTACTCTGGCATGCAGGACAGTAGGTGTAGGGCAAAAAGAAATTTAATAGCAAATTTACTTCCTCTTCAGACTTTATACCCAATGCCTGTAAAAAAATTGTATTGAAAATAATGCATTTAATTAAGAATGGTAGTCTACGAGAGGGATATAGATTTACTCGAAAAACATTTCCAAGAGTGATAATGGTTTGATCGTTGCGCGTGTACGCTCCTAATAATTCACGTAACTTTTCTTCTATTAGGAAACCAGATTTATCTGATATCTGTGTAACAATGCGATTCAGCAATTGTCTCTCTATATTTAAATCCTGAAGAGTCGTCGCCACCTTGAACGAGTCACAGATTTTCATAGTTTCCTTAGTTTCTGCTTTTTCTGAAAGCAAGAAATATACGTTTGCGGGCTACATATTGCGTACCGCTATGTCAATTTGCATGTCTCGCTTTAACGATCTGTTTGTTTACTTTGCTCGATCGCAGAAATCGCACTGCGATAGGATTGTAGATCCTCTTTCGTTAGTAATGGCTCGTCCGGAGGCTCCCATTCCAGACCCAGTGCCTGTTCATGAATAATTCTATCCACGGTGAGAATCTATATAGAAAGAAAAGGAACCAAAGTCATAAGAATCCAAAATAAAAATTTCTTGTCTTCCCAAATATTCAATTAACAAACTTTCTCGACGAGTTCCTCGGCCTTTTTGGCATTCATGTCCCAAATTTGCAAATATTGCTTCTCGTTTATCTCAGTAAAATGATCGGACTTCCTTTCCAGCTCCAAAATATTTTTGTGAGCCTTCATCACCTGCTCTGTTAATTTTTGTATATCCATTCTGGTATTCTCTTCGAGCTCTGCATAATTCTTCTTTAACCCATTGATAACATCTTGTAGTCTTAATTGTAAATTACAAAGAATTATATGAGAAAAAGTTATTAGAAATTAAATTATAAATTTATCAGTAGAGACTAACTTATTGATTCTGCGCTTTTGCTGGCCTTTTATTATGGTATTCTCGTCTTCTCTACGTTTCAATACAGCATAGCTGTAATCTAACTTTTCTATATTCATCATACAGAGAAATTTTATGTGTTCAACGTCCTGTTGTAACTTTTCGTACTGTGTCTCTAACCAGATCCTTTGAGCTCTGGATTCCTCTTGGTGTTCAATTACGACTCTCCTCATCTCTTTTTCATATTCTTGCATTATTTCTTTCCTCTTCTCAATTCCATTTATCTCATCTTCATTTCTCTGTTTGAACAGTCCATCCCATTTTTTGGATACTATACTCAGAAGGACTTTACGTTCAGTTTCTATTGCATTTTGAATTAGAATAAGTTCCCTGTGATAAACCTTGGCCATAGTGTTCACCTGTAGCAGATTAGAAATTAGAATTACCTATTAAGTATAAGAACTCACTAGGCCATTGATACAGACTTGATTGTCAATTCTTTCAATTAATAAATTTATATCCTCGTTCTGCTTCTTTTGATCTTCGGCAAATTTAGCGTCAGCATTTTCAAGTTCCTGTTTTAATTCAGCTATCACAGAATTTTTGGATTCGAATACTTCGAGACACTCAGCATTCTGAGCTTCCATCGCGCTATGAATGTCTAGAGGATCATTGGACCCCAAAATTCCTGGCCACTTGCTACTAATCTCATTGTACTTTCGCACGCTGTCTTCCGCCTCCTCTTCTAGACGTGATAATAATTTACAACGAAGTTCTTTTTCTTCCTTTCGTCGATGCACTTCTCGGGCATCGTTAGCAACTCGGACATTTGAAATCTACAAATAAAGGTACTTATAATTTCCTGCTAATTAATATAAATTCGAGTCTAGATTATCATTCGTACAACTTCGTCTCCTTCCAGTAATAATTTTTCTAATAATTCAGCACTGGCTAGAATTTGTCTCTCTGTTGACGTCTTCTCAACTACTTCCTCCTCTTCGGGACCTTCCTGCCTGTAGGTATTTAATTTATTATATATGCTTTTTACATTTTTTAGTCATTAAATATAAGCTTACTTTTTTAAAGCCTCCAGACGTCTTTGAATTCGAAGTCGGCGGGCGAGTTTGCGCTCATTGGGATCCATTGAGATCACGGATGGTTCCTCCATCTCGTCGAAATCATCCTGAGACCTTTTCCTCCATTCTGCCATTCTGCTCTCTTTATTGTGATATAAAAGACTGGATTTGGGAGTTATACTCGCTGTAGTAACTTGGCAATAATCGTAACGAGCGGAATAAACAAATGGATCGATACCGGAAGGGTGACAGACAAATTGTACGAAGTATCTACAAGATCAAAATTAACTTTCCGAACTATTTTATTTTATGTGAAAAAACAAATAGCATGGAGAACATTACTAAGCATATGCTGGAAGCATAATGATAACGAAAAGAGCAAGTGCTTCCAATAAATTAAAAAAAATAATTTTTGCTATCTCAATGCTCAATTAGGCAGTATCGATAACAGATGGCACTGAGAGGTTGATAAGAACCGATCAATAGTTAATGCATAGTTTAAACGCATTTTAATACGCACCAGTCAAAAGCGTAACAGCTATCATACGATAGTCTCATTAAATATTATTTAACAATAATTTATTTACACTTATATGTACATAAGAGCTTCAGCTCCTACATCATGTCCCTAATTTATGTACCAATCTATTCCTATAGGTAGTTTATGACATGTGAATGTCGGTCAATTACTAATCGAGTAAAACGTATTTCCCACCAACAGATGGCGCCAACTATACGTGTAACGGAACATGACGCCACAAGCCGCCGCCATATTGCCATTTGGTCTTCTTGCCACAATTCAGTAACATCCGGCTCTATGAGCGTTGTCATGTCGAAAACTGGATATGTCGAGTTTTCTCGAGGCTCAAGGATGTCTTCGTTACGTTGGATGCCACCTGGAGGAAACAACGATGCGAAAATGGCTTGGGAATATGTGGTGCAGGATGGCCCGTAATTGAAGAATACAGGAGTTCAACGTCGTATTATAGCAGAGTCGGGGTGTTGGTTTTGCCAATCGTGCCGTGCGCACTACGGCATTCACGAGTGTACGTCGTCTATAAGCGTACCGTTACGTGTTTGCAGTACGAATTATGAAACGAGGATACGTACTACTTTCTCGAAAAAGTACCACGTACTCCAAGCAAGGTGAAACACCCTTCTGCGATGAACCGAATATTTCAAGGGTAGTAACAGAGACAGAGAGAGAGAGGGAGAAAGAGTGAGGGGACACTGAAATATTAAAATCCTGCAAGTGCTACTCTCCTCGAATATTCCCATCACAGTGCGACACGTAGTACAACACAAACGTTAATATTCTTCCCTCATAAATAACAGCTATCCATCACATCCTTAAAATGTATAAGATGCTCCCGACGCGAGGTTCCACATAACCAGGATTCCCATGAAACAAGAGAGCAATAATATCCCATATCCCTAAGGCAATTCTCAATGAAGCACAGTCAGTATAGATAACCAGACAAATGAAGAAAATCGACAAGAGTCCCTAGGATGATATCCAGAGGAGTAAATGAGGCACGATTCTAAGCATCGTCAGAGTCCAAAGAAAAGCAAGGCAAGAGGCAGCCTGGTGTGTAGTGGCACGACGAGGAGTATAAGGATAACATGGTGGTGGTCATTCTTGGTGGGGATAGAAGTAAGAGTAGGTAGGTAGTGTTCTGGTGGGGCGCGGTATGCCGCGTCTCTCGAGTTAGCTCGTTCGACCCGTTATCCCCACCAACGTACACCGGGACCTACCGATATCCCCACCTGTTCCTTGCTTCGATTCCACGAGTCCACGTTGTATCCCCACCACGATACCATACCAGCGACTCCCCACCACGAATAAAACCGAACAGCCGATCGTGATCGCGAGCCGCTTCGGGGTAGACTCGTTCTTTTCCCCTATAGCGTATCCCCACCATATTTCTACCTAGCCAGCGAGCCACACTACGCTCCCGCCACGGTGACGTCACTCCGTGTAGTGTAGTGCAGTGAGAAGGAGCAAGGTTTAGCTCCGTCCGTGTACATGCCCAAGTGAACGAGCGGGTACGTACGGCGTATACGCGCGCAATAAGCGATTACATCCAACAAATCTATACACGCGTGTATATACATATATAGTGAATATATATATACACATCACAAGCACACACACAGTTATGTATATGTGTCGAGCTAAAGAGAAATATACGTTATAACCTAACATTCAGCTAGTTAGTAGTTGACTACTCGAACGACACGGGTAGCATCTTAGCACAGTGTTTATCGAGTGTGATGTGAATCGCCGTGTGTCTCCCTTAGTTAAAAAAGAGCGTTGAAGCTCGGTGAAATTACACACATATATATAAAAACGGGTAAAAACGACGACGACGGCGGCGGCCGCGTCGCATCGTTGTAATATAAAAAGTTCTTAAATAATGCCTGTTGTGTCGATCCGTATAAAGCCTAGCGGGTTTTACAGTGAATCCTAGACGAGTAACAGGGAGAATTGAAGGAGTTTAACAGTGCTTCGTTAATTATACGTATTATATAATAATAAAAGAGAAAATCGTGAGTGATATGTTTGAACGCGTTAACGGGATGGATCGTTCCTATCCTGTCGTTTGGTGTCCGGTGCTGCTCTCGTTGCCGGCGCTGCTTCAGCTCCTGGTGTAACGTGTGAATTCGCCCATTCTTCGGATACGTGTGTACGATGTGGTGTTCTTCGGCTACGGGCGAGCTACACTCTGCCAGTGGTGTATACTACTACGGCTACTCGGACGTGCCGCAGTTTAATCGGGAAGCACTTCTTCTTCGCCCTTGTCACCTCCTACCCGTAACCGTTACGCGTCCCTCCTGCAACCCCTGTGCTCGGGGTCACCACCTTCCGGCCAGTGACTAGTGCGTGATCATTATATATTGTTGGTTATTATTTTCATTATTATTACTTGTCATCGAGTCAGTGAGTGGTACGGCTATATATTATAAACGCGAGGGGGCCTAAAATCATCGTCTTCTCTCTCTCTCTTAACCCGATACGCGTCATTGGATAACCCCGTGGTGCGCTCTTTTTTTTTTTCCTTCCTCGTCCTGACTCTTTCTCTCTCAGTCTTGAAACACCACATACACGCAGGGGAAGACACACAAACATACACTCTATCTCTCTTCTATTCCCTACGTCGCTCTTCTCCTATCCCTCTGTTATACAAGTGCGTGCGTGTCTTCTTGTTCGACTCTCTCTCTTGGTTTTGTCAACTTGTGAGTGAGAGAGAGAGAAAGAGATAAAGAAAGGGAGACAATATCTCTCATATATCCAGGAGCGTGCGATTTTCCCACGTCTTGGCTGGCCTTTTATACCTGGAGAGCCTGCCCGTGGCTCTTTCGTAGCTATAATATATCGGTGGTGGTGTGTGCGATTGGGCGAGTTGTGTGTCGTTGTACAGTGCCGCCAAACGATACCACAACATCCGATCCCAAATGAAGAGTTCGGAGCAAAATGGTTAGAGAGACACGTCACCTGTGGGTTGGAAATCTGCCGGAAAACATCCGTGAGGATCGCATAAGAGAGCATTTCAAACGGTGAGTTTATATTACAGGCACGAGGGTCCCAAGTTTATTATTTCTTGGCTCTGTTATTATGCGTGCCTTCTGTCTTACTGCTTTCTTCAAAATATAACTGGATAACTATAACATAAATGACTGTCTAACTACCCGTGTCTGCCTACCTACGTAATTGACTTGTTGTGCATATGCACCCACTCCTTCCTTTCCCTGCAATGACGTTCTACGGTACACCAACGTCTTCGAGTTACCTCTCTCCTAGTATCCTGTCGTGGTTCTTCATCCTAACAGTGTCCTCTAACTCGCTACGACGGCTGTATTTGTTCTACCTTAATATATCGTCTTGGTCTTGCACTCTAGATACTAGGATGAATAACGCTTTGCCCTTGGATATTTCATGTGGATTGTCTATACTACGAATGATAAGGAATTTATTAATAACGTCTCAAGTGCTTGAGGTTGTTAGGTTAGGCTAAGCAAAGCAATGTAATGTAACTTCTGTCGTTTACGTTCGAATCACGTATAACGACCTACAGCGGCTTCACTGTGCTATTCTGACGTATCGTTATGGGCGTCGCTGTGTTCTGCATGTCTGTGGCATAACACTTATCGTAGAAATACTGAAAAATCCCTAGACAATTTTATTTGCACAACTTTTCCGCTGCACTCGAAGCACGATACGCCTAATATACAGTTTGATCCGCCATGTACAAACTGCATTCGCAAATATGTAGTAGTACTCCTGATATTTACCGAAGACAAATAAGTCGCGGTTGCTTGCAATATTGTTTTTCGGTGACAAATAACACGAAGTCATCCCTTATCGTTTCGATTACGATAAAGATAGAACTCTAGACTCCACGTCAAAATTTAAGTCGTACTCACGATCGGACGTTGTCCTTGAGGTTAGGGATTATAGGTTAGGCTTCATGGATACCTTGGAAAAAGGTATTCCCTCCACGACGACGTGGCAATCAGAGTAGGAGAAAAAAAAGAGTGAGAGATCGGCGAGTCTTGGATGGCGCTCGTAGCATGAGTGCGCCGTCATTTGTTTTTTCCCGAAGTAATAATAGCTGAGGACAGCCATTTTGAGAGCTCACGGCGGCACGAAGTTATTGTTCGCCAGTGATGCTCATTCTGCGGCGCCATTTCCTTCCTCGCTTTGAAATGTCAATGTATTAAATATTTCTTTCTCTCTCTTTCTTTTCAGTACAGAGGACTCTGTGTCTCTCCTTGTTTATCTTGCAGCTACGTTCATCCGACTCTTTCCTATTCACGATTGAACATTTTTTTCCTCAGGATCCATTCTGCTGGTTGAAAGTTCTCGCCATCTCGCAACGACCACGTATCCACTAACATTAAAGGACGTGCGAGCCATTCTGTATCCAAAAGCTATCCGGAAGTAGGTTCGAGCACTGTCAGGGTAGAGGGTGTTGGAGAAACGTTCCTGGGAGAGAAAGAGGAGAGAGCTTGAGTGATGGTGGGAGGACGAGAGAGGGAAAGAGAACTTGTGAGAGCGAGGAAGAGACAGGAGCCTAACGGTGACGCGGTCCAGGGTCGCTCAACCTGCGGATCTCTTTACAACGCAATAGGATTTCTTGTAAAATGTTTACTTCACAATCTAATACGGGTGCCATTAGTGTTACAACGTAACCCCACACTCGTTGAATTCCCCTAGGTGATATTTCATGGATATTTGATGTCTCATTGTGAAAATCACCATCTGGTTACTTCATACGATGGTTTTGTACACTGACACAGGGTATTCGAAAGCAAGGCGTGGACAGCGTAGGTGGCAATACGGCGTTTAGTCCAGTTTAATTAAATTCAAACGGGAGATAGCGAAGGAGAGTGAGAACCAAAAGAGAAACAAGTAGACAGTGTAGGAGGCAGTAAGAATGAGACAGAGAGAGATGGCTATAGTCTCCCTCGGCTGAAGCCATTATTTCCAAGTCGGACAGCTTGGATCTTCGCAATGACCGATCCTAAGCCCGGAAGGTTATCTCCGGGGTCTTGATTAAACAGCGAGAGGCGAAACTATATTAAGTTCGGTGATTTTCGTTTCTGCCGAAGAGAGATAAGATGGTAAAGGCATATCCGAAGAAAGATAGGAATAAAAAAAGGACGAAAGAAGGGCCATAAAGAAAGGGAAGGAAAATGAAGGACGGAGAATCGACAAGAGGACGAAGAAAACTGTGAGAGCGAGTGAGAG
>JARPRG010000478.1:1122452-1136221 GCA_031001745.1 Hartigia nigra | reverse complement strand
TCTCTCTTTCTCTCTTTCTCTTTTGGCACCAGAAGAAATATGAAAAAGCATGTAGATAAGATTCAGGGTCTAGCATTGCCAGTTAAGAGATTTGCATTGTACATAGGGTATTGTATTGCAGATCTGTCGATATGTACAGGGGGGTTGGTTCAGGTCAGGGGTATAATGAATTTTGATATTTTGTGCAATTTCATTGTTTAGACAATTCTTAACGATGTTTTGTAGTCGACAGTATCATAGAACAACAGTCACAGCAGGCATAGGAAAGTCTGTTATTTTAAGGATTCCAGTTCCTACTTTGTCGTCACTCGATAAAATTGCTAAGTTGGCGACTGAACGTAGAAAAACTTTACTCCCTTCTTCCTGAATGATTAAAGAAACTGGTGACTCGACAAGAATTTTTACGTGGCACCTGTCAACTCTGACCGATACGTTTGAGTCGTGTAGTATACGTTCAACACACTTACGCCACTGTCTCTCTGTTATATTTAATGTCATACAATCCTAAGGCGCCCCATTCTCACTATATCGGACACAACTACTAGCAGCGCGGAGTTGCCAGCGTCGCCGTGTTCTCGTGTAGTCTCTTACGTAAGACTAGCCCGAGTGAATGAAACTGGCGGGAGTCCACGAAACGTTTTCGCGTCACGATATCTCGTGTAAACTACCAAAAACAAAGATTGCGAAGTATAGCTATGTGTGTCTCGATATTAAACAAGTCGTGGGTCTCTGTTGTGTAGCGTTCTATACATATAACCGAGGCAGAAAAATATCTCGTCCTCGGGGTAGAAATTTTCGGGGTCGGCGTCGCTTCGAACGGCGTTCGCTCGAGTGCGAGAGAGACGGATGAAGCGAGTAAAGTCGGCCGTTCGTGTCTCTCCTGAAATACAGTTTATAAATAAGAACGCCTCGCTCACGTTCCGTATTCCCGATCCTCTCTATCTCTCTTTTATGTACGTTGCCGCCGGTACTTACAGGGTCGTATATTTCGAAATGGTCAGTACAGTACGGCCGCGCGACGCAACGTTGCCACACGCAGGCCGTGACTCCATCCTTCTGCTGCTGTCGGCATTCGTGCACTGTGCACTGTTGCGTACCTTGCCTCAGTGGCCTGTCTGCCTGACGGAATACTATACTGTACCTGGCAGAGACACCGGGAACACGTATCGCGGCGCGAGACACCGATTGCGGCGTGAAGCCTTAAACGTGGAGTAGCTTTAACGCATATATAGATATACAAGAGGCAGGTGTATGACGATATACGTTCCCCGGCCGCTATCCATGTACATTGGAATGTCCAGCTATTATACCGGGAGGCGCTTACTTTATTACCTGAGACTCTTAAAAGTATTACGTGTAGATTGGGTGTGAGTAGAGAAACTTTTTTTTTTACATATAAAATCGTTCGATCGTAGACACAATGTCAATTCGACGTAGAATTCCATTTATGATATTACTTCAAGTACAGTGTATGACTCAGTGCTCTGTACAAATGGTTAGTTTGTTTACCGGCTGTGGCTAGTCGGAATTGTTTGTAAAAACACGGTGTTTGTCTTTCTTTATTAAGCATTGTTGATTCGTGCGAGGAAACGAGAGATGATAATCTCGAGAATAAATAATGATCCAGGAAAGGAGCCATTATCTTTGTTATCGTTGCTAGAGAATTGTTGGTCCGGTATTATTGCAGTGTGGCGTACTCGATTGGCGCAGTAACTAGCGGATCCAAGATACGAAATGGTGGTGCCACGGTGTACCAGGTACACCAGGTATAAAAGCCAGCCGGTCGATCGGTCCGTGAGTCACTGTGCGTGGTCATATGCTGTTATGTACGTGCTGCACGGCGTAGGACGACACGCGGATGGGAATGATTTGGCAGAACGCCATCCTCTCGGCGAGCCGCCTGCTCTTTAAGTCACGAGCTATAAGACAAGAGTTCTGTTTTATCTCTCTTTTGCTTCTTCTCTCTTGCTAATCTCATCTTTCTCGTGTTTACGAAGGAATAGCGGTAGAGGTCTCTTAAAGATATAGCTAACCACGTGCACCTATACTCCTCGTGGTAGGGATCTGCTATAGAGCCAGTCTAACAGAAGTGTTTGAGGACTCTAGTCTTTGCCATTCTCGTATATACAGGGTGTCACAAAACAATGCAGTCCAGCTCATGTCGGTTGGTCGATTTTATCTTGGAAAGTCCTAAATTTAACTTCGGTGTACGTATGGATATGGACAGCGAATGAGTAAAATAAAGAAAGAGAATGACTTGGAGAGAAAGAGAGAGAGAGAGAGAGAGAGAGAGTCGAGCAGTCTGCGGCTCGTTGGATGTCGGCTATGTAGGTAGCAGGAATGTTATATAGGGCTGTTTGGATGAGTGGGTGGACGGGGAAGAGGATGAGGATAAGGACGTGGAGGTTGAGGAAGAGAGAGAGAGGGTGATTTAGCAGAGGGAGCGAGAGAAACGGGAATTCCGTGTGCGCCGGGCGCCCGGGCGGCCCGTCACTCCAAGTCACGGGGTTGGGCTGGGTCGAACTCGTGAGGGGTTGCGAGGACCAGGCTAGGGTCGGTTGCTTTAGAAGTGGTGAGGGATGCCGTGGGGTTCCGAGCCACGAATCCATTCTCGACCCTTCCACTTCGCCATCCGGCTCGTCCATGGTCCCTCGAGCTCTCAGGGCCGTCACGGGTATCGCGTGTATATTCCTGCCGTACCCGAAAATCATCTCTTTTTCTCTCTCTGTCGCCTCCCACCACCTCCGTTTACTTGTCTAGAGATCTAACCTTACAATTCCTTAGGAAACTAACTTCCTCCTAGTGAGCCACGCGCTCTTCCTACCATACATCTAAGTTCATACTTACTACATGAGCTATGTATGTGGGTGGGTATATATACAGATATATAACAA
Organism: Hartigia nigra; assembly: GCA_031001745.1. Classification (NCBI taxonomy): domain Eukaryota; kingdom Metazoa; phylum Arthropoda; class Insecta; order Hymenoptera; family Cephidae; genus Hartigia; species Hartigia nigra. The sequence goes on along the minus strand of JARPRG010000478.1, from coordinate 1,133,327 downwards.
GCATATACTGCGTACGTCTTAGGAGAGTGGCACGCGACATCGTATCTATTCGGTTGTCGTGGCACCCAGGCCAAAGGTTGCCTTGGCGACCAATCGTTAGACCGCATCTCCTGCCATCACGATTACCTACATCCAAAGAAGCATACGCTTCTCGGCCATCCACGTATCCATTTATTCATTTATCCAGCCAGTTGTACTACACTGTCTCCGTATCTCGTCTCTTGGGACTCGCATGGCTGCACGTGCTTCTCCATTCTCAGGAATTAATGCAATTCTTAACTGTTTACTGTCTTCTATATACACACTTTGGAAATTCAAAGGCTGTACAAATTTCTCCAGAATAACATTGCTTCTGGTAAGCAACACAACGCAGGGAACACAGACAGCACCCAAAGCCTTCCAAGGCTGTCCAGAACTCACGGCCTTGTTCGCAAGACCAGTCTCTTTTTCGGTAAGCCTGCCAAGCCAGCCAGTCAGTGAGTCAGGTAGGCAGGTAGAGGAGCGACCGTCATGCCGTCGTAACCGTCAGACCGTCAGGCAGCCCCGACAGCCGGTCGATATACCGCGACGTTGCCGAGTGAATCCTACTTGCCTCACACGCGCTCCGTTTCTCCAGGAATACCCCCCCACCCTTCTGACCCTTCACCCTTCCTTCTCACAGCTCCCCTCAAATCCACTCGCCCTCGTCCTCATGCTACCTAATTTCTTCTCCTCCTTCAGCACCTTTTACCTCCTCTTACTCCAACTCCAACTCCAACTCCTCCACTTCCATCATCAGGATCCTCGTCCTTTTCCTCTTCCCTACGAACTCAAGCAAGATTGGTTAACTTTTGTCCGTCCTGCTCGACGCTCGCATACTCCCTGGCTCCACTCGAATAATGGACAGTATTTTACCATTGGCAATTATGCACAGCAGTTCTCAAGCCCTTTATATATATTCCCAGGAACGTTTGTTGAGCGACCTTGCATTTATTTATGTATCAAAATATCGCCCAAACACCCAGTGATCTTCGCCTATATACCTACATACGTAGGTCGACAATATAGGAGGCAACTATATGTACAACTACTGCACGAAACCCTTATAACATATTCATTTAACTCTTCTCGCCACAAAGACTTTTCTTAGTAACAATAAATTATTCCTACTTGGCGTTATACGTAGGCATACTCTGCACTAAACCTCCCTTCTATTTAGGTACCCTATGAACTACAGTGCTGCTTAATCACATTATTACGTAGTCATCGTATCCATAAGGGATTTTACGTCGTAGTCTCGCAAGTTTCGCATCAGCCTATACGAACGGACATTCGGACAGCTCTTATCGATACGCCTGGACAACATGCACGTTACATGCCACTGTCCCTGAAGCCTGCAAGGGCAGATATATACCAACGATAAATAAATGCTCAGGACATTAACAATGCACCGCACGATTGCGCTATGTATAGCAAGTACATATATAAATGAATTAGTACATATTCACAGTATGGCGTGCATAGTCAGTGCAGTCGGTCAGTCAGTCAGTCTCTATACAGCGCTTCATGAGAGACACATACAAGTTTCCACCATTTCTTCTTCGTGAACGCCGTCACACAAGCATGGTAAAATGTCGAATGGCACAGAACTCCCCAGGTTCGATTCCATTATCAACCCTCCACGTTCCACATTCGTTCCTGACTGTCTATTTGATAGAAGTTGGTATGACTAACTGACTGTAGTCGGCTGGACTGAATATGTAGTATGTGTATAGATTTCTATCTGTATAGTAAAGGTTATACGTACTTATGCACAACCCTCTGCTATTTTACGCTGAATGCGTGCCCTATCAGCTTTGCAGGACCCTTTTCAATGCTCGTCTATAATATAGATATATACCCGCGCCTATAGTACGCAGGATATGTGATGTACGTATATGGGCTATATAGTACGTACCGGTGCGTACGTAAATTTTTTTTTTCCTCTACGTTCCTGCATATAATGCCCCAGGAGTGTGCGCGCTGTGTAAATGGGTATGCTGCTCTGCCATCCTCGCGCGAGACATCGACCGGTCCAACCCGCCTCTTGGTACCCTCCTCTTCCTCAGCCTCTTCCACGCCACCTCCCTTGCCTTCCTTGTACTCTTTTAAGGTTCTCTTCTTTCTCCCTTATATTTTCTTTTTATTATGTATGTACGTATAGGCTCTCTCGTTCTTTCTTCTCGATTTTCCTTTCTCTGCAGGATATTCTATCGATGGCGTTATACCTCATAGCTTCAGCTTCTTTTTATACGTCAGCCCCTTATACAGGGCAAGATATAGCGACACCACCTTCAATTCTTCCCCTCCTTCTGTCCTTAGAATCGCTGAATAACATTCCAGGCTTCTCTCGTTCTACGTCGTACGTAGTACTGCGTAGGAGGATGCCTGTTTTCAGACTCTTCACATACTATTGGATTTTTTTTCTTTTTCTTTTTAATACTCACGTGTTTCGAATGTTTGTTTCGAGACATTTTTTTTATGTCACTTTATACTGCTCTGCTGCTGATATCTCGTGTCTGGTACCTGTGTACGTTACGTGGTGGGTGAGTCCTTGGCGCAGGAGTGAAACAATTGTTGCCCAGTTTGATACCCACCTGTTGCGCGCTTAAGGCACATTCTCATAGAGCTTTTCTGGAACCTCGTTATGGGATCGATGGGATTCAAAAAAAAAAAAAGGATGACAATCCACAAGGACCGTGAGACTAGACGGGAAACATCGTTAGAGTTTCAGACTCGACGCTCTCGGACGTCTACTGGCTAGAAGTTTGCTACAAGTTTCCTGAGTCGTCGCCGAAAGGTTCAAGTATGAAATATTTAACGTGTAAAGAGGCATCGCGTGTCTGGCGACTGACGTGCATAGGAATATAAGGCCTCTATCTTGCCCCTTCGTCATCCATTGCTTTTTTCTAGAATTCGATATACTCTCCTACAGAATCTGTAACCTTTTAAAAATACTCGTAACTTGATTCTATACACGTCGCACGTCGTGCCACGGGAATTAAGAGAGAGCGAGTATTTTTCTGATACCGTAAACTTGAAATTTCGTCGAAGTTACATAACTTCAATCTCGAGGGATATAAACTATATATATGTATACCCATATACATACACACACAAGATACGACTCGTTTGCGTGCTTGCGAGTAATGAGCTTAAGATTTTTTTTTTTTATTCTATTCCTTCTTTCCTCAAAGTTGTCCTAGGTACCGTTATGTCAGCCGCCTTAAGTTTCTGCAATTCTTATTCTACGGATGTGTTTACTAAATTACGTCGTGAAGGCTGACACGATGAGGTTCACAGTCCGTGGGAGTTGAACATTCTGTATATTTATTTTACGACCATCCTGGACTGTTCGAATCTCTTTCTAATAAGATTTTCTCTTTGTGTTTCAGGTAAGGAATATATCCCCTGCAGTGCACCTTGTAACGTCTCAGACGCAGGGATACACTTATACCTTAGAACAGTGGCAGGGTTCAGGTATTTATGGTGAAAGTGACATCAGACACTTTCCTGAAGGAATAACCAAGACAGTGGGAGTGTACTACCTTCTGTTATAGAGACAGACAAGACAGAAAAGTCTACGTTCTTCAGGGTTTAGTAATGCTTCTATTTCAGTCTTTCGCCGACACTTTCAAATGCGTTTCAAACGAGCACGACAATTGGCCTACTATTCAGACACTCAATATATACGTGATCCGAAGTTGATCATGCCTGCAGCATTCAAGCCGATTGATATGGTATCAAGAATAATTCAAAGTTCACCTAAAGAGTCGTGGAATTATTATCGACTCGATGAAATGCAAAATTATTGATATAATAGGGACCTGCCATGGCCGGTACATATATGTATTTATGTATATAACACGGACCTACGTGACGAGAGACAAGGTGAAGGTAAAGTTGTACATAATACGTCACGTTGGCAAGTGTGTAAAAGGGGATACCGCCTAGATACGCACAGGGTGCGTGACTAATGCACGCAATGGCAATCACGCACGCATGTACATATACGTCGCGCAGTAAAGAAAGAAACGTTTGAATTTCATTTCGCAGAATTCGTGGTAGACGTGAAAGTAGTAGGTAGAGTCGCTAGTTTCCGATAGGTTGTCGACCTTACCTCATTATATATATACACTACATAAAGTATGATATTTAAAGATATATACGTACATAAGTAATACCTGCTGTTCAGACTCTCACGTTACGCGGCTGAACTTTAAACGGGCCAAAATACTCGGCAGGAATTATTCTGTGTCGAAATATTGCTGGGCAAGCTGTAACGTTAAGCAAGCGACATTCCCTTGACAGCGCAATCACTACGTGCCTCAGAGTTTCAATAAAAATTATATAGAGGCGTACAAACTGTCATTAACTCGTTTCATTAACTGCCTTATATATTCGCGTATTATGTATTTTCTATAATTATTACTGCTGTAGGTGCAGTTTCTTTAAAATCGTTATGTACAATCCGATTTCCGTATTAGGCGAACGATGCTAACCGGAAGTAGATATACTCTGGTCAACTACGTGGTTCAAGTTTTCTTACTGCGCACGTATGTATGTTCTTTAGTAGGTGTGCAACCTCCTGCGCAATACGCAATTAGATATATCCGTATGAAGGTAGAGTAGGGGGTTAGGGCTGTGGTGTAAGAGAGAAAAAAAAAGAATGTCTAGACAGAAGATCAGGAGGAAAATATTATACAGGAAGAGCATTAGTTCCTTCGGAATGTCAGAGGAGAACCGCCATTGCCGTATCTCAGTATGGGCTGTCCGTAGTTATTATATACGTAGGTACGCGTGATGGTCTTCTGGATTTATTCAGCGCGTTCCTGGCCTCGTTCCCGCTCGCAATTTTCTCATTCGTACCAGTCAGCGATTCTCTTGATGGGTAACCTTCTACTCAGTCTCTAGATAGGCTATCTCGCAGAAGCATCTTTGTCTTACAAGATGGCCGATTGAAATCGTCCTGGATATTTTTACTTGACCCTTGGGACATCACGCAGAAACAATGTGACATGTAGCAGCTTTCTCTCTTGCTTCGGCTATATCCACGTCGCCAGGATGACTGAGGGTTGCACGTAACACGACAATATAAGGTGTGGTCTGTACTTAATAAGCTGACTACCTTTACTCTCTTACGTTATCAAGAACATAAACCTCTATTTTTTTGCTCTCTCTATAACTGACACGTAGTGTTATGTCCAATAACGCTACGCAGGTCGAATCTCTTAACTCGGATTGGCTTATCAGTAAACGAGCGCACGTGCATACACAGTTATATGCCTATATGAATTATTAACGGTGGTATCAGTACAGAAGCAGTAACCTAGTGTATATTCGACAGTGACAACTTTCAGCCAGATTTTCATACGTGCGTTAGGGAGTAACGGTACTTTTCCCGTTGAGCTCCGTGAGCACACTGTACGGGCTGACGTCATTCACTTTAATTATCATAATAACTATGGCTTCTTCGGTTTGTTTTTTTTTTCCTGTTACGTGGGACTCCGTGAACCAGGAGGAAAAACATGGAATACAGAGCTTTTAAGAATTCTTACAGGAGACAATTCTGCGTACAGAGACGGTCAAGTCGACAGTTGTACCTTGTATTTTATTTTTTCCTTTACTCTTCTTCTCTTTGCTATATAAAGGTTGCCTTCCTGCAAGCTACTTCTGTATGTCCGATCGCGAAGACGATCTCGTGAAAACGAAGGTGCAATCGACAGTGGCTCCCGCTTCCGAATGGCCCGTTAGAGTGAGATTGGCTTTTCGATATACGTTCAGTGCACGATGCTTTGCACGAAGTGCCAACCCAGTAGCTTTATATACGTACAACCTGGCGTAGGTATCGGGGAACCAGGGAGTAGCACGACTTTGGACGTGAAGTCCAAAGCGAGCAAAAAGCTAAGGGAAATAGCGGATCCAAGCTGCCTCGTGAACTCGACTTAATATACAGGTGCACAGGCGCTGTTGCCAAATTGTAATAACCCTTCCACAAAATTTGCTCCAGTTCATTGTCAGTCAAGAAGTCTGGCTACGTCGTGCAGAAGGATATATTCAGGGCGAAGGCTTCTTTTGTCGTTCCGTTTCCATCAGCGGGGACGCCTTGGGAGAATAAGAAAAGTGATATGCGAGGTTTGAAATTGGGACTGCCGCCAAGAGAAGCTGGACGTCTCGAATGCAGGAAGTCCTTTTCCTGTTTCGTGTTACGTTCCGCCATCCTTACTCCTTTTTTGGTCTCACCTCAATATATCCGCTCTTTATATCGTCGTCTTTATGCCAGTATTATTATTTCAGCAGAGTCAAAGAGACCAAGAAGGAATGCGAGAGGACTGAATGTATACGAGGAACGCAAATACAAAAGGTGTCCATTCTTATACCAATGAAAGAAAATCGGCTGTCGTCGCGTGCACGTAGGCAGACAGACGATGAGCGATATTCTAATTTACGTGTTCAAAATTCTTACGTGTTATATCTTACGTCGAAACTATCAGAAAACTAATGGATACGTGTATACATATATCTCTGCGTGATGGTGCCGTGGCGCATGTTTAGCGAGTGTCGCCGTTTCCGCCATGAAGCGTGAATCGGCAAGGTATATATGAATATACACCAGGGCCGTTACTAACGTCACGTTTGTTGAGCAGCGATCGCGTTCCAGTAAAATTTCCCGGCATGACATTCCATGTTTTTCATTTTTTTTCTATGCTGTCTCCTTCTCTTTCTCTTACAACTACAGCACACAAGGGCGTCGGCATTGTTCGCTCGTCCTCGTTGTTGCGAAAGAGACAAACGTAAATGCAATATCTGGTCACTGTGTGTGTATGCACATGCATACGTTCCACAGCTATCTTGCCCTGGCTAGGATCGACGAGTAGGGTTGCTGTTTTTCTTCGTTGGGACTTTGCGCCGGCTTTGCACGCTCGTCTCGAGCAGCAGCATGACGCCGTCGGAGGGTTCGGGGGACAAACGAGTTGACAGTGGAGGAGAGGGACTCTCTGACAGGGAACAAGAGAGAAAGAGCGGTTAGGGCGAGAGAAAGAGAGAGAGAGCGTAGTAGTGGGCTTGGGAGGAAAAGCGGGTAGAGTCTGGGACACGAGGAAGGATATTCGGTTGGCTGGTGGGGCTAGGAGGAGAACCCGGAGTGCTGCGGGGACAGGAGGTGGGAAACAGGGCGTCAGCTGCGGGGTAAAAGGCTAGGAAGGAGGGTAGAGTAGAGCTGAGTCATAGCGCTGTTGCCACGTCGAGCCACTGAGTCTTCTACGTTAGTAGCTACATTGGCGGCTACAGCAGGGAGTACTCTCGTATTCCTGGTTGCTGCTGCTGGTGCGCGGCTTCTTCTTGTTCTTCTATTACTACTACCAAGTACCATTACTATACTACTACTACTTCTACTTCTACTTCTACTTCTACTCTCGGGTACCATCTAGTTCTTCTGGTAGTCTCGTTGGGCAGCGGACTTTACGCCTCTGCTAAGCAGCCGACTTTTATCGTTCGACGAGATAGCGACTTTTGATCCCCTTCCTCTTAGTCCTCCCACGGGCATCCCCGTCGGCACCGCCACTCGTCTTGTCTCGTCTCGTATCGGGAGCTAATAGGCCATTTCGGACTCCTCGGCCACTACTGCGTAGCTGCTACGCCTACGAGGTCGCCCGGGAGACCCTGGGGATTCTGAACAAAAGGTTATACATCAAACCCATACTTCTCTATTGGACTATTGACGCGGTATGCGTTTATTCAACACCAGGAACTTTCATCATCCGGGAACCCTAACCTCCTTCCCATTGGATTTTGGATTCAGCTATATATACATACATACAGAAGTATTATACGAATTCGCAAACTCTAGTAGAAGCACTATCGATCTCTCTCTTTCCGGTTGATTTTCTATCTCCGTGTCTCTCACTCTCTCTCTCTCCTGCCATCTATCTTTCTCTCTCCCCACGGACTCTCAAGCGTATTGATCTCTCGGTCACTTCGCATTTCAAGCCTGAAAGGACGATTCCCACTTGTCCAGCCGTCGCCAGTAACCACCATTTGCAAAAAGTTGATTCCTAGCGACTTCCATTGTTCGATCGAAACTCTTGCAACGTCCAAGACACAACGAAACATTATAAGGAAATATACAAAAGCACCATCATGCGTATGAACGTTACGCTCTCTAGAACGCACAAAATCGTAACACGTTCCTCCTCCTGGTTGGGATAATTGTACCAGGGGTATCCTGACTGTGACTCCGACTGCATCAGCTGTACGCGGCCAGGCGTTGACTACCGAAAGTGGGAAGCGTCGAGATCTGACCTAGACTCTTTACGTTTATTGAAGGCCCATAATAGCTAGCGCCAGTACCATCATAAGTCAACAATGCGTCATACGCAGCCTGAGAGCGAGTCTTCTTTGAATAAAATTCCTTGACTAGCTATACGTGCTCTGTGGTGGTGTCTCTCCTATCGTTGTCGTCCGCTGTGAGCACCAGTGGTGGGGAGTCACTCGACGACGACGACGTCGTTGACGACGATGCGGCCCGCTGGCCAGCCAGTCACTCAGTCAGCCACCGTGGCACTTTTCTCTGTCTCTTTTCTTTACTCCAACCTCTCTTTCCCTCTCTCTATCCCCTTACCACATATTGCTCCTCAGCCCTCTACTCCAGAATCATCCTCTCCACGGATCACGACCCCATCCTAGTATCTCCCTTGCAGTTTCCTTGACTGGTCTATACGTATTTCTCTAAGATCTCTGTATATTTCTCGATATGTGTATAGTTTACTGTCTTTATATTCCGAGCGCTCTGCTAGTAGTTCTGTCTGATATTCCGTACCCGGCGCTGCCCCTTCTAAGTTGCCATTCTTCAAATCCTCTATTCGACGCGTGCGTGAACGAAACGCACACACGGTACCTACGGCGATAGCAAAGGGCGTTCACAGTGTGCATGCGCCTTTACGTGCTCGGTACATATATGTATTCAGCAATGTACGCAGAGAATGGTAGGAGAGACTGTGTAGTGGAGGCTGTTGGTAGGATTGCGTGTGGGTGAGACAGTTCCAGATGTGTGTGTGTGTGTGTGTGTGTGCGCGCGTGTGTGTGTGTGCGCGCACACATACATATATATAGTAAGAGAGAGAGAAAAAGAGGGAGTGAAAGAGAGGGAGTGAGAACAGGCGAGCAGGGGCTCCCGCAGCCGAGCCGGACAGAACTCTCGGATTCTCGCCTCTCATGCAAAGGCACTACGCAGTTTCAAAGTAAAGCCTGCGTCGTGAGGTACATACGTGGCCCGTCCTCTCTCGGTCACTGTTCACTTTTTACATCCTTTATACCAGAGATTACAGACGTACTGCTCTCCGGGCATAACTAATCTGGTGATCAGGATACCATACACTACAAGCACTACTTCGCAGATAGAAGAAGATATAGGAATAATCACGATTGATTAAACGTCCTCTGATTCTCTCATCCATGTCTTGTTCTCCCACCTAGTCTAGTGACTAGAGAGATGGATTGTTAATGGTTGCTCTGTATGTATCATCCGGAATGGAGGATCTCTCTACCTACCGAGGTTGGCTAATATAATGCACCAGGGTCGTCCTCTCGGTCATTTTACTTGAGGATTCTTTTGGTGGAACGTGAGCGGAATAACGGATTCCTTTTAAGTGAGCGTCGAGGAGGATTTTGTAAATAGCTATTTCGAACGACGATTCAAAGGAGAAAACTAATGTCTTCGTAAGGGGACGGACTCATAATCCCACTCTCAATTCTTAGATTGCTGCAGTTTAATCATAACCGTTCCTCGACGAGATTCTCGTTGCACACATGGCTACTGAGTTTATTTCTCGACGAAGATGCGAAATGTCTGAACCAGGATAATCACAAGAGCGAGACGCGATAGAGCGGACTTATTCTCGCTCGCGCTGCTTGGCAAACCTCGCCCTATATAAGCAGTAGCTTTTCCGTTAGCGGTTGGTGCGCCATTATAATGAAAATGCAATGGCGTGTAGCGATCGCTTGCGTTTCAGGTTCGATATCGATCCGAAAAAGCTAGGCGCGTGATAAAGCTCGGCTTCACCCCGTGGGGGGGCCCGGCTTCCTTCGATTCCCGAAGCCTTCTCTCTCTCTCTCTCTCTCTCTCTCCCCACGTAGGTCTATCTCTAATTCTGCGTCGAATCCGGACGCCCTGTGGCGTTGCGCCCCTCTCTTCCTCTCTCTCTCTCCGTCTCTGTCTCCCTTCTCCCTGTACTTCCCTAGCGTATATTCCTCTCTCTCTTTCTCTCTGTAACTGCGTATGCAACAATAGTGAAGATTATCTCTAGGACTCGCCGACAGGAAATTTCCCCCTCCCAAAAAAAAGAAAACCAGAGAACACGTATTCCAGGAACGATCCAAAACGAGGAATTGGCGTTTCCCAGATGTAAAAGTCCTGGCTCTTCTGGCAGGAGAGCAGGCGAGCGAAACGAGGATACGTGCAACTCGCGCGAGTAGAAACAGGCGACTCCCCGGGAGAAACCCAAGCCGGCCAGGTCGCCGCGCTTGCGCATAAGACGATATCCCCCCACTCTTACTTATTGGAACGAGGAAAGCTCACACTACCGTAGCTTGTGTCAGTATCTCATACGACCTCGAAGTTTTAGTATGTATGCATTCTATATGCTGCGTTGCCTGGTTCCCCCACTATACCTGGTGAGACCTGCGTTTGCAGCAGTTATACCAGTATATTCCCTCTTCGATATCCTCATGGCTATCCCTTCCTCGCGTCACTTTACCCTCAACTCTCCCCTCTCCTCAAACTCATTTATACGTATCTCTGGAGAATCCTCACCGTGCCTCTCCCTTCCTTCCTTTTCTTTTCTCTCTCTCTCTCTCTCT
>JARPRG010000478.1:1076801-1112520 GCA_031001745.1 Hartigia nigra | reverse complement strand
GCCGTGAGGGCCGTGAGGGTCGAGACAGCAGAGATGCAAAGGACAAGCAGCGCAGCAGCAAGAAAAATCGTCCGGAAAGAAGCGATAAGGAAACCAGGGAACGCAGTCCAAGAGTCTCACATGAGTCCGATAAAGAGTTTCTTGCTAGGCTTGAACTATCAAAGAGGACTGATGATCAGAACAGTACCAGCCATCATTCTAGGGACAATCAATCCTCTTTAGGGCTCCATAGCGATGGGGATGACGGTGCACTGTCCACTCACGAGATGCAAATTATGAGGCATCCATCGGCTACGGATACCGACAGTGATGAACCTAAGAAACACTCCATATTTGACATCGTCGACGACGAGCCGGCCTACATCAGTATGTATGACAAAGTCAAAGCGAGATCTACTAAGAATATGCAGAAACTGGAGGAAGAGAAGCGACAGGTACGTCTTCCGAAGGATAAGTTCTCTCAGCTAAAGCAGAGTAGAGCTAGACGCGAAGAAAAAAAGCAGAGCACATCCTGGGATGGTGATTCTGTAAGTAGTAAAGCCCTTACTGAGGATGAGGCTACGTCTGAATCCGATTCAGCACGCGCGAAGTCCTTGTCCAGGAAGGGTTCCCGGTCGAGGATCCATTCAGACACTAGCGAAGAAGAGGAATCGTTTAATAACAAGATCCATAAAGTGAAAAACGAGCGGTTTCTGGAGAGCGACGTCGATTTGGGTTTTGCTGACACTGAGGAGAAGCAGAATCCTATGAAGTCATCCATGAACAGTATACCCAGTAAGGAGGAACCGAGAACGTCTGATGACGATGAAAGGATATCCGTTGCATTCCACATTAACCATCCTGTGAACAATCACGAGCGAGACTCGCGCAAGAAGTCGCATAAGAAGAAGCAGAAGCGACAAAAGAATTCGATATCGAGCGAGGAAGGCGTGAAGCTTGAGGCTTCTGACAGTACCGAGCATAAAAACAAGTCCAGTGTCATTACTGGCTCTATGGAAGGATCCAATTCTATTGAGCAAAATGTGGAAAGCGCTGAGGAAAGGATGAGAGCTGACAAGAAACAGAGGAACAAGAAAGAAAAACGACGTGAGCGTAATGGAGAGGATAAGGTCAAGGCTAGAAGAAAGAGACTCAACAGACAGGAAGGAAGAGACTCTCAAAGAATGGAGGATATCTTTGGACCTTTGTCTGACGTTGATGATCCGCCAAATACCTTCTTCAATAGACTTAGTAGTCTTCCTGCTGAGAATACCTATGCGTCTGACAGTGACGGGGCTAGGAGTCCTGTTCTGGAGGTTGAGAGAGCGCGCAGGAAGACAGAGAAAAAACGAAGACATCAGGCTGAAGATGAGAATAGCGTGGATCTGGCTGAAGCTGGTCGAGAAATTGAAGCTAAACTCTTTGGGCATTCTACCTCGCCTAAAGCGACTCCTGGTGAAGGACATGATCATGACATTTTCCGGTTTACAGATGATAATGACAGTATCGAACCGTCCACGCCGACTGCTGCACCGGAAAAGGTTAAGGAAAAGAAGAAGAAGAGGAAGAAGTCAAAGGAGGAACGTTCCAGGAAAGACTATCACCATCATCACCACCATGAGAAATCTGGTAACCTACCTTACCTGGGTCCTGACACTAGTCCACCTAGAGCTAGCAGTCCTATTGTTCCACCAAAAATGATGTCCCCGACATTGCCAAGTCCTAGGGAAGCTCTTCTAAGCCCTATACCTAAGATAGCTTCAAGTATGTCGACGATAGCACCAATCACTCCAGTGAGCGGTGTCGCAAACAAACTAGAGAAAAAGAAAGACAAATTCATTCCGGGCTTTGGAACAGATATTGATGAAACCATCCACGAGAATGCAGTAAAGAGTATATCCGAACCTGAAGAGCGTGAGAATGGTAGACAGTCTCGTAGCAGAGATGAATCGGAAGTAGCAGTTCCATCCACACCGCCACCTCAAGTGGAAGACAAGCCTCGTGTAGTGATCTCTCAGGAGGAAACGGAGGATGCTGTGGCAGCTCTATTGGAAGAAACGTTTGGTGGTTCGACCGAGGACTTCTCTTACGAGGGCGAAGAGGAAGCTGAGGGTGATAATGCCAGCGGTCCTCAGGCAGATGCGCCTCAGGAAGATGTAGAGGAAATGCAGCAAGCTGTTGAAAGCCTGAACGCTTCCGGTGAGGCGGAGACTGACCTTAAACCCGATACACCGCAGAGCGAACATGATCTCCAGATAGATACAGATACGGAAGAAGATCCTAATTATGAGTCATTTGACTTGACTCAACCACCAAAAACTCCAGATATACCATCCTTCTACAAGTCACCGGCTAAGACTCCAACAGAGAAGCCAGCTGAGACCAAAGTAGCAACAAGTCCTGCGAAACCTGCGAGTCCGCCAAGTTCAGTCATAGCTCACTCCTGGAGTCTTGGTGATCACAAACTACGTGATGCCAAAGTTGAACCTGAACCTACACAGGAGGTCAGACCAGTTCATCGACCATCTACACCACCTCCGCAGTATAAACCACCTTTGCTAAGTCCTTGCAGTGTACCAATGCTGAACGAGACACCAAGGATACCAGCAGCCAGTCCTCGTCCTCCACCAGTTACTCAGCCGTTATATCAAAAGTTACCAGTGTCTCCACAGACTCAAATGGTTCCTTTGAGACAAGCATCACCAAAGATGCAGAATTCAACATCCGGATCTGGCCTTACACAGCTGCCACCCTTGGTACCATCAAGGATACCACCATTAATACCGGCCCAGTTATCACCAAGAGTACCACAGCCTCTCTCTCCCAATGGACAGTGGTCTAGGAGTCCTGCACTAAGTCCACATGTTCCTAACGTGAGCAAACCTTCGCCGCCACCTGCAAGACTTCCAGTTAGCGTACCCATCTCGGCGCATAGACCAGATACACCTGCACAGCAGATTTATTCAACTGCAGCTACTCAGCAACCTGTCATACAACACGCACCAGGAATGCGAGCTCTACAACCTAGCTATCCTCGAGGAGGACTTCCGCCACTTACACTGAATATTCCAACACGTCCTTACATGCCTGTACCACCACTGGCTCCGGGATCTGTAAAGACCTCACGAGAAGCTGCGTCTATTGGAAAATCTGTAATTGAGACCCTAATTCCTGTCAACGCCAATGAGCCTCAACGCTTGGAAGAGCCAAAATTATCACCGGCTGTTATTCCTGAACCTCCTAATAAGGCATCGACGTCTCCCAAGGTGCCATCTCCAAATCAACCACCGACGTACATACCGGAAACTGCTAAGATTGAAATAAATGCCAGTACCTCTAGCCCTGTCTTCGGGAAACCAATCGGTCCAGAAACTTGCATGTTGTCACCTAGACAGCAAAAGCTACCTGTCCTTACTGATAACGAGCTGCTGTCACCAAGACAAAAGCAAGAAATGTCAAACTTGCAGCTACTGACAACTCATATACCCAGGACTTCCGTTTCCAATCCGGTAATAATGACAATGTCGCGTGGTCCACAGCCTCTCGTTCAAAGCTCTCTACCTACTCTTGGTCCACCATCTGCATCGCCTCAACCACTTATTAAAACAGTTGTACCAATTGTTCCTCCAGTACCACCTACTACAGGACTCTCACAATGTGGTTTGGTAATTCCACAAACTACTGGGCAAATGTCACCAGTTCCTACCCAGAAACAGTCTCCAGCTTCTCAAGGAATACTTTTGGCTAAGCCTCACATACCTCTTGTGTCAACTATGTCGCAGACTATCATAACACATGCAGTGCCAGTTACTGTATCAGCTTCAATGCCAACCGTTGAACAACCTCCGCAAAAGATAGAAAGTCAGTTTGTACAGAATCCAGAACATCTGGAACCTGAACCTCCAACTATACAAGTTGGTCACAATGTACCAACACCGCAACCAATGCAATTGACACCACCAGTACAACCAACACAACCTTTAGAAATGAAACAGACTGAACCTTTTGAACCTCTGAAAACTATTAAAGTGGAGAACATTAAAGTGGAACAACCAAGTAATGAGGTTGAGGTGAAGCCGAAGATCGAGAAACAAGAGTCTCCTGTACAAGCATTACAACCAACTGAAAAATCAGTACCAGTATCAACACCAACACCAACACCAATAGTAGTGAAGCCTATGGAACTGTTGATACCCAAAACAGAACCGGAGGTATCGGAAATGTCAGAACCTACTGTAGAGGTGAAACAAGAAGAGCCTCTCAAAAAGCCAAAAGTTGAGTCATACAAGAGCGAACAACCAGATCTAGAAGAAGAACCTGTGGATCACCTGAGGGAACCTAGCACAGATCCTTTGGCTATAGACCCTGCCAAGGAAGATCCTATAGACAGTAAGGAGGATAGTGACTATTGGTCTGCCAAGGAAGTGAACATAGAGAGCGTTATCAAAAAGGTAGATGCCTTATGCGACGGAGAAGGTAACGAAGGGGAGTATGAGACGCAACACAGTCAGGAGGTGAACAGTGACTCTCATGAGATAAGTAAGAACGAGGGTGACTGGTATGATGAATCTGCTGAAGGAGAACGGAAGAAAGACGTTCAAAATGATGACCAGGATGAGGGTGTGGAAACCTGTGAGACAGAATCCATCAAGGCTCGTCGTGGAAGATCTAAAGCTAGACGTGGTACAGGTAGTCGAGGAGGAGTCACTACCAGACGTGGTGGTAGGAATACAACTAATGTTCCTCATCGCCGTGGTGGTAGAACAGGAAGGGGAAGTAAGCATCACGTGGAGAAGAAACTTCCCGCGGATGTCTATGAGTTCCATGATGATAGCGAAGAAGATAACGCTGGCAGACCTAGACTAATTCTCACAATCAAATCTCCAGGTCCTAACGTTGCTGGCTCTAATGCTCAGCCAGCCACTCCAGTAGCAGCTGTCAAGGAAGTTCCACCAGAGGAATTTATATCACCCGCTGCCAATACAAGAAAATCTAGAAGACTAGCTGAGAGAGACGGCAGTCGTAACACAGTCGATGATGTTATCGAGGATGTAGTTCGCGGTTCAGCCGTAAACAAAGCTGGTGCTGGTGGTGTACATGCTACTAGGCGTAGTACAAGACACAACAGTGCTTCACGAGCTAGTCAGCAAGTACCTCAGCAACCAATAACAGCTGAAATTCGTAAGTCACCTAGAGCAAATCGCAAGGCCACAAGACGCACATCCGAGAACAATGACGATAGCAGCGAGGAAAAGACTAAAGAACCAGTACAATCAGTGGTCCAGGAGACATTGAATAATAAGCAGGATTCTCCAGTTCCTGAAGGAAACTTAATAAAACACATAGAAGAACCCAACAAGACACCATCGCCAGCACAGAAATCGACATCCTTGGAACCTATGACTCTGATAGACCCAGTCACGGGTATGCTTATTCCAATGACAGAATCAGAAGAAGGTCAATACATTCCAGTATCCACTTCGGGTCAGACGATCAGGCCCATAGCAGAACTTCAACAACCACCAATTATCAGCAATCCACCTTCTGAAACTCAGGAAGTTAAACCAGTGCCTCAGTCTGTTTCTGTCGTTGTTGAGGAATCTAAATCTAAACCTGAACCAGTGATTGCACCTGTCCTTACTGTGGAAAAACCTATATGCCAACCAGTTGCTCCTGTAGTGACTCAGGCTCCTCAAACGCAGCCTCAGGTTCCACCGCAGGCTAGTGTCATCACCAAACCTCAGTCACCAGTGGTGCAAATTACTGCGACGGTGGTTCAATCTGTAACAACTGTTCCAAACGTGGTTACTACGCAGGCTACCACTACACCTTCTTGTGTTTCTCAGACGAAGCCGACAAGTCTGAAGGCTCACGTTCTAAATGCTAGTAAACTTGGAAATCCTATACAGCAACAGATCATCACAAAACCTGCCGTTCCTAGTCTGCCAAGTCAGACTATCGTACAGAATATCGTGAAACAACCAGCACAGGCTATCCAGGCTCTGCACCTGAAGATACCTGGTGGAAGAGTCGTGTCACCAAGTCTCAGTCCTAGAACAAAACAACAAGCTCCAGACATCGTAATGAAACAGGGCCAGCCAATGTCGCCAGTGCTGAACAACGTGGTGCCACCTAATCCTAAGCAACATCTACTCCAAGCCGTTAAACAACAGCCTCCTACCATCGTGAATCTACCACAGAAGTTGCCTATTAATATTCATCCAAGTAGTGTTGCCACTGCACCGACTCAAAGAATTCATCAACCTCCACCATCTCAACCTGCTGCCCTGAAAGCTATCAATGGACAACCTCATCCACTCAATCCTAAGGCGCATCTTCTTCAGGCAGTTGTACCACCAATTGTTACGGGAGCTATTGCTAGTCCACCGACTCAGCCTCATCTAATTGGTCCACAGCCTGTTGTTACCGGAGCCAGCTGCTCACGATCAGCTGTACCAAAACCTCAGGTGGGTCTTTCTTCTGTGAAAATAATTATCAATCCTGGTTAGCACATTAAAAATATTGTTTTAATTCTATGTTTTTTAGGTTACCGGTACAATGGAACCTCCAAAGGTCGAAGTTTCCATGTCAGGATGCATAATGGTACCTACTGCGAGTCCTCAGAATCGTGGAGTATCCATAGCAGCATACGAAGCCTCACTGGTAAGGATAACGTTAGAGTTACGAGCATGATATAATGATACTTTCAAATAAATGTTAATGTAGTGATATGTTTTATAAAATATTATATGAAATTGAATCATCTTATATCTCCATTGTTTTATCGTGCTGAAAAACTAACTTTGCTTGGTTTTGGTAGCATGGCGCGGGTGCAGCTCCATCACCAGGAGGTCAATATGGACTGGTACCTCCTCATCGTTCCCAGAGTCCTCCTCTGCCTCCACCTGCCCATCATCATGCTAATGCTCCTCAGGTACTTACGTTCTGGCTTTCCTAATGAATTACCAAAATGTATTGTCAATACTTGAATTATTCCAACCTGTACAATAAACATCACTTTACAATAACAACTTATCTTTTTCCAGAGCGACGTGGTTAATCATTATGGCGGATTGGCACGTGGTGAACTACCACCTCACTATATACATCCTCAGATGATTCAGCAGTACCAATATCTACGTGCTCAACAGGAGGCACTTACTGCACCGCCGAGGATAGCATATCATGTGCCTGGAACCAGGTCTCCACACCTACCTTTGGATCCAAAGTTGGAGGCAGGTGGTGAGGAAAGTCATAGTCCACCACTGGAATTGAGACGTACCACTAGAACACCTCAGGATCGCACTACGGACAGTCCACAAGTAGCCCAGGTTTACATGCTTCATGGGAATGCACGTTTACCTCCTCAGTACACCGGGAACAACGTGGCTCTTACTGGAGCTGCTGCAGGAGCTCGAGGGGGATACTACGAACCACCACCAGCTCATATCAGATCTCAATATCCAATGGCAGCTAGTGAAGCACCTACAGACAGAGCCATTACACCTGATAGACCCAGGAAGCACCAGGTCGCCACTCCACCTCACGCGGCCCAAGTTCCACCACAGGCTGATTCCCTGCTGATGCTTCTGCAACGCTATCCCGTCATGTGGCAGGGTCTCCTGGCTCTGAAGAACGACCAAGCTGCTGTGCAAATGCACTTTGTCTTTGGTAATCCTAACGTAGCCAGGGACAGTCTACCTTGTAATAGTGACGGATCCACTCCACCGCTTAGAATAGCTCAGAGGATGAGATTGGAGCAGACCCAAGTCGAAGGAGTTGCTAGGAAGATGCAGGTATGCCTACAACTAAATACTATTCTATCTATTTAACGTATAATCATCATATGTATCCTTTATTTTATAAATACCTTTTTCTTAGACTGATAACGAACACTGCATGCTATTGGCTCTTCCCTGTGGACGAGATCACATGGACGTACTCCAGCAAAGTAAAAATCTCCAGACCGGATTCATAACCTATCTTCAGCAGAAGCAAGCGGCAGGAATCGTGAACATTGCAGCACCGGGTTCTCAACAGGTGAGCCTTCAAAACAGGCACGCACACGAAAAACACAATACTATGTTTTCATAATACATACATCATATATATCACTTACTACTATATAACATATATTTTGTATAATACTCCTAGCCTGCCTACGTGGTACACATATTCCCATCCTGCGACTTCGCCAATGAGAGTCTTGCCCGGATCGCACCAGACCTTCTGCACCGGGTCGCCGAAATTGCCCACCTGCTCATCGTAATCGCCACCGTCTGAGACCAGTTGCTCCTTTGGATTTCGCTCTGCTACAATTATCACGTCAGCGAGAACGACCGTGCGTCTCTCCCGTCCTGGCACCTGGATGCTTCCTACGCGGCATGAAGCCCGGAGTATCCTGCGTCACGGAGACATAATCAGAAACGTTAAACCTGATGAAAAACAGGCAATCCCATAGGAGGACTTGACGAATCCTCCTCGATGACAACAGTCAGGAACACTCTCTCGCTGCCCACCCTTGTTTGACAATCAAATGGAGAACCATTGCGTGCCCGCGTGCGTTGGATCTGCGTCAGATTGTAGGCCTGGATGGGGTGATGGGGTTTCTATACGGAAGAGGTTAGCATAACGAGCATATCCATATGCGTATCTCTTCCATTAACACATTTGGCATTAATGTAAACTCCACGTGTAGCTGCTATTAAGTCAAATCCGCTGACACAGTTTGTGGGGGCGACCGACGTCACTCTTGGTCTCTCCGACAAGTGAGTCAGGAATGTACCCCATTGCTCCGCAAAGCCTTCGACGAACGTTGAATTAAAAAGAAAAAGTTTGAAAGAGTACGATTGAGAAATGGGCACAAGAGAAGAAACTAACATGATGACGACAGACACGTCCAGAACTCGTTTCCTTCCTGAGTAAACGCGACATTGGGATTTTACAATGGATAAAAACTGATTTCTAAGGACACAGAGACTTACGTTATTCATTGACATGATGCGAAGAATAAACGTAAAAGTATATCTATATATATACTTTAATATATAGACAAGGAAATGATACCAGATTTAACGAGCGAGAGAGATTAAAAGGAAAGAAGTCGAAAAAGAAGAATGGAAGTAAATTCTACCTATACACGAGCTACTTTGTAAGCCTAGACTCTAATATTGTAAATTAAGTGAGCCAGCGAGGGCATAACTACTGTGATTTTAATTATTTAACGATATCTGCATAAAAGGAAAAAAAAACAACATTAAGACCTGTTTCTGGTCCGCGCGATATGTGATGTGTTTTTGTATAATATTGCTCTATATAAATACCTATGTATTATATTACTACTACTATTATTATTATCATTATTATTATAATTAATATTATTATTATTATAGCTATTACTATTACTACCATAACGAAAAGTTGACAATAACGATGACGTCACCGTCGCCGACGTCCTCGTCGTTGTTTACTGTCGTTGAAGTAAAAATGGTAAAGGAAGGGAAAAACATTATAAGTTGTCGCCGTCGTCGCTGCCGCCGTTTAAAAAGCCGCCGCCGCTGCTCCTGTCAAACTAGAAAGTAAATTTAATTTAGAGGTTCCCTAGACGAAAAATGGAAGCTAAGGATTACCCCCATCGCCTCGAAGGACCCCCCCCCCCCTCCCCGACCCATAAACCCCCAAAGTACTGTAGCGATTATCCCTAGTGTATCATAAAATTCCCGTAGCAGGATGTAACATATTATTATGCCTAGCGTTATGTACATTATAAAAGATTTGTAATATTAATTATTATTCATTTATTATTATGATTAATTAATATTATTATCCGCTATTAATTATTATTAAAAGTTATTACACGGGCTAGTTAGAATGTACCGACCTGCACGTTAACGGGGCTTAAAGAATGTCATACCGCTTTCGAGTATGATCGATCTCATTGACCATTGACGCTGCCCCATAACGATTGACACTTCCATCCTTGATTCCTGATATTGACTTTGTGTGTAACTATGCACGTTGACAGATTGACAGTTGTGACTGACAGAATGACATTGACTCTCTTACATCTACCTACAGGACGCAGTCGTAACTTACACGGTACAAAGAAATACGATTATAATGCACACACTACGGAGACACATAATACGCTGAGAGAAAGAGTGAGTGAGTGAGTGAATGAGTGTGAGATAGAGAGAAAGTAAGAGAGAGAGAGAGAGAGAGAGACGCGTCGCAAGCCGCGCGTCCTAACCGAAAACCTCGATAAGAGGTCGCGTTAAAATAGACTCTTTTTAGAATTGTGTCCAAGATAATAATGCGCTTAAGTGTATAGAGAAAGAAAAAAAAAACAGATGAAGTTACACTATATCACACAAAGCCCTGAAAAGAATAAAAGTAAAACATAAGTAATTACCTATTTACAATATTATGCTGCTGCGCGTAGGGGCGCACGCCTCTAGAGAGTAAACGATGAGAGATGGAAAAACGAAGGAAAATAGTCACGTAAACGAACTAGGGATGGGCGGAATGTATTTTCGGGATTTGGTTTTTTTATCTTTCTTTTTGACTTTCAACTCAGACGAATCTGTGGCTCAGCATTTACGATGGAAATTACCATTGAAATATTATCTTTGGCTTCTTTTTCGTTTGCCTTTCTTTGTCTTTGCTCTTGTTCTTCTTCTTTTCGAATTTCTCGTCTTCTCTCCATCTTGCAGACAAAACTAATCCAATGGATCGTTCTGAGAAAGAAAAAAAACTTGTGCTCGAGCCATTGTCCTTCAACATGGTCTGGTGGAATCTTTGAAGACTCAATGCGATGGCGAAGAGAGATCATATGGATTTCTTCATGGGATCAGGAACGACGCTTTCTTGCACAAGGAGATAGTATACGAAATATAAAGAAAAGCGTTTTGCATTTTGGCGAGGAGAGGAGAGATCCGCTTTACTGTTTCAATGCTCATACATCTGACCTTTAACAAAAATCTAGTTCCGTTTTTAATGGGACACACATGAATCGATTAGGTAGGTAGGAAAGATGTGAAAAGATAACAAAAAATTAAAATAACAGTGGCTATTGGCACTAACAGAATATTACCATATAAGTTACTGCATTTGGAAACGATTCATGTATCCAAACCGGGACATATATGTATGTACTTTATGCCTATTCCGCCTTCTTGTTATTGCTGTTGGTACATGGAATAATAAGACGTATAAGAGGTGGACGAGGAGAACCGATAAGAGTAGAAATAATAATAATATTAATGATAATCATGATAACAACTCGCAAAGACTTCCGGCCAATTTAATAACAAGAACTTATCTTGCTACTGTGTGAAAAAAAATGGTACGATTCTTTCTGTTCATCCCTAAGAGATACAGTGGAATGAAAAAAATGATGGCATAAAATAAAATGGGGAAATAACTTAAATATATAGTAAGGCAGCGCGGATTATTTGTGGGAGCGTATGCGTGTACAGTGTAAAAGATGCGTTGTGCATATGTACAGTGTAGAGGTATAAACGAGAGACAAAACAGATAAATGGAGAAAAAAGAGAGAGAGAGCGTACGAGGATATGGCAGAGATGAAAAAAAAGGAAAACATATATTGCGAATACGGTATAAGTATGAACGTGAGCGTCACGTGGGCGTGGGCGTTGCGCGATCGCTCTTGAATATTTTTTTTAAGATATCATTTAAATTGAACATTGTTTCACAATAATTTTCTGATTTTCATTGTTTTACTTTTTATATTTTTGACTTCAAGGTTTAATTGTTCTTTATTTTTTCCGTTCCTTTTGCTTAGGGCACCAAGAGGGTGGAAATAAAAAAAATGTCGCGCATCGCACACGCCCATTGCGTCTTACACTATCTTGTAAAATATCTGTGAATATTACTGATTTAGTTTCTTCCTATCCTAGGCTATACTGATATACAAGAGTTTATGTTAATCACATAAGGAGAATGTACAGATATCACACACAGACCCTTTCACCCTATATCCCCATCCAACGTTCCCAACCCATCCTTTCCTTTATTTACCTTTTTGTTTTGTGTTTTACTGTAGTTATTGATAATTATATGGATATTAACGATAATAATAACTATGATTAAAAAAACTTATACCACTGGCTGTTTTTATTCACGTTCTTAGTATACATGATATGTCTTATGTAAAGGGGAAACGGGAGATATGATAAAAGACTAAGGGCCGATTCCAGAAATACGGTTTGTTTTTTAAATTTGGTTTAACTGCGCGATTAGCCAATCAGGTACTGACATTTTGAAGATAAACCGAGTTTAAAAAATAAACCGTGTTTGTAAATTCAGCCCTAAAAGGATTTTCCAGAGGATATTTCCTTCCGTCTTCGGCTCTTTTTCACAAATCCACTTACATACAGAGGAACAGTGTCTAGTAAGACGAGAGAAAAATAAATATTAGTATTTCTGTAGATTAGTTGCTATAGTGTTAACAGTGACGCTTAGAACAAAGAAGCCCTACTAAATAGACGATTCAAATTGAAGTTTCTGTACGAGTTCTTTGGCAGTAGCGTTTATGCGCAAACGCAATGGATCAATATATAGTTAGCTCAATTAATATTGAATTTTGTCGCAATCACAGTTCAACTTCAAACAGAAATGATCTGCAGCACTATGACGTCACTGGCATGGCAACAGTTTCTTTGAGTACAACTAAATTATGCATGCAAAACCTAAAGACGGTAAGAATGATACTCCATTACATTTTTTTTATAGAGCCTGGCGATTGTGTCGACGCTTTGTGCCTCGCGACGCAACAGTAAAATCCTTTGTCTTGATTCTACAGTGATTCCAGTCCATTCGAGAAGGTTCAAAATGTAATAAAAAGAATTTCACCTTGTCGTACGTCCACGGCAGTAAACAGCAACTGTGCGTTTGCGAGTTTCATTCAGTGGCTCCTCCACCAATTGGCGTTTAGGAGAACTAACCGATCCGTCGCGAGCAGCGCTACGTCGCTCAGTTATAAACCAGTCTCAAGCATGTTTATTGCCAGCAATGTGAATCGGACTGTAGTAGCGAATGAAAATGGCTAATTGTCAGGCTTATTGGTGCAGCAGGTGAGCTATTGATTGTTGTCAAATAATAAGTGGTCGGTGCAGCTAGGTATGACAGTAACAGGACGTCCTGACGATGTGAGTTGCGCGCTAGTGAGAAAGAAGTGCTGGTTACGTGCCGCCGAAGAAGGTAAAGAGGCTCCTTGGCAAGTACCATAGGAATCATCATCATTCGGGGCTGGTTGGTCCATTTTTATTCGCTGTTATGGGATAATTTACCATGAAGATTACACGGCGGACATCGCGACACTTTGAGACGATCATAACACTCCGTTTGATACTATTTCAAGAGTTATCCTGATCGACAAGTGACAAATAGACGGTCTACCTTCGACACATCATCAAAACGTAGATTGGCTCGCTATGACCATTCGAAAAACATACGCCCTTTCACTATATTCTGCATTGATGGTTTTTGTGGAAAATCATGGATTTTCATGGATTTCATGTCCCTCTTGTCTGACCTCGTTAGACACTTATTATAGCACACCTATAGTCGACCATTACTGTTAATAGACAGTGGACCTTCATGCTTCGTTATGCTTTACAGTGATCGGATGGACAGACTGAAACTCGAAAGCTGGGGTTGATACTGGATGATGATTATTGATTATATTGATATTTAATTAACGGTGGTGCAGTAACAACTTTTCTGTTATAGGCTAAATCAAGAGAGTATCTCTTTGGGAAAAATTTTGTGCTAGGATTATTGGAGCTTGATATTATGGCTTCTGGTGCATCTTCCTTGGACAGTGCTGGAAGTAGTGGTGAGTAATTTTTAAACGAATAAGGAAATGCTAATATTTTATTTTAATTTTTTACTGCCTTATGTTTTTTAATATAATTTATATTTAAAATTACTCCACTTTCATTTTTTTTAATGTATACAATTGCGTCAAATGTTATTTGGAATTGGTAAATTGCTAAGTTTTGTATTTGCAAGTAAACAAACCATGAATAACGATGCTTACATGCGTGACGCACGATTTCTTTTCTGGTGAAAGCTAGTGAAAAAACTGAATGCATTGCTCCAGCTAGTGTAACGAACCATTGCCTGAAGCGTATGGTTATTAAGAAAGCTCATTACATACACCCACCATTCTCAATTGAATTAAAATAAGCTGTGCTCACTCTACGTACTTTTATTTCAGATGGGGCCCTCAATATGGGTGAGTAATTAATTAGACCAATAAATTTATTACACTGCTTGCCATATACGAATAAACAATTTTAAGTTTTGCAAGAATTTAATTCATTTTATGCAGAATGAGAATGAAGGAATGATTTGATGTTAATGAACTGTTCTTTTCTCCAATTCTTCTCTCTTCTTTTGTTTTCACTGTGCATTAGAAATATTATTCCTCAAGTTTCCCATAAGAGTACCAAAACGAGTCTCAGACTCTTAGAGGAAATCATGAAAAATCATTTGTCCCTACCCTATCCCATATGATTACTGGACTGCCTTTGCTTGGATTTCATATTTTTATTGCATTTTTCTCACTGTTTTGCGATGTGTGCCGTTGGGATTGCCTTTTCATTGCGGTGCTCAGAACGGGATAGCGGAGGCTATGGCAGTGTTGGAAGTCCTGTTGGAGGTCCTGAGTGCCGTAGCGACTATGAAGGTTTGCAGGCACAATGCGATCAGGCGATGCATCAGCTCCAGCTACTTAGACATAAGCACTCCGATACAATTCGACGGTTTGTGTAGTTTTCCTTTTCGTTTTACTTTTATCACGGTTCAGAGAACAGGCTATTTTATCGTACAATATTTTGTGCACTTAACTGTCTTGCACAGTACAGATGTACTTGCACGCTTTCATGAAATTTATGCAAAGTTTTAGCGAGCACACCCTTTTTCATTAATCTAATATTTGACTGTTCGGTTGCCTTATTATCAGATGTGAGCATACTATGAAGGAGTTGGAGTACTATCGGGGACAACATATCGCAGTCATGAATCAGCTGGAGGCAACTTCACAAGAAAGTGCCGCACTACGCGGAAAGTACTCAGACCTGGCGAACGACAAGCAGAGACTCGACCGCGAGGTGCAGGCACTCCAAAAGGAGGTGACTGAATTGAGGTGTCAAAATCAAGAGGTTCTTGTGTCCGATGCTAGCAATGCAGACGCCATGAATCAGCATTATCTGTCTGCATTGAGGAAGTACGAAGCCATCAAGGACGAGTACGATTCCCTAAGGAAACGATACGACGATCTCATATCGTCGCATTCCTCAGCAGTGAACAAGGTAGGTTTAATCAGTGTGGGATGTTGATAGTATTTTGAATGGGATTTTCGTCTGGATTTTAGTTGGAATTAGCACAAGAGGAAGCTGCCAGGTTAAAGAAACAGTGTGACGAAGTAGCTCAAGAACGTAATAGTGCTGTTCGCGAAAGGAATGGATTGAAGCAGCAATGTACAGCTGCCATTAGACAATGGGACATAGCACTACGTGAACGTAATGAATATCGTGAGGCGCTTGCCAAGGTACAACAACAGCACGAGGAAGCCGTCAAGGAGATAAACCAGGCAATGGTGCTACGCATGAAGGCTAGCAAGGATATGAAACGATTGACTGAGGAGAGGAACGCCGCTCTGCAGGAATACAGTTTAATTATGGGTGAGAGGGACACCGTGCACAAAGAAATGGAAAAACTAGGAGACGACCTCACTCAAGCTTATGCTAAGATCACGCATCTGGAAAATCAGAATAAACAGTTTGTCGAGGAGGTTAGTATCCTTGTAGATTTCTATCTTGTATTAGACGTTCCTTTAATGCGCTGAAACTGTGTATCATTATTACAGAAAAAGACTCTCTCATATCAAATAGAGACCTTGAGACGCGAAATCTCGTCAGCGCTGCATGATCGTGATGAGGCTCTTAAAGAATGCAACGACCTGCGTCAGAAGTTTGGCGACTATTCCGAAGCGTCCAGCAGGGATTACAAGAATCGCCTGGAGTTGCATTCGTATAACAGAGAACGTGACAATTCTAATAAGGAGGCGGAGCGCGAGACAAATACAAGGGACTATGCGAAGCGAGAGAAGGAGCGAATGGACAATCTTGACCAGGCAAATCTCGAGCTAGACAAATTGCGTAAGTCCGTGGACACGCTACAAGCGGAACTCGAGGAAGCTATTCAGGAAGCTGAGGTATCTAAGCGCAGGAGAGACTGGGCCTTTAGTGAACGCGATAAGATTGTCTTGGAGCGCGAGAGCATCCGTACCCTTTGCGATCGTTTGCGGAAGGAACGTGATCGTGCCGTATCTGATCTAGCTGGCGCCCTAAGGGACTCTGATGATATAAAGAAACAACGAAACGAGGCATCGAAGGAACTCAAAGATCTCAAGGAAAAGATCGAGTCTGGTGATCATGCTCTGAGGTCGAGTCAGTACGGTCAGGGTTTGTCGCACAGTCACGACTCTGCTATTGATACCGAGGTCACTGAATGGGACGTAATCACAATACACCTGGATCTTACTAGACTATGTTTGGATACTGATCGTGATCTTGGTTTCGTTCTCATCGGCGGTAGGGACGATCCTCAGTATCCTAACGACACTGGCGTCTATGTGGCTCAGGTGACACAAGGCAGTGTCGTTGACGGCAAGCTCAGAGTCAATGACTGTATTATAAGGGTCAATAATGTTGACTGTACTTCAGTATCCACGAGGATGCTCTTAGAGACTCTGCGAGCTAGCACTGTCAGTCCTGCCACTCTGACTGTCAGAAGAAGACGTCTGAGCAGAAGATCTTTGAGAACTACTCAGATTCCAGTGAGCTCCGTTCCTCATGGCATCGCTCTGGAGCTTGGAATTTACATATCCAAGATTTCACCAGGAAGTCTGGCTGCTAAGGAAGGAAATCTTGCCGTAGGAGATAGAGTTTTGAATGTGAGTGCTTTTTAAATATATTTTTTATCATTTACACACAATTTAGTCCTAAGCTGTTCGCTTATGATCAGTTTAAAGCGCCGTTCACAGACAAATTTTTTCCTTAGATCAACAGCAAACCAATGGACGGTATTAATTCTGCTCATGAAGCCATGACGATTCTCAATGACAACTCCACGGATGTTTTGACAATTACCACTCTCAAGGGAATACCTTTGCCATCGGTGAACACTGACGCTATCTCCATGGACAGTAACTTTAACCCAGAGAAACAGAAGATGGTGAACAGTTGCTCGCAGACGGAACAGGAACGGATGATGCTGAAGACGACACAATCAGATGACTACGACCGGCGGTACATCACATCGAACTTCGGCGATCGGAGCGTCTACAAAGTATCTAAATCGGCAAGCGGTGAGAAGCCTAGCGGTATTAGCAACGCCTGGGATAACATACGTGAGAAGATCGATATAGTGCGAGGACGTAGACATAGCAAGGATAGGGAAGACAAGAAGAAGAGACACCGGAATTCTAGTCCCAACACATTCGAGCAGGAGCAGGACGCCATTGCTGAATTGGACTCTGTAATAGAGAGTTATCATAAAAAGACAAATAATGGCGTACTGAAACGTAGCAAACGACGGGGTGAAAAGGTGGAGAAAAATGGTGGCACCTGGCCGAAGGCAAGAGGGGGTCCATTGATACAAAATGGCACGGGTACCATTTTGCATCCACGAAAAACAAAGGAACGGCTTCCTTTGAGTGTGCTCCTTAATCATCCTCCAAAGTACGACAGCTTCAATTATAATCGTATCTCAAATCCTATACCGCTGTCGAACTTCACCAATGCCAGCAACAGACACACAGTCTATAAGGCTGTTGAAATCCCTGTACCGAATATCAGCAAGTCAGGACAGTTATTTAATCAGAAGTCATTCACACCAGCAGTTCAATTTAAGGATATTCAAATTGACAAAAAGCCAATGATTGAATTTGATACCAGCGAGAATCGTCTCGGCTCGACACTAGCGCCATCTGAAACGAGCATAGATTTCTCAGTGAAGTCAGGAAACATCGGGAAGGATCTGGATTACTATACGAAGAAGCGCACACAGAAGTATCCTGGAAACGAGAGCCAGGTAGATACCTTGCAGCACAACAGGGCGCATTCACAACTTTACGCTATTGGCTCGACGCCAGCTGCTGGACCACGTCAGCTAGCCGGTAATTTCTCATTTCCCCCCTATATTCACTCTCATCCTCATCCGCATCAACAGAATTCCCTACATTCGAGGTATCCATCTCCACCCTCTTTACCCTCTGCCCAATCTGGTGAATCTATTGGTCTGCCTGATGCACGGTCGTACTCATTTGAACCTCCGTATAGTCCTGCACCCCAAACGGGGTTCAGTCACCTCCATACACCCTCTGTAGACTTGCACTATCACAAGTCCAGAGCACACCCTATTGCTACTGCATACGATGTACCTGCCTACACTCACGGCTACGAAGGTGGCACGTTTCCGAGGAAAAAGGAGAACCAGCGATTTCGTATACCGTCCAACCCAAGTGTGACCTCGAAGAGCAGCGTGGGGAAACTGTCGACGGGAAGCATAGAGAGGACATCGGAGAGAGGCAGTCCTATGCCAACCTTTCACGTGGAAGTACTGAGTCCAGGAACAGGGACAGCCAAGGGAAATAACAAGAGATCCAGCATGCCGGATTATTGTTATTCCCAGCCGAGGCCAGCACCTGGTGAACTCAGGAGAGTTCACATAGACAAGTCTGTTGAGCCACTCGGTATACAGATTTCCTGTCTCGAGAGTGGTGGTGTCTTCGTCTCCACTGTCAGTGAACACAGTTTGGCCTCCCAGGTCGGTCTCCAGATTGGCGATCAACTACTCGAGGTCTGCGGCATCAACATGAGAAGCGCCACCTACCAGCTTGCGGCTAACGTTCTGCGCCAGTGTGGTAATTCTATTACGATGCTGGTGCAATACAGTCCGGACAGTGAGTATCGTGTAGGGAATGAATAAGGTTCTCCTTCGTTGGATTTATATTAACATTTATCACGCGAATCCATTATTCTCTCTATGCCCAAGCACTAGAGTCTCCCGATGCTGTTCGTAATCCTCTTACTCTAGAGATTGATTACCTTAATTAAAGTATCGACATTCTTTTCATGCAAAGAATATAATGAACTGGAGGGTTCGGGTTCCTCAAGCTCGTCCGAGGCTGGTGGAGAAGAAGCGGCGAGTCGTAGTGGCTCACCAACACCGTGCAATAGTCCAGAAGCACCGAGGAAAACGACGCAGCCATTGGAGACTACTGAACCGGAACGAGATGCCTCAGCCACGCTGAGTGTGATAAGATCAGACCGTGAGGTCAGGACGTCGGCATCCCTAGACATCAGGAGTACTCAGGAACGTGATAGAGACATTCGGAATTCTGCCTCCTTGGACATTAATATTCGCAATCCGGAATTGCGGAAATCAGCTGCCCTGGACATTAGAAATAGCGCCGCTCTGGATAATATCAGGAACTCAGCCACCCTGGACACTCTACGCGTTGGAAATAGTACTCTACCCCGTGCTCAGATGAATCAGGCTGCCATGACTACGTTGCAGCGACAAAACGCAACAGTCAGAAGTCCTACTCAGGAGGAGCAACAGCAGAATGGGAAGAGTCCACCTCCTAGTGAGCCCCGGTATCTCTTTATAGAGACCAGAAAGTGCGCGAACCTGGGTATCTCCTTGGTTGGTGGAAACAGCGTTGGGATATTCGTACATTCGGTGCAACCAGGATGTCTCGCTGAAGATGCGGGTCTACGTACAGGAGATCGTATCTTGGAATACAACGGAGTAGATCTACGTCAAGCGACAGCTGAACAAGCTGCCCTGGAACTTGCTAGACCAGCGGATAAGGTCACCCTGATAGCACAACACATGCCTGAACGGTATAAGGAAGTCAGAGACAAACCAGGTGACAGCTTCTACGTGAAAGCAATGTTTGACCGAGTTGGCGAAGTCGGTGACAGTCTTCAGCTGAGATTTAACAAGGATGACGTCCTTTACGTGGACAGCACGATGTTCAGTGGTACGCCAGGTCATTGGAGAGCCTGGATCGTGGACCAAGCTGGACGACGACAGAAGTGCGGAGTCATCCCTAGTAAATTCAAGTGAGTTTTAATATTTTTGAAAACACATCAAATTCCATAAAAATAATACTTCAATAATATACATCTTTAACTATTTATAAAGAGTCGAAGAGGAGCTCCTTCTGCGAAGATCTCTTGGCGATTTAGAGACGGATACTGGAAGACGAGGTACCACTAGTGCTAGGCGAAGCTTCTTCCGGCGTAAGAAGCACCAACGTTCATCCAGTAGAGACAGCAAGGAGCTCTCACAATTAACAGGAGTCAATTTGGGCTGGTACAGTGACAGTGGGACGCTCAATGAAGAAAATCTTCCTGCAAGTTACCAACGTGTGGAGAGGCTTGACTGTAAGAATTTAAATCTCCCTGTCAAAAATATCTCTTCACGTTACATTTCCTGTTTATATCCGTTACCAGATCCAGCATTGAGGCCAGTGCTAATAATCGGCCCACTCAGCGAATGCGTAGTGACTAAACTCCTGCAGGAATTTCCTAGTGAGTTCGTTAGGTGTTTACCAGAAGCAATGCACTGTTCTCAAGCAACGCTAGAGCAAGGTCTACGAGACTCCCTCTACGTAGACTACCGAAAGAAAGGGAGCTACTTCGAGTGTACGACAGTACAGGCAGTGAAAGACATTTGTGAGAAGGTAAGAAAAACCATAATAAACAGTACACCAGCTAGAAATGTTGTAAAGCTAACATTCCTTTAATTTCTCAGAGTTCTCACTGTATCTTGGACATATCAATCGCCTCCATTGAACGACTTCATAGACATCGCATCTATCCTATTGTCCTACTAATAAAATTCAAAAGCACAAAGCAGATAAAGGAAGTGAAGGACTCGAGATATCCCAGCGATAAAGTCAGTGCCAAGGTAGCTAAGGAGATGTACGAACAGGCGCTGAAACTTGAAGCGGAATACAGACACTACATCTCCGGTAAGTCATATCATCATTATAAAATTGTATCTAAGGAAACGACATTCAGGAATCGTTATCCGGTTTCCCCAAAGAGGCCTACCGGTTAAATTACATTTTGGGCCCTGTTCGATTACAGCCGTTATCCCAGCTGGAGTGAACGTGGCGTATATATGCACGCAAGTTAAAGGTGCCGTAGATGACGAGCAAAGTAAAGCATTATGGGTGCCTTGTGGGCCACCCTGACAGCACCGGGGGGGCCCCCATAAGCCACAATGGAAATCCATCTAAATTCCATAAGGGGGCCCTTACGCTTTATCGCGAACACAACAAAGAGAGATACAATTTACTTTGGAGTTCATTGTTATCGTCTTCTAGTAGATCTTCTTGAAAAAGGGATAACACGAGCGACAGTGTGGATAAGGATTCTTTAACGAATCCATGTCTCATCTACTAGGAAAAAGCTCCTTACACTTACGTACACTTTTTATTTTCATCTTTCTCACTCTTATTCTTCGTCTTCCTTACTAGTTATTATGACTATTTACTTTTCGAGCTCACTCGGGTTGTGATGATTGTTCAACCAGGGTTTCGCCGTTCGATTGTCTCATGACACGTTCGCTGCCCTGACACTCGTATTCATGCATATTACAAGTATCTATTACATGGTACATTCATTATATATATTTGTACACACACGACTCGTTAAGCTTATATCACACGCGAGACGAGAACGCCTTTATTACAGTGAGGCTCCAAAGTTTCAAGAGAGAAAAACAATAGCGACAGTGCAGGGTTCTTACAAGGAATCTTAATCAGATTGATCGTTAAATAGAATTATATAATGGTAATCGAATCAGGTCTGCTTTTGAGCTTAAAAAATGATAAGCAAAGAAAAGAGAAGCATTAATGATTAAGACGTCAGGCGTCGCGTACTATATAAGTTCGACTAAAGTTAACTCGCTAGACAAAGGAATTGAATAATAATTAAAAAGAATCAAGAGAAGGAGAAGATAAAAAAAAAAGTAGTAAACAGAATAGTAAATGGAATTGAAATTTGAAAAAAAAAAAAAGAAAAAGTAATACTTCGGTTCCTTCTACCGTGTAATAACCATGCATATAACTATATCTATACTAGAGAAAATGACTGCGTAATAGATCATTAACACGTTAAACGCCGCGTCGTTCCCTGGAGACCGAGATACAGCGTAACTTTACCTCTATTATAGAATTGCCGTAATTAACGTGTCGATATCGAGCAATGACGTAATTCATTCAAGTTGTAGATGGCAGTACGGTAGTAGGAAGCGAATGAAACATTACGAGAGACCCTATTAGCCTTTATAGTCGTATGTCAATACCGTAATGACACATCGCAATCATTATGGTGTTCTTTTTTATCCAATTTACAAACGAGAGGAGAGATTGCATGATGGAACTGTGTAAATCGTGTATTCAGTTGGGTGCCTTCCCTTTATAGCAGGTTGCATCGCCATGCACGTCGATGCCGCTAATTGAACGCATGTATGCTGAGTTACGTGCGTGTTTGTATAAAGAAAATTATACGAAGGAAAAACTAAGAGAAAACAAGATAAGGACTTGACGTTAAAAAAAAAAAGAGAAAAAATGTAATTAATACACACAATTAATAGTGTGCAAAAAGAAGCGTTTAGAGTGAGAACAAAAAATTGATGAATGTTAATTAACAATTTGTTACTAATGACGTATGCCGACTCGAAATCTAGATGGCTATGCGACAAGCTTTAATTATCTATTAAATTTTCTTTATCTTCGTATCTTTAAATTATCATCCCACGTTTTTCTCTCTTCTCATTGTTTTGTCCTTGGAGAGCTATTCCCATACTGTTTCGTGAGCAGCTCGAATTCTTTGATTTCAGTTAATTTCAATTCCTCTTTAACACCCGCTCCCCCCCCCCATGCTTAATCACAGTCCCATAGGGGATGAATCTGGGAAGAAGAAAAAAAAAGTCACGCGATCATATTGTTTCTCTATCTCTTTCTCTCCCAATCTCTCTGTGTCCTTTATTGCTATTATAATTCTTTCCTTCTCGTTCTTATTTTCTCCGACTTTTCGGCTCCCTTCCCCTCCTTACCCTTCACCTGTCATCCTCTCGTAAAATTTAGTTTTCTAACGAGACAATATTTAGGCGTTAAGTAATCACCGAGACCAAAAATTAAAGGGATATAATAATTCATAAGGATACGATTAAAGATAACGTCTTATTGGCAGAGTGAGTGAGAGTTTAAATGAATAAAGTGGAGACTATAGAGAGAAAGAAGAAAACAAAATGAAAATAAAAAAGAAGGGATAAAATATGAAACGTGATATTTTGGCGGGAGCGCGGCTCCCGCTTAGCCAAATAATAACACAATCGAATATGTAGTACTCCTTTTAAAACTAGATATGAGATATCAGTGACGTTAATTTTTTTTTTTTTCCTTGTCTCTCCCGAGTTATGGAACTTCCTCGCTCGTTTAACGCGCGACTTTCTTTTGTAACGACAACTCGCAACCGTAGTTCGTTTACACGTGCGAGATCGCTGCCCATCATCCTTTTTTTTTGTTTTTTTTTTTTTAATTGCGTCTCGTGTATACGCCCTAACGGTCTTAGCCGAAGGAGTGATGTTTCCTCGCGTTTAACACATTCGTGAGGATCACGAGATTAAAAAGGGTATTAAAAAGGGATTAATCCATGGGGATTAATAGAAAACCGTGATTAATTTGTGAAATCATGGCACACCTGTGATACGAATACTGCTTCGTCGGACATATCATCTCTTAAACAATCATATTATTGTATACTCTACACTTTTATAATGCCTGAAGCACACGCGTGGTGTGGGCGTGCATAAACTATAATATTACTATAGTAAAAAGTACATTAACTACGCGCATAGTAGAGGTATAGTAACAGATAATAAGTATTAATGTATTTTTGATTAATGATTATTAATCATCTCTATCAATGCACCTTATCATTGTCGCATCTATTGTCATGAATCTACTGGTACTGACCTCTGACAGCTTTATCTCTGAACGTCCCCTTTAATGTCCCCATTGAGACTCTCGTATGCGAACCCAAGATAGCAACAAGATAGACCCAGCCACGTTAATGGATCCTTAATGTTTTAGGCGTACTTTTACTATCGATTACAAGAGGTACATACACAAGTATGATTATAAAGAGAAAAAAAAAGCATCAATGGTGATAACACGTAGCTGAATCATGCTATAGTTGATATTTTATCTACTTATACAGTGATTCAATATCTAAACGGTAAATGCATTCAAGTGCATACAGAATCGTGACTAAAGCTCATTAATTATATATTTCTCTATTTTCTATGGCGTATCCAATATTTATCAGTGTTTTATAGTTCTCTTTGTATAACGCAATCGTGTGACTGACTGTCAACATGATTATAATCACCACTCACATCACCGGTGACCTTGATCCCCACCATTTAAGCCCTCTTACACCTTGACAGTATTCGTTATTCATTGGCTGGTTTATTATTATCTAATTGTCAATGATCTTTAAGAATTTAACGTTCTCGGTACAGCTATAGTTAAATGACTTAATATGTTTAATGATCATAGTACTCCGTTTCAGAGTATTCATAGTGTTCGTGTTCTATTATTTTTACTCGTGTCGTATTGTTGTCTTAAATACATTTTTACGTTAGTTTTCTTTCTTCGCGGTCCGCACGGTACAGGCGTACAGACGCTGAGTGGATTAAGTGATACGGTGATAGAGGGTGGCTGCTGTATCTACGGTGGATATGATCAGGATGATATTGACAGGGTTAGTAGTAAGTTAGGAGAACGGAATAGAAAATTGATCGATATACATATCATCACTTTTGCAGGTTACGTAATTAAAAGGTGTCGTTTAATAATGAAACTGATGAATTGGGTGGAGAGATATAGTATGTGGAAGATCCATTAAAATTTGATGCGTTTCACTAAACGTGATAACTGTCGTTTCATTTTTGTCGATTAATATTTGCAAAATTTATTTATCAAGAGTTAGAGCCACTTTGTTAATCAACGAGATGAGAAAAATAGTTGAATTTTTTTTTGTTTACTTTCCTATAAATAAAGATACTACATGCGTTTGGGCATATCTCTTGTCTATTTCGGAAAGTTGCATTTTTGTACTATCAGGTTGGTAAAAAAATATAAGTAAAAAAAACCGTCAAAGGGAAGTCAATTAGGGGCGACTTCCTTTCCTTAGCGGAACTGCGCAACTAAATGCGCAGTTGGGCGGCGCAGCCCAAGACTCCGGTTGAACTTTTCTACTGGATTATCCTGTGATTAAACTGCAACGTGCTCACGCAGTGCGATTAGATTGCGACTCTTTATGATCAAGATAGACTATTTTTTTATATGAAATTATACGAAAACCGTATCGCCTTTTGCGCGTCTCCTTTAAGAAAGAAATTAATTAATTCGGCATTTGTCTCTTGTCTCTCTCACACGTCGTATCTGCGTATGGAAATGAAACAGAGGAACTCTAATGAGAATGACAGAAAATTAGAGAAAATTAAAGCAATTGTTATAGTGCGTATTGAATTCGCGAAATCGGAATGGGATACTGGGAGAAAGAGAGAAATCAATAAATAGGGGGGAGGGATTAATTGATGTAGGACGAGGGGTGAGTATATATATATGCAGGTTTGGACATTTTTTTTCTTTATTTTCTACTACGATACGATGGTAGCTTGTATTGACTAATATACTTTATTACTATTGAACTATTAACTATACAATATACAATTGCTCTACGAGACTACTATACCGTGAGGGAATTTGAAATGAATTTTTTGAAGGTTTTTTTCCTGCAATGGTTTTGATACCAAATGTTTTAGCACATATTTATAAATATTTCTATTTATACACAGCTTCGTGAGTACACGTGGGCGTACATGCATTAGAGACACGAGACACGTTAGCAATAACAATGCATATACGTTCACGGGTACAAGGCATCTATATGTATTATAGTACAATATAATATTATGACATTTGTAATATTATATAATATATATGTGACTTTGATTAATATACGGTATACATTACTGTAGGTATTATTGTTGACAATGATATACAGTTATTTTGAGCTATAACTCAGTTTCAAGAATGGATGCCCAAGAAAAGTATTAACGTTTAACGTTTCGTTATTGTTTATAACTATTTCTTTGTAAAAAAAAAAAGCGAAAGAAGAAGAAACAGAAGAAACTTATAAAAAAAGAGGAGGGATGATCACGGCGATTCGCGCGCTTATACACATAGGAAGCAGTGAATTATCTGCATACCGGGTGGTCATTTAAGTTTCTTAACGTAAGCGACACTTATCTGTTTATTTTTGTAACTTATATTATTATTAATTATCATTGTGAATTTAAGAAAAGAGCGCGCGCCACGCGAATCGTCGTGCGGGATATTCTTTGTGACTATAGGCAGCTTTAGTTGTTAACTCTTAGTATCGTTATTAATAATACGTTTATTCTAATGATTAAGTTCTCGAAGGGCAGAAGAGAAGGGAGGGGCACATTGCGTCATAGTACAAGTGTGTTCGTCCCCGTAGTAGTATTAAGTATCGTCATTTATGAAAACGATTAATAAATTAAATAAAATGAGTAACGAAATAACGAGAAATGGCCTTAAAAAGCATTTCGATCACGAGCCTTAATTATCCAATGTCAAACCAAATTTTTCAACTGACACTTTGATTAACACGCCTCCTCCCGTATCCTTGTTCTGTCTGGGCAATTTTTGGACTCTAACGATGTCCTTGTCCGAGCATACGTTGTTTAAAATAATACCAGAACTTTCAGGAACGCACGAACCTCTTCAAACCTCTTCACGACGATTTTCATCGGACGACATCCGCGTGCTCGTTCTGAGTCTTTGACGATGCATACGTGGCGATCGAGACGTGACACGAAATTCTACTGGTAAATCGTAACAGCGACAGACACAGCAACTTGGAAACTTGAACCAGTCGCTGAATATACCACGACACTCGTTGTTTGGATCGTATGCTAAAAGTCTGTGTAGCCTGTATTGCTGCTCGCATCTGCATCCGTCCCTGCAGTACATCTGCTTATTCTCGTGGCTGTGAAGTAAGTATAAAAAAATAGTTTTCGATAAGAGATTGATAACAATGGCACAAGGAAGATTTCATTATACGTTTCTTACTACTCACGTGCATTTCTCCCAGTGAACGTATTGCTCGAATGGATAGAGATTCAGCAATGCTAATACCTCACCACGCGTGTTGTTCGCCCAGAATGGCGCAACCACTTCCTCTTTTACGGGACATGCATTTCTATGAGGATTCAGTAACTATTATTTTATTATTATTATTACTAGTGTAGTACAATGGCGTACTATGAATTTTCTTTTCATAATAGTGACTTACACTCCACGTAGCTTCAATACTGGCTCCGCTTGATCTTTTGCTGCTACGTCCTGATAGAGTTGACCCTCCATACTGTCTGCTTCAGGTTTTGATTCCGTCGGTCTGTACTCTGGTCGTGGTCTGAATTGCTGTTGCTCACTAGCTGCAAATACTTGATCGGACACTGGTTCTTTAGGACTGTTCCTGCCAGGTTCGTTGTTATTTTCGACAACCTCGTCTATGCGGTCTGTGATTATTGTAGTAGCTGGTGCTACAGTCACTCCGGATTCTATTGTAGTGTCTTCGGCTATGGTAGATTCTTCCGGGATGGGCAATTCAGTCAAGTTCTCCAGGATAGTATCTAGTCTATCCAATTGACCAGGAATTTCGTTTATACTCAAATTCTGTATACTTGCAATCTGTGCCAGTGTGACAGTTGGTACAGTAGTCACGTTATCGGTAACATTTTTTTTCTTATCTTCAGTGGAAAAATTTGTAGCCGTGTCGATCAGAGTCAATTTTGTGGTGATCTTCTCTGGGATGGTATCAGTAATTTTTCCAGTTGTGCCACTAGTACTGCTGGTAGTTGTAGTCGTGGTTGGATTTCCAGTTGGTCGAAAATGCGGTCTAGTGTATTCACCCAATTTTGGAAATTTACTAAACCTCCTGGTGCTGACATCTCCAAAGGTTCGACTAGTAAAACCACGTCCTTCGACTTCCTCGCTATTCTCAAATGATTCTCGTTCTTCATCTTCGAATTCGTACTGATCCTCGTACTGGAACTGCCTGCGGTAATAAGGTACACGTATATACCTATATATCTCAGTAACAAATGACTATCGCGAATCTAAGGTCAGTAAGGTGAACCTCTTCACCTGGAATCATCAGAGAAGCGATGGTACCGGTCATCGAACTCAATCTCGACATCGTTCTTCTCCAATTCCGCCCTAAGGATGTTTATGTGTCTCTCATCGCCATACATACGTCTCATCAGACCCTGGTTCTCGTGAACAAATCGGCGCACCGCATGCCTGAATTTGAAAAATCCTCTGAATATTTAGTAGATCCTCAGACGGGGAAGACCCGATCACGCGTATTCAGTGACACGTGAATATATATAAATTCATCAATAATCGTAAATTAAGATTATAACATTAATATAAGAATTATATCGTACCAGGGATAGGCGCTACCAGCAACGGTGCACCAGTTTTGTCGACGGAAGTCACATGGTAAACTTTCAAAACGTGCCCTGGCTGCCCTGGAGTAAGGTTTACTGCAAGCAGAGGACGCATCGTATCCAAAACTGCTGGGACCTCCGCCTCCTGCTTGAGATCTTGCTAGCCGCAGTACAAATGCCTACAACAAGGTAGTAATACTCTACTTTAGGATCATTCAATTCGAGATGAACTCACTGCAGGATAAAATGTTAAGATAGTACGAATTTATGCGTTCATAGACTCTAGGATACCGTTACCGTTTCGCTGAGCTTGATGCTCTCACTGAACGAGTTGAACTCACCACAAATAACCATGAACAATTTCGACTCGCTGTGTATCTTGTACTATACTATACTACAAACAACAATTTCAGTATAGTTCATGGAAGTTCATAAAGACACTCGTTATATCACCGACACACTATACGCATTCTCAATTTTTTTGTAAGTTAAATTATCATTTTTAGATTTCCAGATTATCTTCATCTAGATCAGAGACTTTATCTCTCTCTCTCTCTTTTTGTCTACTCACCAGGAGAATCGCTAGACCTAGAGGTTTCATTATTCCTGATTATCTTGCACCAGGTAGATAAAGATACCAGATAGATAAAGGATCCAAGATCTGTGCACCAAGTGTCAACACTATCTCGTCACTGGTAGTGATCGTGATCGAGGGGGTTGCTTTCTGGGTCCACGAGGCAGGTCTACATGACAGCACCTTCGCGAGCAAGGGGGCTTTCATTACTGCTTATAATCGGCCGGGTAGCCATCGGAGGAAGTTCAAGGAAAAAGTGTACCCCGATCGAGTCGGTGAAATAGTGGATACACTTAGGCCAGTGGGGAGGAGAGACTCTGTGTAAGAGTGGCAGAGGGAGAGAGCGAGAGAGCTTCGACCGAGAGTAGGTCACTCTGAGGATACCGTTAGTGCGCTGCCATTGATGTGTGTCACGGGGCCCCCTGATGTTCGCGTATTTACAAAAAGGTTTTTCTAACTTATTTTCCTTATTCCATTGTCGGCCGTTCAATCGATCCAGTAACTATCGCATAAATACGTTTTAAAAGATAAAATATACATGTATATTCTTAGATATTATAATAAATAGAATACATTTAAGAGTAACAATTGTACAGAGTAGAAAAACAATTCTCACTCGTCACGTACATTTATTACAAATAATAATTTATCCTGTCATTATAATATTATAAGAGACAATTGGTTTAATCTTTAGTGTACATAGAGAAAGAAAGTTATTGGATAAGATCCGTGATTATTAAATATTTCTTCAGAATAGAAAATCCAAGTAAAGTCATCTAATACGTTACATTCCAAATTAGTCTAGGCGATTCGATGCGAAATCGAAATGAATGGTCTCTCTCTTTCAGTAACGTCATTGACATTTGCATTCTGCTTCGAAAGTTGGCCTGAAAATAGTAGTATAGTGTTTATAATATACAGGATAGGGAGTTACCAAGTATCGAGTAAACGTCAGCGGATCCCCACCTTGGTCAAAGTAATCAACACGGTCAGAAGGAAGCATTTGTAAATGCTCTTCCCGTGGCTTTCTTCGTAGGCTCCTTCACTATCCGGGCCACGCACACCAAACTCTTCACGGATACCTAAGAGGAACACTTTCACCTCGTAGGTGAACATAAGTTTACTTGAATAATAATCAACTTGGCCGCACGGAAACCTATCATCATATAGTATAATATATGATGCTCATCCTCGACTATTGAAATAAAACTTTCTTAGGTGGGGTTTGACCGTGAACTTGGACCCGTTTCGAATCTCAGAGAGAAAGAACACGTCTTCCTCCTTTTCATCGAATGCAGCCGTTTTACCTGCCAATAAGAATTACTTACTGGTTGATTGCTTCTTAACCTACTTACCTACTCGTCGATGGATTGACCGTCTAAAGACCTATGTACATGTATGGTATACGCATCACGCATTTGACGCGATCATTATGATTCTATGTAGCTTCTTTAAGAATCAGTACTCGCATTCTTAGTATGTTGTGAAGGACGTGTTTTCAAATGACGCGCCAGAACAAAGCGAACGTCTAGTTCTTCACTCTCCATGATATAACCTCTTCAGAGACTGGATTTATGTTATTTCAGTGAAATTTTTTGGCGAAGCAGATAACTGCAATATTGAAAGACTTTCGTGGAGATGTAGCGGACAGATATTGGTGAGTAATACAAATGGTAGTGGGATGTATAATTAATAATTGAGCCTTTTTGTATTTATAGCAAGAAATAGAAACTGCTCCGATCCAGAATTAAATTGTTGGAGTGATGTTTAATATGTCCAAGGACGATAAAAAGCTAAATGATATTGTTTTGAGTTATTACGACTGTCTCCTGCGTCGTGCTGATGTTAATTTACTGAATGGTCCATGTTGGCTTAACGACGCTCTTGTAGGATTCTATTTTGAATACCTGAACAGAAAGTTTCAGGATGCTGATACTAGGAATCGTTTGTTTATTGGTCCTGAGATGACACAGTTATTGAAATTATCTGATATCTCAGAATATGCTATTTTCTTGGAGCCTATAAATGCGTCAGCTAGTTTATTTATATTCTTTCCTCTGAACAACTGTGATAGTAGAGTCAATCCTGGTGGTTCTCACTGGAGTTTACTAGCTTTTTCACATCCAGAAAAGACATGCTTCCATTATGATTCTTCCAAAGGAATTAATAGAAACATAGCAAAGGAGTTTTCTAGAAAAATCCTGGACTATCTACTAGGCAAAAGCCTAGGTAACTTCATGGAAGTTAATTGTCCTCAACAAGATAATGGATACGACTGTGGTTTATTTGTACTCTGCTTCGCAGATATTCTATCCAATCATATTAAAGATAGTATAAAGTTAGAAAATTGCAATTTTGACACTGTCAAAAATATTGTTCGAAGCAAGCGTCAGAGTCTTTTGGAGTTAGTCAATGAACTGAGTAATGACTCTTAAAAAATAAATGTCAAAAAATTACAATTCATCCATTATACGAATTAATAAAGCGTTATAACATTTCACAGTTTCATATGTGCCCATAATTATGAAAGTGGTCTAAGTCATATATTTCTTGTTTAGAAATTTATATTAAATAAATTTAGTTTAAAATAATGTGGTGTGAAATAACTGATAAACTCATTTTTTTTTTAATTTCGACTTAGACCACTTTCATAATTATGGGCACATATATTTATTAGTGATTTCAAGAAAACAATTATCAGGAAACTCCTTAGATAATTTAGTTAGTTCTGCTTCATCCAGCTTCATCGAGCGAGCCAATAAGAAAAATTGCCACCAGGGTCCGCCACTTGTTATAATTACCGCATGGTAAGTTGAACAGTAAGCAACACGTTACGGCATCTCTCGTGATTTCCCAACTTCACGTTTCCTGAACTTCCAGACTGTTTCGACTTTAACCATTCAGTCGACGTTGATCTGACCCATTTGGAGGTTTGAGCGTCTGTTTCTCCGTGCAAATTCCTCAAATTTAACATTGTGTAGTGCTCTACTCGTCCATGTGCCGTAGAAGGTAAAATTTTCTTCTTATAAAACTCCCACATTCGATAACCTAAGAAACAGTGTAGATTCGACAATTTTGTTGAACAGTAAACCTTAGTACTAATTCGCGAACGGTTCTGTTTACAATCTGAAATGTCTCCAACTGTCATATACGTCGACAACATACGTGGATAAAAATAAA
Source organism: Hartigia nigra (assembly GCA_031001745.1). Classification (NCBI taxonomy): domain Eukaryota; kingdom Metazoa; phylum Arthropoda; class Insecta; order Hymenoptera; family Cephidae; genus Hartigia; species Hartigia nigra. The sequence continues at coordinate 1,080,125 of JARPRG010000478.1, read as the reverse complement.
ACACCTTAAATAATTTCTGACATAAATAAGGTACAATTTACAAAGTATAAAAAGAAAATTCTATAAGACAACAGAACAAGTTCTGAAACTCGCCGAACTTTACCATGAAATTTAATCAACACTCATCACGACTAGAGCAATTGGCGATCTAAAATATCTAGATTACTACATGATTAAATCGCACGGTTTCGATCAGTATACATAACATAAAAATTCCCTTACACAGTGTTTCGACCCCGTAAATATTGCCGTTTCTAACAGAACGGTGACTCGATTCATCGCGTCCGCTAGTCAATTTATAGTTATTAACACAATGCATCATAGACCCTATTTTATTATTTTATAGATAGCAGGTCAACCCTATAATATTCTACTACCGTTAACAAGTGCATACCTGACTTGAATTGTTCTCGTAAGTTTTTAAGCCTGGTGATTAAATAATAATGTATACCTGCCGTTCTTAATAGTCATTACACTGTGATATATTAACGAGATATTTAGAACGTGGAGTTTATAATGAGCAAGAGACCCATACGTTCTCTTGGAAAGTATGAAAATTATAACTTTTTCCTTTGATGTAGCTGCATTGTGCCGCAGCCTTCTTGAAATAGAACGGGTTATGATCGATTACTAAAAACCGATAGAACTAAATGCTATTCTTATCGTTATATTTCAGCAACTTTACGTTTTATTAATTATCTTGTTAGGCCCATTCATTTCTTTCTAAGCGTTACTCCTATCATATATATAATAACAAACCATACGTTTTCACAGAGCACGTTTTGATCCCGATCATATTGTGTTCCTAAGAGATATCGCTTTGTATTACATAAACGTATGACCTCCATAATCATTTTAACTTTCACTGTGTTTATTCTTACTATACACTAGCTCGTAGGTTTCAAACTATTTTTAAAGACCTTTCTCGATTTTCTAGTCTAATCAATACTTTGTGTAATAAGTTTAAACACCGAATCCTAATCACTCAAAGTTATCTATTATTTCATTATCTTACAACGAAAGTTATCTTGATACGTAAGAAAATTTGTATACATTGTAACAAGTGACTATGGCCGGTAAAAACGTGTATGGCCAGCAGAATTATGTGATGTATTCTGTCTGTCTTTATTGTCAGTAAAAATAATAATTTTGACCATGATTATTATTCCTTAAATGCAGTTAGACTGTATTGTTCTTTTTTTTCAAAGAGTAACTGTTTTCTGTTTTGTGAAAAAGGGAATTATCTGGAATTGTATAAATCCTGTTAATGGTGGTAGGCATAAACGGATGGGTCTTAAAGGGTGAACATTTAATGTATGTGTATATATATATATAAGGGTGCAGACGGATGACTGACCTAGGTTGAGCGTCCGACGTTACCCCCCAATAATCAATATGTCCTCAACCCTATCCGCTACCTACTTCCAACACGAATTTGAAACAATAATCTGATACTTTGTTCCATGTTAAAAGAGGATTTTCTTCTTCTTCTTCTTGTTCCTTATGGCTTTATGCCCTCATAGAGGGCCAAGTGCCAGAAAAGAGGATTTTCATCCACGGCTGATAAGTTTACAAGACTTATTGATACCTAAAGACATTTTTTTCAGTCGATAGATAATGAAATCTATATCACGAAGCGCATGTTTATACGTGAATTCCTGTACAGTGCAGCTGCTAAATACTGATGTATGTATTGTTAGTGCAGCGAAGTATGAACTTCACTGGCACCGAATAAATTACTTATACGTAGGAGAAGCCATTTTTTATTTGAACGGTATTAACTTTGCTCGATTTAATAAGGAAAACTTATGTTGCTGCTCGATTATAGATTCTTACTCGATTTAAAACAATAGTAACGCCTCCGTACAATTTTCTTTTATGGCCGTGTATCGCCTTTTACATTTGAAATTGTAATTTCTTTAAATCGTTGTTGACCGTCATGGTATAGATATATACTGGATTTCATCATTTTGATAGTTATGACAGTCTGTATTAACTTCCTGTCGTATATCATTTCCTGTCTTGGTTACGCAATATCTCTTAAATGTCAACTACAATACCATGTGCCCTGAACTTTTGATAAACGACTTTCATAAAGATTTTTGATTAGTATTTTGTTGGGAGAAAATGTTTCTTATATTCTATAACGTTACATCGTTTCTCTTCTAGTACAAGATACTTTTGGTTGAGTGACTGTGCGTTTTCATTGCATCCTTGCGTTTTACGCTAGAACACCTCTAGAGCCAGAAAGAAACGGTCCACGATAGAATAAAATCTAAAAATAAAGTAGCGCTGACATTTTTTTAAAATACTTTTGGTGCGATTACTAATAAAAAAGTAACTGTAAATCTACAGGTAGCATGAGCTGGACGAATAGAATGGCTCGTCACGGGAGCGAGAGATCCTTGCATTCGTTGTCAACACAGTCTCCACATCCTGGTCGAACTCTGAACTCACCACCTGTCACTTCAACTCCTAAAGCTACCGGAAGGAACCCACCTAGTAATTCTTCAATGACGGGAGGTTCACCTGGTTCGGCACTTGGGAAACAAAGTTATACGACCTCGACCGGGGACTCGCGCATTCCCAGACCATCTCCGACCCCTCTGCGACGTTCCAGCAGCATGCGCATGAGTGGGGAAGAAATTTCGTATCTACGACCCACTGCAGCCAGCTCAGCCAGACACCACCATCACAATCAACACAGCCATCATTATCTGCAGCAGCAGTTCAGTCATCTGGAGCATTTTCCCGTCATCACGGAGAATGGAAGCGAGTCGCCGCGTCATCGTTCATTTGTGAGTCTAACTTTATTTTTACGTTCAAGGACATATTTTTGCAAGATCCTGCTACCAGTATCTCTGTTAATTATATTAAGATATATTGGATAATGTTTCTAAGCGTATGTTTGTTTTTTGTCCAAGAGTTTTTCCACGCTTGGATACCGTTTAGAATAATACCAGGAAAAACCAGACTAATGTTTTTTTAGAATCACTGCACTCGTTACCCTGGTACAGACTTCTTTCATGGAATTTATAATAGTTGGGATTTACTAGTTCCTTTGAAGATCATTTAATAATCTATGAGAAGAATATATCCACACGGTAAATTTGGTTCGAGTCAAGTTAATTAAATCTAACAGTCTAATGTAAGCAACGAGTTGCGCTCTAGTTTTGAACCTGGTATAAGTCCACCTCGGTCCGTCACATTGCCAATGGTAAGGGAAGCTCCCTGACCTTTTCAATATGCGTCGGCGCACATCTGACACGGAGAAGCTCGTCGAGGCTCTTCTTATCCCCAGCACTGTCAGTTATTTACGCGAAC
>JARPRG010000478.1:1050909-1076701 GCA_031001745.1 Hartigia nigra | reverse complement strand
GCGTCGGCGCACATCTGACACGGAGAAGCTCGTCGAGGCTCTTCTTATCCCCAGCACTGTCAGTTATTTACGCGAACTCTACTCGGTTAGAGTACTGAGCTCTAGACACCTAAACATTATTTATTTTTCTTCGTCTACGTTTTTCCCTCGAGGATTCTTGTCTTCATGGAAATAATTTCAACCTTGTTGAGTCGCGCCGACGATAACGTTGGTTACTTCGTAGATTATGGATGCATTGAATGTCAGTCCACGAAGATGTTTCTCAGTAAGTCAATTCATCTTGGAAGGCTTTGAATGACCCAGTGTAGAGGGAGAGGAGGACAAATCCAAAATGGATGGTTTCAACTTGGAAGTGTAAACTGTACAACTGGTAGTAGCTAAACGGTAATATGTTTTATCTTGTGCTTTCAGAGTCTCTCACTGACCCCGGCCAGGCCGCGGCCAGGGAACACGGCTGCTGGAACCGGGGCCGACGACAGCGATGCGGAAAGCGTGAAAAGCTACGGAAGTGCGTGCAGCACAGCCAGTGCCTGTGATCACGCACATTTTGCACTGAACGGTACAACTTGGTCGGGAAGATCTCGGAAGTACGTAGTGCACTGTGCGAATTATAACGGGGATGGCGATCAGTATCTGACACCTACTCAGAGGGCATCCAGACAAGTGAGGAAATTTCAGGTAAGCAAAACTGTTGCAAACATGGTTTCAATGTTTATGAATCTTTTGTAAGAATTTTCCTAACTGTATATTAACTTGATGATGGCGCAGGCGTTGCTAAAAGATGCAAGAAGAGAAATAGAAGAGAAGGACAAAGAAATATTCCGTTTGACCAAGGAAGTGGTAGAGCTACGTCTTTATAAAGCGTCTTTGAACAGTCCGGACGAAAGAACTGATAGTAGCGATGCTCTCACCGTTCGCGAGAACAACGTCTTATCACCAGAGTCACCCTGTAAGGATCTACCGGATGAAGGTGCCTTTGACGCTAGTGCGAATCATGAAACCCCAGAGAAACATATATCGTCGGATCTTCCGTCATCTTTGGCTGATTCAGGACACTTTGAAGACGGTTCCATTCACTCTAAAGAATCTGTATGTTTACCTGGTAGCACAAGCAATGGTCAAAATACCACGACGAGTACCTTCTCCACGAGCAGGGCGACCGCAGAGCACGATGAAGAGAGACGTAAACTGGTCGCCCTATACGAGAGTAGAATTGAAGAGATGCACAGAAGACACATAGATGAAATACAAGAATTAAAACAAAAACACAATGACAAGGTAGAGGCTCTACTGACTCAATTTGCTGAAGTGAATACGCGTTATTGCGAGGTACGCCCGGCCATGGATGCGGCCGAAGCACGTACTAAAGAATTAGAGTCCGAGGTGGAGTCTTTGAAGACTGAGATATCAGACCAGAAAAAAATGTTAGATGAGCAGGAAGAAAGAAACAAGACAATGTACCTGAAAATGTATGCCAAAGGACAAGAGGCGGCACGCATAGAACAAGCTGATCAGGTATGGCGAATTCTCCAGCTATGGCCACAAATTTAAGTACTAAGTGAGTAATTCCTATTGATTCTAGATATTGGAACAGGCCCATCAGGCACCCTCGAAGGTTTCCATGGCCGAGCTACTTCAGCAGCTGACCGTTACGCAGGCTGAACTAGAGAATATTAAGGTAAGCTATCGCTCTATACTTCATCTAGTTATTTCTAGGATCTTAGTCAATAAATGAACTAGGCAATAGATGGCTGAGGGTAGTATACCCTTATCCATAGTCTATAAAAATTTCATGGATCCACCGGGACGATGAGGATTCCATATAGGAATAAAAGTCGAGTTCTGCTGGAAAAATATTATTTTCTAACACATTGAACAACCAAGCACCTTAGGTAATAATAATTACGAGTCTCGTGTAACCATTTCACCTACCTTCTACGCTTTTCTCACATTACCATTGTTGTGTCTTATTAATGCGTTAATTAATTATTATTTAAACATACTCGTACCACTATGTATTAACGATACGCCAGATCTCGCCAACTTAATTACAGGATACAAGCTACTCGCCTGAACCTCACATTTCAGCCGATTGTAGCCAAAGTTTATTAAGTGCTAAGGAGGCTGTTTCTCTCTGGGTCCTTGGCACTCGTAAGGTCTGTATTCCTTACCCAAAACTGCCACGCGAATTTGCTGTATTTAATTTTGCATCATTGTATATACTTTTTTATAATATACCTGAGTGCACTACATCATCCGGATATCCCTTGGTTCCTGAACTCCTGATGACTGGATCCTTTATCGTCACTTACTTCCCTAATTTCTACCAGACTTACTCATTCTTCAAGTGATATCTGAATTCTGCAGTGCACTCCTGCGTATCTATACGTTTAGAGATACAATCTTTGTACATTGTTATTGTATTATTTGTTTGTAATTCAGTTGTTCTTACGGCAAGGACCATGGACCCTCTGATTGGCCAGAAATAATTTTCTTTATCTCGTAAATATCATACAGTAATACTATGTTTCACTACTGCGGGCTCAACTTCGCAGAGTCCTTGGTCACACTGTGTAAAGTATTTAGTATACAAATTATTTGAAACAAATCTTATGTATATACGTGTTTTGAGAGAGCTTCGTTGCTATAGATTGCATGACAACTGTTGCACAACAAGTAGAAAGAAAAGAAAGATTGAATGTTTATCATACATCGTAATAGACGGGCAGTATTATCCGGAGCACTTGGAAGAAACAGCCTCTTGTCCATTTAATTCGTAAGTCCTCGCAACGCTATGAAATGCATGAACGCCAAAAATTAAACGCAAAAAAATTCACTTTAAGCAATTCGGAAATCGATCAGAATTCCTGTATCTATTGATCAGTGATCGATTTTCAGAATCTATATGAATCTCACGCTTATGGCTATCTGTATATATCGCACTTAAAATTCGTATGAAGAAAATGGAGTAGTACTTAGACGTATCCCTTAAGCACTTCCGGCACCGGGGATATCAATGACAGGAAGTACATCGAAGGGAGATAATCTCGTTTATATATGAGAGATCAAAAAATATCTTTATCAATCCTCATCAACAGGCAATGTATCGGCGCATCGTGGAATCGCGAAGCAGCCAGGGAGCCCTCGATCCGGAAATTACGTTACAGTTCCTCAAATCTGCGGTCTACTACTTCCTTACTGACAAAGAAAATCATCACGGTCATCTTAACGCCATCGAGAGCATCCTGGGCTTCAGTGACACCGAGAAGCTCAACATTGACAGGATCTATCGATCAGCTAGAAAGTAATTTATCCTATTATACACGATACATTGCATATATTTATTATATTATGAAACTTTATGCCTTTATAGCGATAGGATACGTCATTGTTAAAGAATTGTGCACGATGCTCAGTTTATTCATATTTACATCCTAATTTGATTGATTCAATTTCATTCTCAAGCATATAGTACATTTACTAATATTTACTTGACTACGACCAGACTGATTGGTTTGATGAAAATGTGTTTCTATCAGGACGTACTATATTATCACTCTTGAAACAAAACAATCGAAAAAAGAATGATCTACGGGTCAGTTCCGTACTGAAATTTAGGCAGTTCTGAATGCCTGGTATAAACTGATCATCGGACACAATAAATTTTATCTGATGCCACTACTGGCTAGCTGGCTACTTCATTGGTATTATTATAATATATTAGCTTGTAATACTTATGATAGTTGCGGTTCCGGGGTTCGACGACTTATATTTAACATTCACAGATGAAGTCGCGTATTCTCCTTCTTTTATTTCATCGTATTCATTAATTCTATCGATTTCCCTCATACTTAGCGAATTTACAGGCGATACGGTTAACACATTGTTTTATTCGTTAAGTATTCTTTTTCCAGTATACTACAACGGTGAGTGTTTTCCAGGAAGTAAACACAGGAATGTATAAAGTCGTACCGCTTGATTCATTGCCGTCCTCCGTCAAATGTATTATACATATATATATATATATACACGATATATCAATATACAAGAAAACATTTATTCGCGTGAATCCCAGAACATTAGAAAGAGATATTTATTTATGTATTGCGAAGACGTATGTGTATAACAGTTATATCAGTCTGGTTGATCATTGAAAGAAAGAAAAAGAAAAATTGGCGTCCAGATTCTAGGATAGATATAACATTAAGGAGACTGACGGAAGTAATCTTGCCTTTTAAATCTGCATGTCACATTAGGATTATATTGCAAACATTTTTTTCAAAGGAATCGCAATCCTGGATGATGCTGTGAATTGTTACTTTTTCTTCTCGCTTGTAGTTATATGTATAAGCCAAAGAGATCCTCTGCGTTTTTGCCTGTCTCTTAATTCTTATTATTGAAAATCATATATTGCGGTTTCTGCAAAAAGGTATTTTTCGTTTGTGTCTAATGAATACAAAGAGTGCCAAGACTTTTTATGAAATAATGTGTAACTGCTGTTGTGACAGCAGATTTATGTTTTTGATTATTTCAATTGTTGATACGGGCCCGTTAATACAATTTAGAGTTTCTGTGTGGGCTTTGTCTTATTCGAGACAGGCAGGGTAGAAAGAATGAAGGATTGTGAATTCCTGAGTAACTTTAAAATGAGGCTGATTAGCTTCTTCCTATTTTCACTTGATAGTAATATTATACATGGATAGGAGGCCTAGTGTATGTTGGGGTTTGCACCCAGTGGAAGTGATGCAATTATACTTTTAATCAAATTGCACTCTGATAAAGTGTTCTCGATTTGTTCACTATTTCAATGCCAATATACAGGTCAATTCTCTGTAGAGGCTTTGACGATTATTTACTAGTGGTGTAACTGATGTAAATTATTTGATTATTCAATAAAAAGTATTGTATATTCCACCTGAAGATACCTTATATTTTTTTTTTAATATTCTATGCGTGCTTTATTGTTACACGTACGATCCATAAGAGATATACAAAGTAAAATTCAATATGCATGGGTGAATAATTGTCGAATGCGAAGAGCTTGAGATTTTTTTGGTCTTTTTATTTATATATGTCAAAAGTAATATACAGGCTGTGTATCTTACTTCTTGCCAGCCAGGATGATACCATCGTACTTCTGTTGGAACCACTTCATGGCATCCTCTTTGGTAAGCCTGTGCTGGAAGCCAACCTTACCGGTCTTCCGTCTCCTGTGTGCTACGTTGAAGCCTGAACAGAGAAATAAGTATATAAAGATAAAATTGAGATTATTATAAGTTTTCATGAATAACGTAGAATATTGAATAAAACATTGTAGCTCCCATTAAGTAACACACCCAGTAAAGTTAGTGGGCATGGGTTGCAAATAAGAAGCAATTAATTTAGCACATATTAATTGTAAAAAGTAAACATTACTTAAGTCAGTAACATTTACGATACCAGAAGATGTGCATAAATTATTTATACTCGATACAAAATAGTCAGTGACTTAGCTTAAGAGATGTTTAATCTTGTCACTGTAACTTACCTGGGCGACCAAGTACTACGTAGAAGTCCAACCCGTAGATACCAATGCTAGGATCGTATTTGATACCCAAATCAATGTGTTCCTGGATACCAAAACCAAAGTTTCCAGTACCTGAGAAGTTCTCTTTGCGCAATTCGTATTCACGAACCTGAAATACAAGTTTTAATAATTGAATATTCAGTAGAATGAAAACTATATCGATAAGCATGTCACGAGTATATTGTTACCTTCAAACCACGCTCCAGAATTTCCTCAGCCTTGGCACCACGTACAGTACAGTGAACAGCGATCTTTTCATTACGACGGATTCCAAAAGATCGCACAGTGTAACGAGCCTTTGAGAACACTGGCTGCTGTCCAGTCAACTGTTCTAACACCTGTAGAGAAACAAGTTTGTTGTTATACAATACGCTTAATGCAAGATAACCATAATTTTTATATCTTTCCATGAACAATTAATAATATATTTCGCTCATACCTTAGCAGCACGAGTCAGCCTATCACCAGACTCTCCAACACAAATGTTGAGACAGAGTTTGCGGATGCGGACTTCCCGCATAACATTTTTGGAAGCATCCTTAGGCTCCTTCCTGACCTTCTTGACAGGGGGTTTCTTTTCGGTCTTTGCATCCTAGAAAACAATACCATTAGTATATTTAATAATGAAAAAGTATGTTCCATAACTTTATATTTCGGATCGCGCACGTTAACAAATAGGTTATATTACTCTCGCAGAACGCCTCAAAAACAAGCGTGTACACTGACCCTCCTGTCACCTCAAAATAATATGTATACTGACGTAAGAGTTATAAAATATTATTGGTAAATTTAAACTGGTATTTCCATTTTTTCAGATAACTATAGAAGACATAGCTTATTTCAAGGATTCCGGGGATATCGGAGGATTCAAGAAATCTTTGCTACGGCTACGGACGTGCACTCACCGCCATGATGTAGTGGAAAGGAAATCTCACCGACTGTTCTCTGGTGGATTTCAAGCGGCAGAATGAGCAACTGTGTAACTAGAAAAATTTAGTGCCTTTTACGTTAAAGACGATGCAAGGTAACACTTCCGTCTCTAAGAATACGCTAGTAGTAACAAAGAGTAACCATAGTTTACCAGTAATATAACAAAATATATTATAGCAATTAAATTTAATATCTTCATATTCTTTTTAGTGGAAAAATAAACATCGTTAAGGGTAATTGGGCCTCATACAATTAATTTCGTTAAAATACAACGTAACATTAAATATTATGTATATTGACCTAGTTTGAATTAATACTTACTAAATAATACTATTTTTCTCTGCATAAAGAGATCTATTCCTTGTTTTTGCAAACTTTCCTTAAATACATCTAAATTCTGTTATCCTAATACCTAGAATAATGCGATGTACGTGTATTATACATTTTCTTTTCTATGTCATTATGTATGTCTTTTCGGAATCAAATTTCAATAATTAAAATTCTCTAGATTCAAATTTCTAAGGAAATTCAGGTAGATATAATATCATAATGTAACATAATGTAATATAATAAAATTTTCAATAAATAGCATTTCTTTACACGATAAATAACCATTATCTAGAACTAGGCCATGACTTTAACAGCGCCATCTGGTGGATTTGGTCGGAACTAACAAAACTGGTCCTCGCAAAAATGCCCCTTTCAGTAGTTAAATGCGTTCCACGTCCCCTAACGGAATTGTTTGGAATTACGTTAGGTCTTTAACAACGCCATCTGCCGGATTTGGTTAGAACTAACAAAAATTCTCGCAAAACTAAATAAGATTCGCATGAAATATTTTTTATCAAATATCAATAAAACTTTCAAATTGTGGAATTAACACATATTTTTACTGAACAAGAAAGGATGTCTGGGATAATTGATGAAAATAAAAGAAAATAACATACGTGAATTGTTTGTATCTTTTTATTTATTGGCGAACATTATTAACTGCGACGTGTCGAGCTCGCAGCCGGTGCACAAGGGTAAAACAGAATTAATCATACTCAAATACCAGTCATAAGAAAACATATTTTCCTATTTCAGTATCAGAAGAATAATTGATTTCCGAAGAAATAATCGGTTAGTTAGATTCGCGCGATTAATATTAAATATAAAATATATATATATATATTTTTTTATATATATATAGTAGTAATTTTCTCTCACGATATAATAATTAATAATGCATATCTCTTTCATATAATAGGTAAATCTTTCTTTGATTTTGCAAGGCCAGCAGTAGAAATCACACTAGAAATGGTAAACTTAGTTTAGATCTTTCTTTTTCTTTTTCATCTTACTCAGGAAGAAAGAGACAGGCCTCGTCCATCGAGCCATAGCAAAACGACTATCCTCCTAAGTATTATTATGTACATTCATTAAAAATAATACAGCTTACTATTTTTTCTCTATTACGTAGCACAAATTCGATACGGCTCGGATACACGCGTCCAAGTGTCACGTCACTAAATACATTCACAGCATCCTTGTTTCGTATTCATCTCCCGTATGTACCAATTCTTTAAGTTCTCGTCCTCGTCGCATAATCAGAGTCGCATAGAAACATGTGGACTGAGAAAAGTATTTTTCGATTCGCTTTCTTTTTTTTTTTTTCCTTCGTCGTATTATTTACAAGGACGATACGACGCGCAGCAGAGCAAGACACACAGTCACGGTTTCTTTACTTTTTTTTTTTTTTGTTATCATAGGCAGTGGTGTGTCTCGATGATAAAATGGTGTCTCACGAAGAAGTCCATAACGGTGCTGAATAATTGACAGCGTACAGCGTATACCTTTAACGGTACTTAGTCGGAAAAAGCGTGCTTTCAATTACGACATTATTACGTTACTATAAAACGTCCAACTGTTAAGGAAGAACGTGGAGCTCGAGACGCGGTGAGCATTTTGCGCGATGGATGATGATAATAATAATGTTAACAACGTAAAAGGAAAAAAAAAAAGTAGACAAAGGAGGAAAGTAAATGAACGCGGAGACGAATAAAGAAAAAGAAAGCCACGAAGAGAAAGAAAGGCATACGCAGAATGTATTCGAGAAAAAGAGAAGAGTGTACACAAATAACTTTACGCTGTAATTATGAAGCTACTACCTACATAAGGTATGCATGCGTGCATACCTGAGTCCACAAGATAAATTTTAACGCAACAATTGCATATCTGACAATGGCTTCCTCCTTATTTAATCCTTCTTGACTCCATTTGCTTTTTACACTACGCTTAAGCTTTGGTATGGTCGTGCGCGAGTCGCCTCCACGAAACTCGAAGTGTCACTAACGTTAGAGTTAACTAAATTAGACAAAGATAAGTTATATGTACAGTATGTTAATGAAAAAGAAAAAGAGAATTAAAAAAAAAAATTAAAATCATATAAAAACAACGTGGCTCGCTGACAAGTGACGCCGGGACGACGTTAGGCTACTACATATAGATATGCGTATAAAGATGTCGTAAAAGTACTCTGGTGGTAAAAAGGACGCAAGATATTGTCTCCTTTAGAAACGTGTTTACACACGTGAAGTGTATGGGAAAGAAACGTGCAATATTCTGGTACGGTAATGGCGCTCATGGCAAACGATGCTGTTTATATACGTGAAAGAAAATACAGGCGATGTTTGTTCACGCAATTTTCATATGCGTCGGTTTGCACAAGTGAGAATATAATTTTCTCGTAGCCATCGATATTTGTTATTGCGACGCTTGGCGTCCTCCAGAAACTTGTAACTTTAATCTGTTTACAGATGAGAGCAGGTGTCGATTTTATATATATGACATGAACGCATAAGAATAGGTATGTGCATAGTCGTCTCGGATCTCTGTACTTCTTGCACTTCCTCTACTCGCACTAAACGCTAATAAAATTTGGTGTAGCTCTAATTTGTCGTTTTTATTTTTTTTATAGTCACCTCCATTAACGACCCAATAATTAGAGGGACGACGCTTATCTAAAGAATCAACATTCAAAGGTTCCTCGTTTTTCTGATAAGAAACTAATTTGAGTCATTCTAGGAAGAGAGAGAGAGAGTGAGGGAGAGAAAAAGAAAGAGAGGGCGCGTCCATTAATTGGAACGTTCTATGATAATTTGGTAGAATAATGTAAAATGAACTTTTCATTTCTCTACTGTTCTTAAGACGTTAGGATTCGTCCTCTCTTAAACGCGTTACAGATCGATCGACCCTTTGATTACTCCTATTAGAGACCTAGTGCTATTTATATTTAGATGTTTATTCGCCTCGTCCGCTTTTACAACTGACTAAAATCGTAATGACAAGATGCATCAGAGCGTTTCTTCTCTACACAGTGCACACTGACTATTACGAGATAGATAAAAGAGAAACGGGGGCACCCTCTTATGGCCTAGGTAAATAAATTAATGATAAATAATTTAGATATCGGCTGGACAAGTACTTTTTCGGTTTTATAAAGACATAAACAATGTCATAATGCCAACGAATTATTCACATTGTAAGAAATTCAATGCGCCATTTTCTTTTTATCATCTTCATGCCCTTCGTCCTCCTCCTCTTTATCATTGTCCAAACGAGTTTTTAAAGCGCCTCTATCTTTTCCACGAGCAACTAAAGTAATAGACGACTTATCGAATTTGTACCAACCTCCACTATTCACTATTTTGGAGTAATTCGCAAGGTACTTGAAAGATCAGGCTCTAAATGGAAGTCATAAGAAATCCGATCCATGTTCCTTAGGGTAAAAAATGACGCTCGTGGGATTAGAGAAACTTATATCTAGGACTCGCTTTAAAATGACTAACTACATGGTGTCTCAAAATGCAACAGTGGTCCAAAGGAGGAGCCGAAACCTACCTTACATTTATACTATATAAGCTATACATTAATAGAGGGCTAGACTTGTACGTTCTTGTACCTTCAAACAGTGGATGTTTGCTGGTTATTGTTATCCAAGGGGATGCTCGTCGAACACTCCTTTAGCATAGCTCGGAGTCGTAGAATCTCCTTAGACGCAGTGGCCAGGTCGGCCTGTAGTTGAAGTTCCTTCTCACGAAGGCGTTTTATATCTCGTTGACAAGTCTGGAAGAAAAAGGAAGCAAATACGTTAACAAGCGGATCATTGGGTTTACCAAACTAATCTATTGAGTTCATGACACTCTGGTCTATGTGTTACTCACCACGTTCTGTCTTAACAAGTCCAACTTATCGCACTTGAGTCTTGTAACCTCCATTCGTAAGGTCTCATTCTCTGTACCGTCCTTAACCGTACACCGCGTCGTAGCGTCATGAGTCTCAGCTGAACTCATGGATTCAAGACCCGTGTCACTGTCCGGATAGACAACTTGATCAAGCTCGAGTTCGCTGTTCAAGGAGCTGTCATCGCTCTCGGAGACGACTCTGTGAGTTTCTAGTTTCTCTGTCCTGTCGCGCAGGCATCCTCCTTCTCGTTTATGAAGATTTTCATGTGTTAAACGTTGATAGGACGTCTTCTCCGTGGTGTTGTTAACAGTGATTTCACGTCGTTCTACTTGATCCTCTTGCTGCAAAGTCGTTATGCTGCTATCCTGATTCTCCAGATTCGACAAACTACTGTCTTGACTGCCGAGACTTGGACTGCCACGATCGGAATCCCTTCTCAAGGTAAGGTCAGGTGAGCTCAAAGGACTGGCGGGCTCGACGGAACGCTTTCCAGTCTTGGATGCGGAACGATTGCTCGGAGGACTTGGTTCAGACGGTCCTTTTTTGGCCAATTGCTGTGGTACACTCTCGGTCGATGCATTTCGCACCCGCGATATTAGAGCCTTCCGTACGGTATCGATAAATCTGGAACCACTTCCGCCGCTACCGGAAGTCGAAGCGTCACTCGTGGTAGGACTTACTGGACAAGTCGCACCGCCCACTCCACCGCCTAGGAACTCGCTCGTCTTGGTCTGTAGCTCCTCTGTCAAAGACTCCAAGAGTGCTGACCGTGTTCGTAACTGAAAACGTGAGAGTAAAATATTAAAACCAGCTCCTTCTCATAATGTAAATAATACCCGCAGTACTCGTCGATTCAATATTTACCTCAAGCTTGGCAAACTTCTCTGCCTTGTAGGCAGCATTTTCGGCATTGATTAATTTAGTCAAGACAAACTCCTTAAATTCAACACCTCTGAGGAAGACAGCGGGGGTAGGTAAGGGGGGTCCAAACCACGGAACGTCATCCCTAGCCGTGATGCTAACCTTGTACCTTAATAATAAAGACAAATGTTTATCCACCATTGAAAGCCAAATGACGTAATACATTCAAAATTATTAAATCGTCACGAGTACCAACCTGGTGTTTGGTGTGCAAGGATCGATGACCTGAACGACTATGAATGCATGAAGAAAATGGCTGGCAATCATGTCAGGGCTAAATGGCGTAGCCTCCTCCTGGAATATCACAGCAACGATGTCATTGCCAATATGCCTTTTGCGTTGCAACTGTTGCGAATCACCAGGACTGTAAGGAAGTAAGGAGGCCACATGGAAGAGGACCTCCCTGCCACGGAAGACTTCATAAACAGCCGAGTCCCCAGTTTGTCCATGTCTGGTATCTAAACCTCCACGATACCTAAAACAGTCAACAGTCCAGATATACCGATAGAAAAAAAAAATCTAAAATCATTATCATCAATGTAATCCATCATATAACCTTACCCCTTGTGATCTTTCAGGTCTATCCTCTGTCCCAATAAGTCTAAAAACTCCTGAAACGCTGGTGTAATCTGCCTGTTCCCAAAGAGCTGTTCTTCGGTGACCTGTCCGATGCGCTGGTGTAGTACTCCAAACTTGAACCTGGAGACGAGTGCGTGCTCGTCGTATCGGGCTATCAGGGTGCCCGCACCGGAGCAAACAACTGGCATCAGGGTGCTAACGTTGAGCGACTCGTTTATCACCTGCGGCATCGTTAATACCTATCCTTTACTAGTTGGGAAGATACTAACCCGGTAAAACGAATGAAGTAAAAATAACTACAGAGAGAAATGTGTGTGTGTGTATATATACGCGCAAAGGACTCACGTGTCCTGCGTAAGTATACAGAGGACTATCGTAACGTCCAATCGCATCGTAAGAGACCCCAAGAGTATTTCTCACCAAAAAACCCTTCAACCAATAGGTACCCGACATTCCAGCACCCAGTGTAAATACCGTGAGGGCGATAAGAAAAAAAAATAAATAACCGATACAAAACCTCCCGACGTTAAGTATTGCAATGTCAATAATTTCCCAATGAAATCACTGAACAAGAAAAAAAAAAAAGAAGTATCAGAGAACATTTAAAACCCTGCTACTTCTCTCAGGAAAAGATCATTAGCAGCGTATCTGAAGAGCAAATAGAAGGTTATCGAATGCGGAAAGGAATGGAACCGCAATAATAATAATAATACCAAAGCAAAAGCAACGAAGGATTAAAATTCCTTCTATTTCCCAGTTTCATGTGCGTTTCTTTCATCGAAAGTCACGTTCCAAAGTAAACCGCAATAACACCGCATCCCGGAATTCCCCGAATGAGCAAATTTTTCTCTTAGAAATTATACCTTCACCATCTTCGCCGGTGAAGGATTCGGTCCCAGGGCGGAAGCAGGCACCAGCTCATGGTTCGAGCCAGCACGCAGCCGTAGTAAAACACGCCAGTGTTCCTGACCAGCAACAGTCTCAGCTTTAACGGATACAAGAACAGGCCCATTTTCGCTGTCCCTTCCCACGAGATTAACGTGCTCCTGTCAAAGAAAATACCAAAATTATAACCAATTTTTCCTACTATTATCTGCAATTGGGCAATCTTTGAAATAAAAAGAAAAAACAAAATTCCTAAAACTATCTCACAGTGTACACAGCAGCCTGTCACTACAAATCTCACAGTACATTTAAGAGAGAGTCCCAGGGCTAGGCATCATGCGACATACTTGGCTACAATGGGAACCCTGATGCACATAGGCACAATGGATGCGAATGCGTTAGCTGACGCAAGCATTCAGGCACTTCCGTGCAAAAGTAACGTCAAGTCTAAGTATGTACGTGGGTAGCTTAACCGGGTATAACAGGCGTTACGCACTTACGCACAGAGGTTCTAATGTACACATAATATTAGAAGCAGTATAGTAGCGATAATAACTATCGGCTACCACGCGAATGATCATTCTAACGTAATTCGATAGACATTCTCGTTATAGTATAATAAACGCGTTAACGATCCATTTCCGGCAGTCTACAATATATTCTCTACATATGTATACACGTTACAATAGATATTGATAAGCAAGTCTTCTCATACACGGGGGCCTTCTGATACCGCTATCCCTATATACATCCCCTCACTTTGACCGTCTAATACAGTAATAAAGAAATCTACCAGGTAACACCAGATTCCGTACGAAAAATCCTGAAACGTTGTTACAGGAGAATTTCGCGTTCTTAATTATCGCGTTTACCGGCACGCAACACTTTGCGATCGCTCGACTAACAATGGATCGTTACGCGAAGGTCTCGCGTGTCCGTAACTTCGTACAGATAGGAAGGAAGAAGCGAAGTAAAAGAAAAGTAGAAAGATGAAGATAATACATACACCGTAAATAAGTATACAAGAGTTAACGTTTGCCATGTAATAAGCGGCGCATGGTTGGATATAAGAATGTATATACTCGATACAAGGGACAATGATGATGATCAGAAAAATGCGACATAATTTTAGTCTATAAAAAAAAAAATTGAACACGATTAATCAATAGCAAGATCGTCTCCTGTGGCACAGTTTCACAGCGTGTCATAGGTCGTTATAGTAACGGTTGGTATTTATCATCAAGGATCCAGACGTATTTACGATAGGAGTCAAGTCGCATGGGTTATCGGTAACCAAGAGCAGTTACGCTGTCTGATAAGACCTGCCTGTCTTCAGGGGTTTAGCTTGCGTCCTTGTCGAGCAATTCCTGTGACTTTTTGACCCGGAAAAGAAATCTTGACAAATTCTGACGGGATAAGAGAAAAGCAAGGAGATTGAAGAATGGAAAGATCGATTATGGGAGATAAATAAAAGTAAAAGAAATAAAAGGGTTGCCGGATCGACTACGATATGAAAATCTGTCTGAAGTCTTGAGTGTGCTGAGGTCTACGAAGAAGAGGTCTATGAGAACGTTCCCACTCCCACGGCCAAAGTGCTCTTTTCCTGGCCGGCAGCAGCTTAGCACACGGTCAGGTACACGGCGGCAAGTACCAGGATAAAACACTATAGTCTGATAGTGCTCTCTGCTGAGTATACCTATAGCGACATTGTATATGCTATATACGTTAACTCACGTGTACACGTGGTATTAGCATAGTGGCTGCTCACATCGTACTGGACGGTATTACAGCGTCTCGCCATTGGCTACACCTTTAGTTACATACTTTAACGTTCGATATCGCCATTACACGTACTTACTTATTATCGTCGTTACAACAGCAGAGACTTGGTATGTCTTGAACGCTAGCAACAATGAGCCTTAACAGTATATCCCATCTAGAGGATAGGTACTTAATGTAATCTACAGGTACCCGAAGAGTATCAGGATGAGTACCATCATCCGAGAACTCACCCTGCCGACGAAAAAGCGTCTGTAACACTTGGCCGTGTCATCCTGATCTATCCTGGGTTGCCAAGCTGGTTGAGCTGGTAATAGTGCCCTCCCGGCAGAGTCCAGGGTGTGCCTATGGTCTGTACCATCGACCCAGTATCCTGGTGGAGTGACCACAAGGGGTGGCGGTTGCTGTGTACCCGCGTTTGCCTGCTGAATGGCAGCTTCCATAAGCGCTCGGCCAAGGGGTGCATCTCCTACCGGCGACGGTGATGGGGTTGGCGTTAGGGTCTGTCCAGGACTCGAAGTCGGCCTCTCCTCTCGTGAAGTCTGAAAAGGAATTCACGTTTAATATAAACTGCTATTTATGAAGCGTCCACAGCATTCTCTCGCCAAATTGATATACCAATTCCTATACACGGATGGGATATACAAAGAGTATGTGGAATAATGCGTGTTTCAATAATGTAACATATGTTTTCAACAGGTGTCACGTAGAAAGGCTTTAACGTGTGAAAGGTAATACGTGTGCTGGTTATAAGAGACATTGTTTATATACCTATATATACACATACGGGATATACATCATTGGAATATCCTTCAGAAAAAGTGATATCCGGATGATACTATATTCTACTATACTATATACTATATTCTACCATACGGTATCATTAAATATATCGAACGTCCACTTTCTGCCAAGGAAGACCATCAAATGTCTAATTGGCTTCCTTCCTCGTAAAGAACAGTGAATAAAACTTTGGCGAAAGGCAGCATGAGGATATAAACACCAAGACTAAATGAAATTTAACTAAACATGGCGTCTGCTCTTGGTAAGGATTGCTACGTGCTCTATAGATAGAATCTCACAAGGGTGCCGATTGAGTTGCAGCGGATTCTAACGTGCCTACCATTTCTCGTCATTCTCTTGGTCCCTGCCCTTTTTTTTTACATTTTTTTTCCTCACCCTCCACCACTTACTTCTTCTTTTTACCTTCATACCCTTAGACCTAGACTATTTCCTCGAGAATCCCCGTGACCCCCCTAGACCCTGTCTTCCACGAAAATACCGCGTGCGTTATATTTGGAGAGTTGCACAGCACAAGCAGCGGGAACGTAGAAGAACCGTCGTCGTTGAACGTCACCGACAGTTTTTCCAGAGACGAGCGGGACTGAATTTCGAGCACTTAAATATAAATGAGCAGCCATTCTCTGCAGCGCATGAACCAGCCCCGCCTATGGGTATGTAATTTTCTTCGTACGCGCAAGGACTCCAGAATTGGGTGGTAGATAATAAAAGGTATGTAAATCCCAGGTAAGGCATATAATACGCGTATCATCTACGCACCTGGTAGTATGGCGTAAAGCGTTATTATTTCCTCGAGAATAGATTTTCAAAGAGTCGTTATAGACCTTTCACTAGATAACCTCTAAAAACAGTGATCATCACTATGAATCATATGGGTACGTAAATGTCACTTCTTCGCGTGCATTCGTCCCAGTAACAGTGGTATACCGGTTTTTTGTGCGAAGCATCTGAAAAATTATCATCGGCCGTTTTTTACGGTGTCAAGTGACATTTTACAAGACGTTTCTCGCGAGAGAGAAAGAGATATAGGGAAAGAAAGAAAAAAAAAGGCTTCCTCGTTTTTTGTCCTCCTCTATACCCACGTTAATAACAATGACTCATCCTCGTTATGAATGTCGTCATACAGCTACGTACGTACTACCTGAGCATACACGTTCTTCGTGTAG
Source organism: Hartigia nigra (assembly GCA_031001745.1). Classification (NCBI taxonomy): domain Eukaryota; kingdom Metazoa; phylum Arthropoda; class Insecta; order Hymenoptera; family Cephidae; genus Hartigia; species Hartigia nigra. Next base: position 1,059,847 of record JARPRG010000478.1, on the reverse strand, counting down.
TTTAAAACGCCAAGTTGGCAGAGTTTATTCCTCGGAGAAAGGAGGAACTTTCCGTTCCCTTTTTCTATATACCTGACTACCTAGATACGTATATAACCTAGAGACAGGTACGTGCCCCGTCAGAGAAAACCGACGTTTTCCACCTGTCACAAGCCTACAGTTAAATTGCCGTTGGATGCGGGCACGATATACTCAGGTCAGGAGACCTTGGCAAACTCGGAGGATGTTAGCTGAACTTAAGAAAATATCTATGTAAAAAGGAGTTATAAGAAAAGGATTCAGAGACAATGACACATAGGAAGCCGGAAGCGTCGTAGAGTTTCATGGAAACTTTACCAAGATATAATGGACTCGTCGAGGAAGCTTTATTGAAAACGCGAAGACTTCACTTTGCAAATCTACTCGAGACTGGCGGAATCGTTTTCCCACTAGAGACTGAAGGCAATTGGTTATATCTATTTCTAAGAGTATTTTTCATTCCCCCATCAAGTCTTCTTCTTCTTCCCCAATGCATTCTCTACAAACAAAGAGCATTGACTATCCGTTGTCTCTTTCTCTCTCGTTGCGCTTCCCTTTATCCTGTCTCTACCGGTGTTCCTCCTCGTCTTTCTCATTTTATGCCTTTTCCACTCTATATGGCCGTTCCACGCTATCTGTGGATGTATCTTTCGCTATCTCTCCAAACTAGACACGAGGCAGGGAAGCTTCAAAGTGACTCACACGGCATAGACGTGGGCGTAGGAAATACTCAGCTAGACGAGCTGGAATCGCGCGTACCTAAAGACTAAAGAGGGAGTGAAAAAAAAATTATCCAGTAAAGCTGGCATCCTCTAGTGTCTTTCAATGTACTGTACTATACTCTGCTCTACGCTGCTCTGCTCTTTACCACTGCAGAGTCCAGTCCAGTCAAAGTGTAAGTACTCTGCTTAAGCGAAGAGTATAAGGAGGTCGTTGCGACATGTCTTAAAAAGTAGCCGTAACGGAACGAGGAAGAGAAAAAGAGGAGGTGTCTATTTCGATCGAGGTCACCGCTCATCCACCGGAAGAAGACGTCGCGGAGTTTTACGGTGGATGCAGAGAAACAGAGTGAGAGGGATAGAGAGTAGAAAGAATAAAAAATAATGAAAATTGGAAGAGACAGGGAACGCTTTTAGACCAGGATACTCGAACTGTAATTCGAACCACCAGATTATTAATATAGAATGTGAATAATCGTGGCGGCAAATTTGAACCGTCATTTCTTACACGCATGGACCGCACGAACGATCCGCTACGTAATACAGCTTTAATTCATTCATACAAGATTGATCAAGAATTTTTTCAGCAAGACTATCGCACAGTCCTCCCTATGACTCATCCTGGTGCTAAGAGGGACAAGTCGGCGAGTTAAATCGATACAGGAACGAGAGAGAGACTCTTTACGAGAGAGAGCTGAGAGAATATACCTTCTCTATAATTCTATTTCGTTCTGCATATAGACAAGTACATAAACAAAAGCATAGATCCGAGATGAGGAACGAAAGCTAAAAAGCTCAAATACAAAACGTCCTCAAAAAATATGAATTAGTTACTAAATCCACATGCGCTGTTGCACATACAACGAATAGTTTGAGTCAACTCTGCATTTTCCATACACACACATAAACCGATACCCCCGAGAAAGTTTGACGTAAGCCGAAGAAGAGTATAAGGGCAAAGTACAAAGAAGGAGTAATACAGGTATAAAGTTCAGGTCTCGTGTATCCGGAATAGAACGAGAGTAGGAGGATCACGAGTAGACTGTATACCCAGCAGAAGGGTCCATATGAGAGAATGGCGAGATGAGATCCCAGTGAGAGAAGGAAGGAAGGGGGTACCAACAAGGGTGGCCTTTTCCAAGAGGGCACACGAAAGCAGACTATGTATAAAGGGTTACGCGTAGAAAAAGCACTCTCGACTTTAGGTCCCTCGCGTATTAATAACGCACAAGTGCACGGTAGTATTGAGTAGAAAAAGAGCCGGAAAAACTTCAGCAATTCCCACTTCGATGAATCACGCAATACACAGAGTGCACAACTGCAGTGGATATATACTTATGGCCCATGCTAAAACGCTGAGGGAGGATATACGATAAAGTCAAAATATATACAATAATGCTCTCACCACGTGCGATTGCTATTCCAATTATTGTTATGAATTCTCCTTGTCAGTATACAATAATGCATTACGTAACGACACGCAATAACAGCCAACGCAAACCAGTGCCCTGTAATCGTTCTGCGAAAGGCACACGAGAGACTTATCGGGCAATACTCCACTATAGGGAGGCTCTACTCTCGAGTAGAGTATGTAATATACACTCATATTGTTCAGATAGGTTAAACCGACTGAGAGTTTTCCACGTATGCGAGAGAGCCTACATCACTTCGTACTGATGGGTATGTATACGTTACTCTACATGTTGGTATAGTCAGGCAATGGCTGGGAGAGTCACTGACTGTGGGAATGAATTATTCAGGACGCGCATTGTTGGACGCACCCAGGTACAGTCCCGCGCTTACGATATACTGTGGTTCGTGTAAAAGGTGTGCGCCCTGAGAACGAAATCGACACTCCTCTGCTTGCCACTGTTTAATGCATACGTGCCATTCGTGTAGTCTGATTATTCGCAAAGTGTTTCAACTGTTAGATCAGTAGGTCACGTTGAATCGTGCCCAGGTATAAGTTAATCTGGAGGTATACTAATGCGTCGTGTGAATTTTGTACCAGCCGAGAGGACAGGCTTCATCGATCGAATGAGCCGTTTAGCGATTTATCGATAAACACGTCTGTCAACTTGACAGCTGACGTTTCGTTGCTTTTTATCTGTAAAATTATTTCATTAAAACCAGACTAGTATAAAGTAACGAAAAAATGATTTTCAAGGGATATACGATTTTAGGAAATTTCTAATATTTGCGGCAAGATACTTATATGCGTTTTGGTATGCATTCGGTTGAAGCAGGAAACCGACTGGATCGATTTGCCTGTCGGTTTTACCAGCAAGCCGGAAATTCGAGTGCCAGGTGCTTAGAAAACTTTCTGGCATCACCTGGACAGCGTTAAAAGTTGAGACCAGCAGGGGAGGGTTGGCTGGTTGCCCGATTGGCTTCGAAAACGGTTTCTGTCTCAGATCCTTTTATACCCTTATATACGTTGACGGCACCCGGACGGCAGCTGGCATAGGTTTCCGTATATTTCCCGAGGCCGACAAAGATGCCTCGATACACGAGACACTGAGATTAAAAAAAAAAGGCCTAATCCCTATAATGATCCTCGAAGATGATGCAGGATCAAGGACGTAAATATTCTTGGCCGATAGATATAATGATAAAGTGGTGCTGACGGCCGGCACGGGGTTAGATGAATCATGGTCTCTTGAATTATGATTAAATGGACGCGTCCAGTCTAAGAAAAACGACTTGGCGCTCGACGGTGATTCCAACCAATCACTTTCATTGGCATTGAAATTACTATAGCACGTACGATACTATAGTATCACGTCAAGATCCTGCTCTGTTATCAATTATCGAACCTGCGCATCATACAAGAAGGATTACATAAACTCAAGAAACGGTATGAAAACTGACCTGCGCCATAATGGCGCCATGTGAAGTGCACTTACCAAGAAAACCCTTCCAATGGAGTTTCCAGGCAGTGTCAGTAATCCTGGGAAAATGGTCGTGGCAGGGAACGCTGAAGAACGTCCCGAGGAGTAACGGTCTCAGGTAAAATTACAACGGCCAGCGAAGATCGGTAAAGTAACAGTTACAATGGTTACAGTTTGCAGCTGGTAATGGTCTTTGACTATACGTATAACCAGTACATTGTTATACACCAGTTATAAAGCTGAACCAATATATCCTTTAACGGCCATTAATGCTTTCAAATATCTCACCACATAAAACCCTGCCTATCCGTCAATAAAATAATCACTCGTACTAAAAATTCTTTCTTTCTCTTTCTCTTTCTCTTTCTCTCTCTCTATCGCACCTCCTGTTTCACGACGCATCGAAATTCTCGCGTCTCTCTCAAACGCAACACGCATGCCTCCTATACATATCCATATGTCGTATCTCACCTGTGCGATGAGTTTGGGCAATGTGTGCGCATGTGCATGATTGTGGGTGGCCGAAGGCTGTTCCGAGTTTGGTCTCTGTTGCTGCTGTCCGGCCTCCGATCTGAGATCGTGCCTCCAGCGTAAAACACCCATCATGTCCACAGTATATTGGAAACACTCACTATTCGTTTAATACTTTCTACTACGCCAGTTATGGACACACTGTGCACGTAGAGACATGGACGCCAAAATTCCTTGAGAATTTCGAACAACGCTTGCACAACGGAGCGAGAGAGAAGACAATTTCTCTCACTCGCCGTTATAACCTATATTTAGGAATACAGTTTTTCGAGATGATAGAAAAGTCTTCCACCGACTGACTTGAGAGATCTCGGCAGATGCCTTTACGTCAATTATATATATACCCGCAGCTGTTTCTTGCGATGCTAAACCTAGCCGCAGTATGCGCGGATGGGAATTGCGAGAACGTAAATAAACAGTAGTGCCAGAGGAGCAAAAGATGATATTTTCAAAGCGCAAAACCAGATATAGATTATAACCAAAGAAATTAGTAGATCGGACTATGTAAATCAGTTTAATAGTCCAAGAAATTTTACGTAACACATTGTTTATTTCTCAAACACTGTTTTTTTTTTTCACCGCTCTTCGTATCATTCGGCAAATCACTAATATCCATTCGAATGTAAACCGCGCAAAAATACTTTGTAATTAATACGACAATGCGTGCAGTGTCACTAGAAGCAAGAATACCGACCAGCACTGACAAACACCTCTATACACTTCTGTCATTCTTTTCAAACACGTTTTTCAGCTTCTCTTGAACGTGATCGACGCACAATGATTCTCCGTGTACTCTTTTTCTGTTTCCAGTTCGCGAACGTCCGATTACTGCCAGTCCACACGATACGATCATGCTCCCTCCGCCCACATTACTTTTTGGCCGTTGTGACTTGAGGTCAAAATAGAAAGTGTTTACTCGACGTGGGCGCGCGCGCGCGCTCTTCTCCAAGGAATAAAACGCGCCCGAACACACCAACACCTCTGACTTCGATTGACTCCGTACACGCAAGAAACCAGAGCGCGACTGACGTTGAGAACGATCCTTCTCTTCTCTCTCCCCCTACAAAACCTAACCAAGTATGTGTTGTGCGTCTTTCACCAGGAGGCAACCAATGGAGTATTCACCATGAGTTCAGTATCCCCTCTACTTCGGCACTGTACACCATTGTCGGGCACACCATCGACCAGCGACCTCCACAAAAACCCAGAGCTCGGGAAACTTCGTGTACCGACGTTGGCAGAGATCCAAGTTACCTACGGAGTATGCGAATGAAGGAGGCACCTTTGAATGGACGAATATACCTGGAAGGATTTTGGAGTCCGGATTGGATTTCTTTTAGAAAAATGAAAATTTCAGTTTATACGGATATATTAAGAGGTTATTAAGTTTGCCGGTAGGTGAACAAAAAAATTACTTCAGACTGACGCGTACCGTGAGAAATCCTACAAGAGAGTCAGCTTCGTAGGTGTTTCTTCGTTGTTTTTTTTTTAATTCGTTTTTATTATAAAAAGAGCCCTGGCTTCATCTTTTTTTTTTTTCCACGCACGAAGAAAACGTATGGGAACGGCAGGTGGCAATGCGCGTTCGGGAGGAAATGGCGGCGGCCCGGCAACCGGATGTTATTTCGTGGTCGACTTATTTCGTTGTACGTAGGAACGCGCCACTGACTCTCGCGCTCGCCCGCTTCTTTTGTGTCCACTTTCGTTTTGTTTCCCGGGACTTCCTCTCCCGCTCTTTGGAGCAGAGTTTTATCGGTAGTCACGCTATTTCACGTTTACCCCTTGTAAAAGTCGTCCTTAAGAGCGTGCTACCGCGTCTAGTGGTAGAAAAACGTTTTCTAACCAATTACTTTTGGTACGCGCCTGGATAAATACATATATATGCTCAAATAGCCATATCTCTCAAGTGTCAGTAGATTGTTCAACGCAATTCGATAAACCGACTTAATTAGGCGCAACAATAAACTGATATCGTCAAGTGAAGATTGTAATATGAAACGGGCCTTTACACAATAAATTTCGATGATCGCTTACGCTGTCATTAAGCCTGTATTTTTTTGCCCCTTTTAGACTCTTCCACTTAACTCGTTATGCGCCAGACAAAGTAATATTATCACGGCGTTGAAACAAAGCGGTAATATACTTTTCCGGCTTCCAGAACCGGGTGAGTACCGATTCCCATGACCGATGATGAAAAGAAAAAAAAAAAAAAAAGCCGCAAACAATAAACCTCTCATACTGTAGCTAACTTCCTGTCTGGGAAATCTAAGATCTTCACGCCGACTGGTCAGACCACGAATCTGAAAATCTTCCCGGGCGCTTACCCAAAGCTAAGGCATGACGATGTGGCTCTGAAGCGGGACTTCCGGCGTTCGTACCTGCTCGACCGGAAGGGCCAAAGACGTGTCCCACCCCCCCGGCTTGCCATATCCTGCAGAATGCCTACATCCCTCGGCTGCCTCTGTCTGGCACGCACGAGCACTTTTCTATACGCTCCACGATATATTATCCTCGTCACGTACGGCACCTATATTTCAGTATTCACCTCTCGATGGAAGTTACAATCTATGATGCTTGTATCTGTCAGGAGAATTTTCTGAATATGATTAGAGGATGTCTAAAAACGGGAACCAAAAAGAATGTATGTGTATAGGAATTATGAAAAAAATTCTATGTAAACAAATTTACATGTGCAGAACGTGATATAAATGGCCAACACGTGGAGAACTGTAGATAAAATATTCTGATTTGTTAACTGCTTCCTGTGACATTTCTGATAATGTCCAAAAATCAAAGGGATACTCCTCTGTTATTAACGCGTGTTTGTATACCGCGTAGTATTGTCATTTCTGCGAATGTTACGATTGCGCGAACATGTAGTACATGCAGTATGTCACGTTTCGTAATGAATATTTGATAAAATATAGGAAGTGTCAATAACATACTTTTGCGTCGAAGAACGAAATTATCCGAAACGATAACGCGTATGCGTACAGCAAGCTGCTCAGATAATATATTTTATCGACCGTTACATTTTTACCTTCTATAGTCAATGTCTCTATACCGTTACCGACCGAGACAGATCGAGGGGTAACTTTTTACCGGCTTTCTTTTTTACCGGCGGTGAGTAAGCAACGGTATTACCAACTTGAAGAACGTGGGATGACAATATGCGACAGGAAACATTTAACGTCTGCCAGCACAATCTGTCTCACGCAATGGTCACAATTGAATAAGAACTTAGGGACAAAACCAATCCAAATATATAAAGTATAAGACACATGGGAGCCAGATGACTGCACTCAAGAGTCAGACTGTCAGGAGCAAATCGACAGTGTCGAATGAGCGGAGACCGATGGCGTCATCGGCAAAAAAAACTGTGGCATTCCCATACCAGTAAGGAATTACAGAGAAAAATGTAGAGGGACACGAAACAAGAAGCCATACGTAAACCATAAATTAAAACCGTACTATAAGAGAATTGCAAGCTATGCATATGTTATCCATATATGCTATCCATAGCCACCATAAACCGGTCGGCTCGAGTCGCCTCGACTCGTGTCCTGTCGCGCTGCGAATTAGGAAAGCATGGGGGCAGCTGTTGCACTGCTAATAGGCCGACTTCATTAACCGATTAAGATCGTGCGCTTATACTCATGAGGCGGCAGGCTGCCTTGACTCAATTTCACCGTTTTTCCATTGGTCGGACACGTTCGAGTACCTCGCGCGCGTTTCCTGCCCGATTGTCATGCTAATGGAGGGAGCGAATTTCAATCGCTGTGCCATTTCGCCATATCGTCGGAAAGGAGATAAAAAGAGAGGAAAAGAAACCAAGAAAAAAAAGTTGCATAGACAGTTAACGTGTACGATGCTCAATAAGGCAAACCGAGTGTTGCGCGACAATTTAAAATTACAATCGACAGTATACCCCATCATAGTATTCTTACATATACTGCACGTAACATACAGTATATGCTACCAGTGCTATAATACGTAGGTAGCAAACTGCGAATGACGTATCAAAAATAAATTAATTAATTTTTTTCTCTTTTTCAATAGACCCCGCCAACGTTGGAAAAAGTCGAATCGTTTAGCGAATGACTATGCAATCTGTGGGTTAACAGCTACTGCCTTGCTCGTCTATTCACCATATATACTATAGAGAATTGCGAGGAGTCCAAGTTTTTACTCAAGCCAAAATCCTAGCGTGACTGGTTTTTTTTTTAATTCTGAAACGCGTGTCCAACACAATCTCCGTGACGCGCACGCGCGAGCTACCGTGCCAGAGAATGACGCGTGAAGAATCGCGATCATCCATCTTGGAGTGGTTAACGTGCCGTAGAATAGGGGTTTCTCCTCCTCTACGCATTCTTCTTCAGTGCCACTCTAGGTATATAACACGACTAATAACAGTGGTAATAGCAGACGACAGATATCAATCTACCCACCGAGAAAGTTCTACGGTGTCATTACAAATTTGTTCTCTAATATAATCTGGTAGTATGTACACCACATAATTAAGAATAATGCTACAAAATAATAAGCATGGCGCATTGGTCTTGAAGATGAATTATATATTCTTTAGAGCGTTATCCCTGTTCTATGGCCCATCAATATCAGACACAGTGGCGCCATCTTCATCAAACTCAAATACTAATACACTACTTACTCGTGAGCCGTACGGTGGTAATACGCATCTTTGATCATCCAATCGCGAGCTCTGCGCTCTCTCGAGAAGTTCAAAGAGATCCTGCGTGGTTCCCTAAAACAGGATAAAAA
>JARPRG010000478.1:1000209-1050809 GCA_031001745.1 Hartigia nigra | reverse complement strand
ATCATCCAATCGCGAGCTCTGCGCTCTCTCGAGAAGTTCAAAGAGATCCTGCGTGGTTCCCTAAAACAGGATAAAAAATTGCTGAATAGAATTTCTACGCCACAGGTCGTAGATGTATCGACAACGCGTCCACTAATTCCTCAGGATGCATACAGACGGTAGAAGCAGACGCGAATACAGATAACACGAAGCTTACCTTGACTTTCTCGGAATTATCACCACGTCCATTGGAGTCGTTGCGACGCACCTCGGAATTGCAGTAGACTGACTGATCCAGCTGCTGCCTCCTGAAGATAAACGATAATTCATTAGAAACTCATCCCCGAGGTGTATAGTCAGTTATTAGACTAGTCCTGAGCCTACGGTCCGTTTAACCATAAGCTATAGATAATACATAGTATCGACTTCTTCTTATTTTAGTACCAACTGCAAGAAGCAGATGTATTCTGGCGATGACGCCAAAGTCCTTCCACTACTACCATATGTATATATATATATATATATATATATATACTATAACGAAGGATGACTCTATGTCTGGAGTCAGGAACTGCCGCCTGTACCCCTACGAGGATCTAGAATGATTTGAAATAAATAGACATCTGGCGGCAGCTGCCAATAATGCCAATAGAGCGGCTAGATGATCTCTTAATCTTTTGGCATGTCAGAAGAAAGTCGGTAAAATAAGTATTCCAGTATATATATTAAACATTGGTACGCGTGGCAAACCTCTGGAATTCAAAAAAGAAGGTTAGCCCAGATATTGCTAGTGAATATATATTATACTGATTATACTTATGAAATTACGGTTCCAGGTAACACTGGTTAGTGAAGAAGTGCTGGTAACTTTTCACCTGCACTCACGTTATAGGCCGAACCCGTTCGTCAAGGTCTGAAACGGTCGCCTCGTTACTGTCTTTAATAATGCCTTTAACGAGCGAGATACATGAAATTCATGCCGAATAAATTCCCTTTGCAGGCAACGCGTCGAAAGGAACTTACCCAGGAATATCTTCATTCCCATGTATATAAATATAAAAAAGCAAACCAGCTGAAGTCAGTCAATTAGAGCTTCACCGTGTCACGTGAACAATTTGATTAATTATACATTAATTTGACAAGCTTGAGCCAGTGCCGTTTGATAATCAGCAACTGGAAAAAGTCCAACAATTATATATCCGTACGGGTACACGCGTAACATATGAAAACACCATTAGAAAAATTCTGTATACAACTCTCTCCCTAATTTTTTTAAATTTCATTTCCCCCTTCTTTTTTTTCGCTCATTCTCAGTTCATCTCTAGCGCCGTTCACCCATGAAGATTCTCCATGGCTACACACATGGTGTTCCCATAGTGTCGAGTTACAGCGGTTGCACGTGTCGCATAACGTGGAGAACGCATCCAATTAAATGACTTAATTTAATAAACGTTCGGAGGCGCCATCTACGAATACGTCGTCAACCTCGTCCGGGTTCGTTAGCCTTAGAGGAAAATCAAAAATATGCCTTATTCCGATATAACCCGCAAATCCCACCAATCTCGACCTAAAAGGAAACACCCCTATATAATAAGGGTGGCCAAATAAATAGATGGATGGATGGATGGATGGAGAGATCGACAGGCCAGCAGAGACAGACAGACAGATGTACCATCCTGAGCGATGTCACGCATGAATATGTTAATACACACGACGACCTAACGTACCGGTAGTGACGTCATGATGGATGGTCAGATATTAGTCGGTCTTTCATAGAAAATTTTTTATGAATTTTTCCTCGTTACTGTTACGCTGCGACACGCGGCCACACGAGGACCACGCCCGTCGACCATTGTCACCACTGACAGATCCGCGACGATCAATCAAAACCTGCACGCATATATTCGCGATAATTGCATCTACATTACCGACAACGAGTACGCAGTCGGTCACAACGACTCAATAGTTACTCAGTGCTATACAGATTCGCCGTAGCAAGACGGATCGTTTAATCGTGCAGGGGTTGGTAACAATTACGAGCAATAGAAGGACCACCCTGTAAATTACGATATTTCGCAATCAGTCCCCACGTCTTTTCACATTCTGTCACAGGTTAAGGATTATCGGCTTGGGACACGATATTGCATCCCTACATGAACTATATGCACCGGGGTAGGATATGCAATTACGATAGCGTGTGATCCCCGTGGTATCTTTCACTGGGAGATTACCAGGGGCTTTGGCTGTTTAAATACATGCGATTGAAAGGGACTTTGAAGCCTTTAGGGGCGATTTCACAGAACGTCCAAGGGTGAGCGATAGCAGTGATGTGGTACCTGGCGATTTGCATACGCGCCAGCAGAGAGTGTCAAGTATAAAAATTATTAATAAATATATAGAAAGCAAGCAGACGGATGAAATATAAGGGTAAACAAAGGCCCCGATAATTTTGGGGTTCGTTTCGAGGGGTTGACAACAGTGATATATATACTCTGAACATCGTTGCATATGTCGTGCTTTACTCTAGGAAAGATGGCCAGTGTGAAGTGTGCGGTGAGCACAGGGTCAGAGAGGCGTAGCGTATGTGCAGTATAGTCAAGGGGAAAAAAAAATATATATGGGGTTGATACCCCCATCACACATAGTGATGTGTATGGATGCGTGCGCGCGCGCCCGTAACGCGCAGGGTAGTTTTGGAGATACTGGGCATCATTTGCATAACCATATTTCTCTGCTCATTACTATTATTATGAGTGTTCGGGCTATTGTGCCCAAGTCGGCATAATACCACGGTGTCATATTGGAATTTGCATATCGACAAAAAGGAATATGCCAAACCGGCACCATTCACGCCTTTTTCGATAGCCTCTCAAAGGACCTCTCCAAAATATTCCTGCACAGAGATTATTACTGTTCCTCTGTCTCTCTCGCGCACCCTCTCTCTTCCTTCGTTCCGTCCTTCTCTCACTATAAACGTCCGTCAGGAACGCCGATACGAATCTCGATCAAGCTCTTACCTAGACCATGTACCTGACCCTGTCCCAGGTATACACAGCTACATATATATAGAAATGTATGTACTACATTTAATATAAATTGCAGAGTAGCGTGTTGCGCTCTTAAAGGCTTCCTCGCAACTTACTCCCCTGTATGCTTAGCTCCAAGTGCACCACTTCCCAACCCCCGACAGGTAATACACAGCAGAACTTATATAAAAGGATCTTATTGAACCGCTATAGTCTCCTACAAGATATTTACGTATTCCCTAGGCTATTTATTCCTTGTGCAGTGTACAAGTGCATTGTACAAACCTATCGAGTAATGGAGGATCGTTATTTTTATTATAATTGGACACAAGCTTCCGCTGGGTATTGTACAGCTGAGGTACCAGGTTAGCCACAACTAAAGACTGAAAGGACAATAGGATCGGAGACGTTAAGAGGTGGACCATAGCGAGATAACCTGTCTCGCATATATATATATATATATATATATGTATTCGTATGGATCATTCATTGTGCTGGACCAATCCGATACATAGGATGCTGTACACTGTCCCAAAAAAATCTATATAAGTATGGACAGGGGATGATTTTTTATTTTGTTAACTGATAACACCCTTTCGATTGGTATATACTCTGCAACGGGTATCATTCGCCATACGTTGTGTATGTCACTTGGTCTCCGTATGCTAACAATCAGACAGTGAGTAACTGAACGAATGAGTCAGTAAGTCAGTCAGCAGAGAAATCTCTCATGGGGGTTCATTTAGACAGATGACACGAACGTACACGACATAGCTGATAACATTAGAGAGACGCTATCAATGGTTTTAATCGCGGCATAAACTAGAGAGGGCGAGAGAGAGAAAGAGAGAGAGAGAGAGAGAGGAACACCACGTGCCAGGTTTAGCTTCTATTTTCATTAGGCAAACGATCAGCAAACGTGGCCAACATGCTGATGAGCGTATGGATAAAAAATTCAACGGAACGCCCATATGCCGATATACGGGTTCTATCGTGGGGGGTGAAATTAAACGAGTGTGATTCAACGCGCACGAATTAATTCGTATTGACGTTGGAACGCAATCATATCAGATATATAGCAATGGCGAGAGTGAGAGTATTGATTCAAAGTGAATCGAACGAAATGAAATTGAATAAAATGAAATAACGTGTAAGTGAGAATTTACGAGTCGAGATTCAACGATCCGTGGATTTTTTCAATAATCAATTTACGAGTTAGGGGGGGAGGGTCGACGGAAAATCGGCTTAGGGATTGCCCAAAACTATGGTGCCCCCCCCTTAACCCCCAACCCCCAACGCAACACCGGTTGTATACTCTATCGTTCTAGGTATACGGGTGAACCGTAATACCCGTAAACTAGCCTACCGTGAAACTGCTATTCTACCGTAGGATTAGTTTTACGTGCAGCCTTGCGCTAAGATTATTATTCCGATGTCTTTTGGAAGGTCAGAGATTGCGGTTATTCCGTTCGATTAAGCGCGATTAGGATCTTCCACGAGATCGTATATCGTGCGGTAGAAATTATGGGATCTATAGATAAGTCGGATAAAGAATATAATTGCGATTAGCGATAACGGATAAATTAAACGTAGCAAGGGAGATCAATTGTTTTTCATGACTCTGCACTAATAGTATCTACTGCCTGATATATAGATATATATAGGTATAGCGTGTCTTCAGGTATCATAACTCCGGGAGATCAGCCAATGAACCTTTACTATGGGTATACGCGTCGCTAGGTATTTATCAGAGATTTTAATGAGGTCGTATGGGTTTACTATGCAACATTAAACTGGGAATAATGGTAGGGCATTTAGGGTCCCTAGGGAATTTTAGGATGACACTAGCTTGTGTGTATATATATCTCAGAGAGATAGTCTCGCAAGCCTAATTGCTCATTTCCTGTCCAGAGAAATCTTCTTCTCTACACACAGCATCTTTAACTGTATCATTCCAATACTCATCTTTGACTCTCTCTCTTTCTCTCTACAAGATCTATAGCTGTCCATTCAGGTCCAACGCCATTCCATAGTAGAACAAGGACCTATCAGTCATGCCATAATTTATGATAAAAGACGCATGGACCTTCGTTCTAGTTAACAACCATAAAATGCCATTATATCCCAAATTCTGACAAAATCTACAAATTCAAAATCCATGATTTCTATAGTTACGTGGTAAATCGAGCACGGAGAAGAAGTTGCGTTGTTGCGAAGCATCCATAAATTCACTAGAAGTAAATCACGCGAAATTCTCTATACAATACTATTAATCGCACGAGAGGAATTCCATAGCGATTTTAGGTTCGGAAATTACTTATGGGAATATTGCCAATGTCGATAATCGGCTTAACTATCCTGTATAGACACCATGTATCGCAATATCTAAACATATAATGTCTACGTGTTGCTATAGATATGTGTACAGTGCGATACAGAAAAGGTGACACGATTTCGATTTTACAGGGTATATACCGTACGAGTGAAAACCTTTGACAACTGTTTCTGCAGTTTACTGTACACATGTCGTGCGTAGGAATACGTATATCGGTATCGTGACGAGAACGTTCCTGGATTGGCGACACGTGTGTGATTTCCAAAGCACGTGGGCGAATAGGCTCGATTAACTGTGGCTCGGAAGATGGCATGTGGTTGGCAATTGTACCAGGATCCCCAGCAGTAGAATCACCACCCTAGGAATTATGGGCAAGTGAGAATAGCTTTAAGGCACGCTTAGAACTCTATCACTGCTAATGTTATCTAAATCCACGGCTTAGACTGCCGTAGAAGCTCATGATGTTATAGGGAAGTAACGAGCAAATTTTTCCAGGAATATTTTGTGGCATTCTGAGATTTTTCTGCATGGAGTCCTTTTCCAGAATGTGTAATACCTTTTGGTACCGGACGCTCTTTCCAATAACTGATAAGATCCTCAAGTTTGTCTGTCGTCAGAAGAATACAGATTAGCCGGAATGGCCTTTGGGAGATAATCATTGAAGGAAAAAAAAAAAGAGGAACATACTCATGCCATATGGCCGGATCATCTTAAGGGAAGAAGAGATGTCCGGCATGCTTGGGACCCCTCTCACCCGTAGGACAGAGTTAGTCAAAACACGTGAAAAATGACTGAAAAGAAAAAATAAAGAAATAAGATAAGGAAAGTATTTGAATCTCCGTGTTGTGTGAGACTACCATCTATAATGCCGATAGTGAAGTACATACATTGAGCCTGCAGACTATCTTTGTTGTCAGAAAATGGCCGACTGGCTAGTTATCTTCAAGAATTCCAAGGTACAGAGTAAACGAGGATGTTTATGTCCTGCGTCTCCTACATAAGCGCAAATGCACTTATGCCAAGGGTCCCCAGGACGCGACCCTATACGAGCATAGGCTCGTCCTACATGACTTTACGATCAGCGGTCGGTTTTACGATGGGCACGGATAATATTATTCCATTGGATGTTACGCGGTTAGTCATATTCCCTAGAGGGATAGATAGAGAGAGGAATGTCATAGGACGAAGACAGAACGGAAAGAGATTGAGTGACAAATAGATAGACGGAGAGACGGAAAAAGATGAGAAAGGAAAGATGCGTGGGTCTCAGTCGATGACGTATTCCGTACTGGATAAGGAACGTGTATATATATAGAAATGTGCTAAAGACGAATGGCAGGAAGGATATCCGGGCGTGCAATATACCAAGAATTCACAGTACGCAAGACGTTCGGAAGATGGCTGTGAAGCAGCGCCATTGCGATAATGACTAATAAAAGGCTGACTTGGACTATTCCATCGGTTGGCTTATTAGTCCTAGGTACACGTATATACCGTTACAACTTCTTATGAGATTTACCGTTCTTGTATAGCAGCTTCATCTTCTGTTAAGTACTCAAGTACCTAAATACATGGTCATTTATCAACTGTTTATTCATGATCCACTGTCTCTTAAAACATAGCTCAATTAAACATACTACACGACGTATAGGATAATTCAGCTGAGAGACGGTAAGTGAACTTGACAAATTGACAAGTAATTTTTATGAAACAATACAAAATTGTTTTATAATAATTAAGCTTTGGTTACTTTTTATATAGGGTCTTACAGAATTTTGTCCAATCAAATGAAGGACGTGACAGCCGTGAAATCTGACTGTGTCTAAACTGAATAACCCTGTATATCCATTCTACAGAGACCTAACCTAACAAGAAAGTTCAATCAAAAGACAGTGCTTCGATTCATACCAGAATCCGGCGCGGATAAAGAAAAAGCTCACTAGTGGAACTCCGCCAGCTGCGAAGCTCGCTACTCGCCGCCCTGAGAAAATGAGAACTATGATAGGGCTATGATAGTAGACATACGTTCGCTTGTTCCCAGTATCTCCTATCATGTATTTCACATGTATACCTAGCAGCATCTAGATTTACGTAAGAGACTAGCATTCATTTCGACCAAAACAGTCCTACTACAGATCGACCAGTCTACTCTGTCAACAATCCCAAGATAAGCTTATCAATATATATCAAATGTTTATCTACTGCACTAATACAAAATTGTTACCGTTTCTTTGTCAGCAACGTGTACGACTCCTTGGAAGCAGTGCATAGTCTCATTCTCATTTTGCGTCCGCGGTCGCCCCGCTTCTTAGCAATACCACCCTCTAGCACTGGCATTCAGAATTCACTAAAAATTCCCAGGATTTTCACGGATAACGTAAAAAAAAAACAGCACTGGAAAATCGCCAGTCGTAAAAACTGTTTCACCACGCAGGACAACGCGCACTACACTTTCTTCCTTGCTTGGACAAGAAAAGTACTATCCAGGAGAGTGATAACGAGCCACCAAGTGTTTATCGTTACTAAGTACAAACTGAAGCGACATTCCTGTAGCCTGAAGTCAAAACACCACCAAAAAAAAGGTTACCCAGATAACAATAACGTCTGATTTCAAACAGATTTGCCACGTCTAACCGTTTGTCCTCGTTTTACTTTTTCTTCCACGACATAACGTATTAATAGAAGTACAATCCTCCGTGACAGAACCTTACGCGAGGACCTCTAGGTGCGTGCTGTCGTACGCACGTTATCCAACACTCTGAACTCATGCCGGCTAGGACGGCCCCACTGTGTCAGATCGTTTACTGGAAGGGGCCAGTCGTGAAGTAGAGAGGGGTGTCTGGTGGGGCCACATCCCGTGCATTTTACCCTACATACTACACAACGATAGATGCACGTACATACAGCATTTCTACATTTATATGTCTAAACGATACATGTATACATACGTGAATTCTCTTGCAGGCCAAGCACGTATAAAATGAACAAGTAAAAAAGTAAGGTTACGTACAACGATTTCGTATTAAACGTCACAAGAAAATATTAAACAACGATAGGTTAGGTTACTTCATGCATACCTAGGCAAATATAGCAATTCGTCACGAGATATAAAGCTAATGTAGCAATTCTTGTCAGTCTCTGAATTTCCACAGTCAAATAGAGCCATTTGGATATGACCGGCGAGCATGGAAAAGGATCCCGTGATCTACCACCGGGCATCCCGTGATCCTACGGCAGATTCTTCTATGAATTTCTCTGGCCGTGAAGCTAATGTCACGGTAATAATTTACACCAGGCGCGTATCGCGAACTTTATAGCTAACCTAACGTAACCTAACCTACAATAGGCAACATGGGATAGAGATGACTGTGGAATCAAACAAAGAGAAAAGGAAAGAGAAAGAGAGTCAACGGAATAGGTGCTATGAGAGCGCGAGGCACTCGAAACCTCGAGCATATGTGCTCGCTCGTAAACTACACAGTTAACAATGCATCCTCTTCGGTCTGATTGTCATTATTCTTGACGCTCGGATTGCACACGTATTATATACGTGGATATATATATAAGGATATACACAGTTTATTCTATTATGTCCATGTGCCAAGGCGTGTACGTATCCCATCGTACTTTACCTACCTACCTACCTACCTACCTACCCGATCTACCAACTTACCTAACCTATCTACCTACTCACCTACCCACCATCGCCAGGGGCAATTGCTGTTACTCGCACCGACTTCGGCTCTCAATCCTTTATCCTGTACCTGCGCTGTGCTCTCCTTCACAGAGTAAATACACTACACAGTGCATCGTGTAAATATGAGAAACTAATGCTACGCACGTGACTACTAAAACCACGAGAACGTGAAGCGAATGATTCTGCCACATTGAAGTTCTAGATCATCCAGTGTTTACGGGTCTTATCGCAAAAATAGACATATTAATTTACATGTATATAATACAAAGTATATGGCTACAGTACCGTAACACAGTGTTACACAGTGTAGCATTTCGACATTTGTATGATTTTATCCTTTTGTATACGGAAAAAAAAATTATGGACAAGCGTGACTGACGCTATATGCGTGCACGTACGGTATACACATAATGTAAGCTCATACACAACAGATAGTACAGTGAATGAAAACAATAGAGTCTCCCTACTATTCCTGCCGAAATCCGGTGTGTCTATACAGGGTTATTCTGTTGTGACGGGCTTGACGAATTTTGACGTAGCGAAATCCGGCTCGCGGCCAACACACGTAGAGTGAATGCTGTCTGGATGGAGAGAGACTGACAGACGGATGGACAGGCATACCGGACGGGGTGGTATATAAAAGGCGTTTATGAAGTGCGCATGCATAACATCAAGTATCCCTTGGGTAATAATAATAGCAAATGAAAATAATGTAGCGCTCGGTAGTCGATTATTATTATCGTAAGCGTTATGATTGTTAGAGGGAAGTTGCGAGCGACGAGTGCCGCTTTCGAAGGTACCAATAATATAGAAAATACAGGATTGATGAGGGACGAAGCTATAAGGGAGAAAGCGAGAATACACTGTATGTGTAGCAGGGTGGAGAGAGAATAGAGAATATAGTGTAGCTGATTTCGTTCCTTCATTATTTAGAGTTGCCATAGTTCTCCAAGCTATAGAAAAACCTGCGGATTTTGGGGCCAGCTAATTCCAATATACCTCTTTGTATGATCGACAATTTTGTACGTATGTGAATGCACGCAGAGGAACACATACTAGTGCAGGTATAATACAGGGTCAATTGTGTATATCCGAAGTGCAATACACAATCCGCAATCCGTATTGGTACCCTTACCACGAAATCCCTATTGTGTATTAATGACGCGTTTCGCGTTGGGCCCATCAAGATACGACTGCGTACCTTTTTTTTTTAGTTTCCACTGTTTTTTTTTCTCTTATATACTACTCCAGCCAGTCTTCGGCAATGACCCTCGTAGTTAGGTACATACGACGTAAACCCCAAGTAAGATAAACCCTAGGGACATAATTTCGTGCTTACACCGTAGCGAAGAAAGTGTGTAGTTATAGGTTACGTTAGGTACCGTGTCGGCTCGGGTGTGATTCCTCGGCGATTATCATCGGGAATGGAATCGTGGTACCTTGACCGGAAACGGAAGCGCTTTAGCGTCAGTCAAAGGGCTCCCTTCATTCAGTGCTCTACGTCTACAATATTGTATAAAGTCTTCTTCGTATGTTTCACGCTATTCGAGTCCGGATATGCTTGAAGAATCCTGGTCCTACAGTGACTGTCCACAACCGTGCCCTGGAGTAACTGTCACCAGTCTTAACGAACGTGAAATCCGTAGTGAGAAATTTTATGAAAAATCGTTAAAATAAAAATGGAAAGTGTTCTCGTGAAGAGGTTGAAATGAGAATTTGATTAGTTGGGCACTAAGTGGACATTGTTAAATTTTTTTTTTACATGAAAGAACGCCGTCTACTTCCAGAGAAGAATGATCGTTGCTTCATTTCGGTTACATCCCGTGATCCTCATCCTGCAGGGGAGCTGCTGTATCGTTTTCTCGTCTTCCACAGTAAATGCACCGGATGCAGAGAACGCCCTCTGCCACTCGATCTATTTCTTCTTCAAGTGGTAATACATTAGCATACTATCCATACTTGAGCAAGTGGTCCCTACTACCTTTTATATGATTATGCTAAGATCTACATAGGAACCGGCAGGTAGGCCGGTTTCTGATAGGACTATTAGCACAGCAAGTGTACCTGTGTATACGTTACTATACAAAGGGATACATACTGGAGGAAGTAGAATGAGTATTTTAGGGGTTGTATATACCTATATAATATATATAAGGAGAGAGAGAAGACACGCGTCTCTACCAACCATAACGCTATCCATTCAGTTCAGTGTAATAACAGTTTGCCTAGCTCCCTTCTTTTCCATTTCCGAAAGCAGTAGGCGTGGATCAAAATGTCGTTAGAAATCCTTTTGTCATGGTACATACTCTTATGTAGATAGGTGATGGCTATCTTTACTTTTATGGTACCTTTGCAAGGAGTGGCGGAGGGGAGAAATTAGCGCTCATTGAAAAATTCTTGTCAGGATGTAGAGTGGACGTGACGATAAGGATATACTCATTGTTTAAAGCAATTTTACTTTTCAGATATAAATCATCTAGTTCAGATAATCCCTTGTCCTTGAGCAATCCTTGCACGGTATAGCGACTATAGGGATCTTGTCATCCTGGAAATGTCTCCGAGGCACGTATTCAACGTGTACGTGTCCTGTGTGGCTTTCCTGAGCTGAGTGAAAAAATAAGCGGAGACCTCTGCTTACACGAAATATTCATTGCGTTTAAACTCTTTGGTTAAGTATTGGTATGTTGGAAAGCAAAGAGAATGTGAAATGAACTGCTGAATGCGTATACAAGAAAATTGCTGACTCATTCAAAATTTTATCATCTAAGTTATTCACTGATAACAGGATAGTGCTGTTTACCTGGAACATAAGTAGAGTAAATACTATTGGAACTCTAGGAACTATTTTATTTAGCTAATAACCGTCTTTCTTTGCATTCCGACAACAACAATAACGACAGCTATAACTGTAGGATAATAGAAGCTACTAGAAACGCAGTGGCAAAAAGAATATTTAATTACGGACTCCGTCGGCGCCATCTAGCGGGTTTATCCTAAACTATTCTAACCGCATCCCCCGACCATACAAAATGACACTAAAAAGAATCAGTGTGTGGCATCTCCGATACATCATTTACCCCACGTAGTGCCTTAAGAAGGGAGAAAAAACCTACCCCAAGGCTACCAGTTCCACTAGTACATTATTAGAGAACGACTATAATAACACCAATTCCAGTAACTAGTATCAGAGAGAACAAGTATGTCCAGAACCAATGGTGCGCACACTCGGTACACTACTGAACGTCAGAAGTATGTTTTCCACGTAAACCACAAGGTGGCTGCCCTCAGAATCAACGAATAAGTACCGCGCGTGTTGCACCCGAGGCAGCCTCGTTTTCTCTAAATTCCAACCATTCGCGCTCGCTTTCTTGACTCCATTTCAAATAGTGACCAGCACCGTTCTCGGCTTTCGACTAGCGCGCGACTTCTTAGCGCCATTTCAGTATGTTGTTCGAACGGGCGCACAGCCTGTATAATAATAATAAGTGCCTCGAGCATTTACAGAATCTTTTATGGACCCAAATGCACTTCATTTAGCTGCACCCGTTACAAGTTTTTCACGCAAAAATTCCATAGGCTCCTCAGTCACGAGTTCCGCTACACAGCGTTTCTTCTTTCTCAAAGGACGTATCCTCTCGTTTAAGCTCTATAGAATGGAACCTACTGTATTAGATAGTCACGCATAACATTCCCAAGGCGATAATGTCCACCAGGTTAGGAACAATATCGCGTCAAAAAGGCAATGCGTAAATGTTTTCACCAGGTGAAACGCTGGCCGACATTCACGTCAGACGATGACCCCGTTCAATCCTCCAATTATTCAGTTCGCTGCTACTCACCCAGTGTCGCCGATATAATCCAGCATGTGTATCTTCAGCATCCTTACGGCATTACACTGTCAAAGCTGATGGCGCAGTTAGTAAACGACCTCGTGAAGAATGACGACGATCCGGAGGTGACACTCGGGATCGTACCGTATCGAGTGAATCAAACGGTACCACGCCCCCGATTATTGCACGAGCACCACCTCCATCGTATATATACGTAATGTTTAAATTCTTCAAGGCACATATGTATATCGTCTTTCATATGTATTCGCAATGCGCCCGATATATATTATTATATCAGCGATCACAAAAAAATCCTTATTTATCTCACGTGCTACAACTGGGTTATCTGTTCTGGCGGGTCATGTCAGATAGAGTATCGAAATTCTCACTAAATCAGAACCCTTGGATGAGACCGTTATATAGTTCATTTGGCAATTTAAGTTCTCTTTTATCTTAATATTATTTATACTCTTTATAAACCTGAATAAAGGTCAGTTCACGTTATTTTTATCACGCACCAGGTGCACCGTCTTAACGCACTTATTCTAGTACTCTTAGTGAAACGAAGAGACGTGGTTTTATCAGGATGAGAGAACGCGTGGCTCTGCACAGCGCGAGACGTGACAACGGATCGCACTGCCGGAGGACTGTTTTAGTGCTTGCTTAATGCTTTGCTAGTGGTATACGTACCAGGCTCTCTCTTCTGCCCTCTCCAGGCCTGCCAACCACCCACCACTAACCATACAGAGCCCAGAACCCCACCATCTCTATCGCCCGTATCACCACAAGCATCTGTCTTACTTGCTCATATTACTCCTTGTGTATTTCCTTGTCTCCTTCTCTCTCTTTCTACCTTTTTTTTTTTTTCCTTTGCCGATATGTGTTCGCTAGCGCTCCGGCCTTTCTACGGGCTTTATGGGATTTAGCCAACTACCTATCCTGTATCGGACTGAACTCTCCTAGAGGATTCTATTCCGTGACGATAGAACAGTCCACGATGTCCATGTACTTTAGCGTAATTTTAACAATCCTGTTTAATATGCTTTAATATACGTAGGAAAGTAGCAGAGGAGACACAGACGTATCAGATGTTCCATGGGAAATTGTCCATGCTAATGAGAGCTCTTATTAATATGATGCTGCACAAGTGCCCAAGCAGATGGGGATGAATGAGTTGTGCCTTTGTACTTTTGTAATTATTGTGCTTAATAATTAATTAGAAACGTCATAATTGTATATGCTTGCCGCATGCATGTTTATGAGTATGGGCACGCATTTGGAGGAAGTTTAAACCTCGGCTTTACTATGGGTTAATTGTATTCAAAAAGATTCCCCATGTGGTTGGAACGATGGTTACCGACCCTTTCCGGTTCTGTATGTTTATACATACATTTTTGATTCGATAAATAATTTCATTAGGGCGTATACCCGTCGCTCACCAGCCGCCACTCTACAGTAACGTTCAAAACAAAGCAGACGAATAATAAGTAAGGAGAAAGAAAAATAAACGTCCCTGTACCTCTGTGCGTTGCCGGATTCTTGAGGGTGCACTATTATTCTCGAAGCATAAACGCAGCCATAGTATTTGTTGGCATTGGGTGCAACCCCTCCTGCTTCAGAGTGTGGAGGCCACAGTCTCAGGAAGCCGTTCAAGGTACGTGTCCTTACGCGGCGATTCTCTATCTGGCACATAAGGAACACGCCGAGGGTGCGTGCTCGCACAATAATAGAAAAGTACTTATTCCGTGGGGTACCATTGGTAATTTCCTATGAGGTTATTTTCCACTACGTGGCCCGAGTGCGCCCTAATCAAAAGTGACTGAAACTCCTTCCTTCCTGGAGTAATCAAGACTAATCATCCTGGATGGAAGACATAACCATGAAGCGGGTACCCCAGGTGTCCTTTTCGAATAACACTCATCTGTTCCAAGATCAGATCATCAAGCTATCCTTAAGATCATATAGGGGCGACCTGCATCTCTGCAAGTCAAAAAATGTTGACAAAAAATTTAAAAAATCTACTTTAAAAGACCCACCATGTACATTTTTGCCGGCCTCGTGGACCATCAACGTTTTGGATGCTGGGCAAAATAAGATGGATCAATTAATCGAACGAGAGAGACACTAATCTATCTCCAGTCTGCTAATAGAAGATGTACGGTATTATTGTACCCTTTAATAGAATTAACTATATCTATAGATTCAAGCTAGCCATCCCTCCAGGATAGGATTCGCGCCAGGAAGGGTTTGGTGGATGCGAGGCTTTTCAGAGTATCGTGTATCCTGGACGAAGAAAGTGAAAGGGATTTTTCAATAGCCTTAATGTCCACCAGGGGTGGAGTTTCGCGGTCGTAGACGATCTGTACGAGTTCACTCGTGCGGATGAACCCCACGTAACCCCTTCAGTCCGCTGGATGAAATCTGTTTGAACGATTCAATTAACATAACTATGAGGGTATGTACGTACGTGCTTGTCCAATAGCACCTCTGCCCGCCACGTACCTATGCACGGTATCTATGGGGATTGGTGAATATTTCGAGAGGGGTGCGGAAGGATGTGCATTTTAGTGTGCAACGAGGAGAATAGTCAATTACGGACATCGCCTAGGTACACGTGGACAAATGGGTCCAGCAGGTTTTTTTCCTCCCTCTGATATCCTTTTTTTCTACCCCACAGGACACGTCCGACCTACCTAATCTGACGTTATTGTCCCTGTAGAAAATTTAGCAAAGTTACCTAGCCCCGTGGTGAGTTGACTAAACCCTGGTCTATCTGCCTAAGCGGATAAGGGTAGCTACAAGCTGAACTCACCCTGATGAGTCAAGCGCAACATGATATCCTTACACGGTACTGACACTGACAACCCTTCCGATCAGAAATTCTTGATCGGAGTTGTGTGGTTGGGTTACGTCACTTTTGATAGCATGGGAATACCCGAGAACCCGTAAAATACGACACTTCGGAAAGTTTTATAGCCAAATCCAGCGTAACCTATTTATAAAAAATGAAATAATAATAAAAAAAAGTAAAACGTGCCCGCGTCAATGGAAACTCTGAGGAAACAAAGAGATGCAAAGAAAGAAAAATTCAGGGCATCAGAATCTAAGTAGGTGGATACTGTCGGCATTACGTGCGCAGAAGCATCTTAGAGAGATCCAAGCTTCTAGGATATAATAACGCGGCTACCTAGGACAAAGGCATCGTGAGCACAGCTAGTAGACACGATGCAGGGATCAAAGGTGTCGCAAAGCGTGCAGAGGCATCCCGTACTGCACCTGGTTCCAATCCCGATTTGCATTCTACTCCTAGGCTCTCGAGGAGACCACGCTCCTGGATTCCTGCTAGGGTTCGGAAAGGTGTATAACCACTGTACCAGGGAGAACCGGGTTGTCACGAAATTGCCATACATTTGTCAAGCCGAGATCCGGAATATTTCACGCTCCAATGATAAATGCTCATAACCCAGTACTTGAGTGCAGGGACTATATGTATATATATATACACGTATAGGGAGCATAGTAGAGTTAGGTTCAGTTGACTGGAGAGTGTACACTTTTCTACTCCAGGTATTGGACACTCATGGTAGAGTAGAGTAGTAGGTATATGGCAGAGGAGGAAGAGAGGGAACTGAAGAGGTAGAAAAAAGATTAGACATGTAAAGCAAAATATAAGATAAAAGAGAAAACAACAATGGAGCCTCTTGGAAGTGCGCATATAAATGTACATGTATATAACGAATGTTTGGTTTTGTATAGCGAAAGAGGGAAATTGGCAAGGCCGTACCTTATACTGGTTCTTTTCTCTACTCTCGTTTGCGGTATACAAATTACGCAACCTTCGCACACCTCCTGGCAGAACTAATTTGTTACTCAACGATCATCTCCGCTCGGCCGATATCCACGCCGGAATGAGGATGTCCTCTCTTTCACCCTCAGTAACCTCACCTACTCCGCATCGACTCTCTGGGCTATAGGTAATAGATATATGTATTTCATAGACTATAGATTGGTATAGATACATATAACCCATATACAAACTCCCAGCCCTTCTAATAGTCTATATCTATCTAGATAGCTATCTATCTATCTATTCATCCAATGGACGGCGATCATTAAATCGTTACGCGGCAACCATACGCCAGGATCACTCACTCCAAGAAGAGCTGGAATGGTACGCAATACATATTCGCTGGATCGACCTGCCTGCCAGTTTGCCTCCCAGCGTAAGATAACTATAGATAACGAAGTGATACTATAGTTATATTCAGACTCGTGAGCTACTATAGATAGCAAGGAGATACATAGCACGATATCTAGATAGATATGTAGATTGTCTTGAGCTACCTGTGGAACGTAGTGCTGAGTGAGATTGGTGTCTCCTCCGTAGGTGAGGATGGTGCCAGGATACCACCCACGTTAATCGTGGGCACCGTCAGGAGATCGCAGGTCGAAAGATGACGGTAGTCACGGCTGTTCCTGTAGCCGACTACCACGGGGACCTTTGACCTGGTAGCTGCACCGCCCTCGGAGAGGTGACGGATCAGCGGACGACGCATTTCCAAACCGCTCGAACGCGCCGAGCGCGCGTCCTCACCCTCGTTGGTATCCACCTCGTTTCTACTCAGTATACTTTATTCCCAGGGTATCGCGGATGAAGACGCTCCTCGTCTCCTGCGTGCACTATCGCGACTGCTCCTGCGCGCCCTGCGAGCGTGCCGCATCGCCCGGGCGATCCAGGCCCGCGCACGTGCTTTTACCACCGGTAAGCACGCCTCTCGGGCTTGTTATACCAATCTGTCAGGAGCTGAGGAGGGTCAGGAGTGTCCACGATATAGTGAGACATTGGGAAACGTCAGATATCTTCTCTCCTCTACTACTGGAATAATCTGGAACTATACCGTAACGCCATCTGTGATTTCCGACTTATACTACTTGAGTAAATAGCTCAGCGAGCACCGTGAGTAACAACAAATCCTACAGTGTTCTCATTGGTAAATACGAAATTTCTAAAGCAGCTCTCAGGATACAAGGTACGGGATATGGCATTCCTGCAGGATATTCAGGAGTTTAGACGTTGACATAATAAAATCGCATTAGTCACCTGATAAAGCAAACGGGTTTATTACTCGATTTGCGTATTCATAAAATATACCGATGAAACGATCAACGAGGTAACATTTCTAGAGCTGAAGATACGCTACCTCCTGGAGGTGATGCGCAGTCGGTGATACTATGTTGTTTATTCTGTATTCTTTAACCTTAGACATCCTCGTTACAAGTTTGTGAACGGGAACAGGCGTCGTTCTTGGATCGCCACCGAGTCATAGAGAAGTTGTCAACGGGGTAACGGATTCCTGGTAAACTGTTAATTCCTTTAGGGCACCCTGGTGTACCATTGTACACTATGGACAAGGACTTAATTAGAATCCTAAAATCCAGTTTACCATAAATACCAGTTTTATAATACAGAACGAGTGACACACCAGAGAGCTCCGTGCATATATCCTTTCTTTAAATTTTTCCTTCGCCCTTCTCCTTAATTAATCATTTGCCATCTTAAGATATGTTCACCAAATTCAACCTTAATAAAACTGTCACTGCTGACTCATCAGCAATTACACGTTTATCAACGTGAATCCAAAATTTCTTCACCATATGTATATATACAGTAGGTACAGTAACTTCCTGTTCCTCTCCGTACAGCGAGTGCGTATAGTTTGACTTTTCAGCATCCTCTCAATATTAATCCTTATCACACCTTTTGTCAAGATATTTCATCCCTAGAATCATACCGATCTACAACTGGCAAGCCACGCTGCGCCTTGGAATACAACGTATACGACATGTACTTATATCATAGCCGTTAATTGCGTAATTCGGCACGCACTAACTAGTCTATGTAGGACATCCTACAAGGAGACGACGCCCAGGATATATAGTATATATATATATACACACATATATACGTCAGCACGTAGATTCATATATGCTTAATGTATTTGCGTTCTTATAATTTTATTATTCGCCTTCGTCATCCTCTTTCTCTTGATGCTTTCAGCATATTCCCACTAGGATATACTTGTCTCTCTGTTTTCATAGTTGTGACGTGTTTCAGGTGAACGTGCATGATACATAAGTGTGCATATATATAATATACATATACATATATATATATATATATATATATCAGGCTGAAAAATGGCGTCCGGAGTATAGCAATTCGACTAGCATCCAGTTTGATGTAGTATCGAGGCTAGCCGGAAGACCCTCATCCAGGCAAAGAGTCCGGCCGACTCAACAACCCGGGAAGACGAACCACCGGAAGTGGTGCTAGTCTCAGACTTGCTGGATTCCCGAATAGCGTGCGACGGTGTCACTTCGACGGAGCCAATGTCGCTCTCCGACTTCCTCTCCTTTTGCTGCTGTTGCTGTTGCTGCGGCGAGTATTTCATTCTAAAATATCAACAGGGATCCGTTAAGAGTTTCTATCATGGAATCCAAGTTCCTACGTCCATTTCACGAAATGGCATCACTACACCGTTAAGAGTGACCCGGGGCTATGGCTTTTTACGTAAATGCTCCTAGCGTCCTTGACTATGTTTATCCATCTAAACGCTATTCAGCGCAGTCGTTAGATCATTACGCATCGCTATAAAGGTCGCTTGCGCGAGAATCTGGTCACACGAATACTGTACATTTTATATAACTATATATGTGATTACTGTATTCCTGGCACTAGTATACTTTACAGTCGTATGTGACTTCTTATAATAAATTCAACGAGTGTTCTGACACTGTACTCTGTCATGGACTATTATTGTTATTATTAAACAGCCACATGTTCCACGTACACAACGGCGCCTATGTTGAACCTATCCGCGTGTATCAAAGAGCCCTTGATATTCAGGTAAAGCAGAAGTTAATTGTTGCGCCATAATAGAATTTCTTTTTTCGATGCGCTAACGTCACTTCAAGTAGAGTGTTAGCGAGTGGGTCTTTATTGTTAGTCTGCAACAGAGAGTGGGTGTTTCAAACGAGAAAATGGAGCGCACGCGCTTATAAGGCCAGTCAGCTGATTCCCTAGACCTACTTTTTCTTGATGATGCAGGATGCTAGATATATCTATATATACATATAAAGAGGATGTGTACAGATATACGTATGTAACAGTATAAAATACTGTGCCCTAAATCTTAGATGGAACCGAGGTCGTCCCTAAAACGAGTAGCGTCAGGAGAACCCGCGTTGCGACGACGACGATCGATTTAACGTTGTCGCGGATTGCAGCATAACGAAATTAAAGGTGAGTTGGGATGTATATAGTTTCTCAATGTTTACACGTTTGGGCGGAAAGAGAAAGAGAGAGAGAGAGAGACCGAGAACTACGCTTTCACTGGATTACAAAACTCTTCACAAGACATTCCGCGTCATCGACGTGTATTTTGTGCACAATTTATTTTTAATCTCTTTATGCAGTATAATTAATGTTACGAATAAAATTAACGAGTGACGATTTGTCTATTTTTTTTTAATCAATTTTTCTACGCCCTCAAGTAAAAAAGGGAGTGCAATCTAATCTCTGTAGCTGGTTTATCATCGTTATCGCAGTGTGTTATTTTTGTGAATAATGTAAAATTTGAGAGTGAGCGAATAAAGTATAGGTGGAGAACTGCTCCTGAACGCGAGACTTACCTCGCTCTATTGGTTTCAGCGAATAAACTGTTATATGTACAGGAAGAGTCGAGATATTGGACCTGACGAAAACCGTGTCGCACTGGTTCGAAGCGCTGCGTGTTGTATCCCGCGGTGAACACGATATTCCCCGATGTGCTTTCGTGTGCTGCTCGGATGGACGCATGTGCGACAATACAGAGACGCACGCATACGATGGAGACAAGCACACTTATGTAGTACGTACAACGCATACGTAGACAGGAGTTCATGGCTGGCACTGATAGTGGGGAATATAAAAGATGGTGGGAGGAGTCTCTGTACTCCTCAGCGCCGACGCTCACCGACGCTGCATCGACCCATGTTTCCCTGCTAGACCTGTTATAAGCAGCCAGTATTCGCCAATAGTTTGCCTGTCCATTTCTAGGATATCTTTTCATATTTAGATTACATTCCTTTTGTAGAACGAAGATCTCTACCCTTGAGGATACGTGTTTGCTTCCTTTGTTCAGAGTCCAGGGGAATTTTTGCAGAAGGACGAGAACTCTTCAAGAGTTTATGGTGTTTGAAGACTCTGGATTAGTCTTCCGCTGTGAGCTGGTATATATTCGTATAAATATATAGGTATTGGTAACACCCTGGCCAACTGATGACAGACTGAGGTGCGCCCATCACCGTTTAATGCACCACGCGATGGCACGCGATGACATAATCCTAGTATATGGTTGGCAAAAGGATAGATTATAAATGACTATAGCTTACCTCTCGTCGACGAAAAAACTGGTGACGCGATGTACAGGACTCTTTGGCGAGTTTAAGGTAGAACTCCCTGTAGTGGTTCTCGAGGATGCCGAAACGGGTGTTGAAGATCTTGGAGAGGAGTTGCCACTGTTGGATAGTGTTTGCCAGGAATATCGGGATTTTGTCAAGGAACTTCTTTGGCTTGGACTTAAGAGTCCTGGACTGCCGTTGGGAGAGTTGGATCTACTCAGGGCTCCAGGACTCTTGGGACTTCTCAAGGCTCCTGAACTGAAGACTCGCACCAGTCGCACTCTCAATGGCGCTTTTCTTTTTTCCGTCGTCGAAACACTGTCGTCGCTCGACTCTACCGTGTCTAAAAGAGAGTCATTCGAACTGCTCATTTCTCACGTTTATAATATACAGTACCACAGAGAATCAAACTACACAACCCCACTCGCGTTCATTGAACAATGCTTTATACACACGAAACGGTGATAAGAAACTATCTACTGAGCAACGGCTATAATTCATTTGCGGAATGAAACACAAAAGGATATTATCGCCGGTCGTTTCTCGAACGTTGCCCGTCACAAAATGCTACGACTTATACTCTGGAAGTAACAGAGAGATCGTCTACTGAGATATCGGTAGATCTGCAAGCGGAATTAGTTTCCTGCCACGAAAAAACCGCATCCTTCCCGTGGCTAATTTTTTTATTAAATTTCTGTTATGCGAGTGCCGCGTATGGATTTGAGCCATAATAATTATCACAAAAAGAAAGGAAGTCTAAAGGAAAATTAAGAGATAAACTGGGATAGAAAGACTATGGACGGTAAAGGGTTTTGAGTGGAGGATATCTCAATATTACTCGGTTATTTATGTTACTGTCTGTCGTCGAATTTGTATTTAGATATAGATACTGATAATGGCCGATAATATTAGTGCAATGTGATCAGTACAATGAGAATAAATAATTGAATAGTGTCCGGAAGCCGTAGTGCCCAGCACCCGGCACACGAATTTCTTCGATCCTTAAGGACTGGCACTCAAGTGATCGCAGTCCATGTTAATGTACATAGATACAATATTTTTTACCTACTTATTAACAATAACAATTCGTTACTAGCTGTTGCGTGAGAACGCTTACGAGTACCACGAGAGTTGGAGTGAATTTATGACATGGGTTCCCCAAGAAGTAATAGTTGATGATAATTGTACTAATCGTTACTCCATGACCCGTCATGAGCACCAGACATTTGGTACCGTATAATAATTGACGGTACGAAATTTACTTGGACGCTTGTTCCAGATAAGCGATCAGATCGCCACGCTCCTGAGGTTTCTTCAATCCAGCAAACACCATCTTTGTGCCTGGAATGTACTTCTTCGGGTTCTCAAGGTACTCGAACAGCGTATCCTTGTTCCAGGTGATACCTACAGCAAGCGACAGAAGATAAGTTTATACTGTATATAATTCAGCGCAAAAATCTCATAATTATAATCACCCTTAGCCTTGTTGGCCTCGGTGTAAGAAAATCCTGGAGCCTGTCCTGTTTTCCTGCCAATAAGTCCATGAAGGTTCGGTCCAACTTTATGCTTGCCACCGGCTTCTATGGTATGGCACTGAGCACACTTCTGTACAAAAACCTTAACAAAGAAAACTATGAATTAAAATCTCATTGCATAATCGTTTACAAGGATTTGTAGCCTCCGAACAATCCTTTAGACCTTACATACCTTCTTTCCTTTCTCAGCATCACCAGCAGGGACTCCCATTTTGCTAATACGTTCTAAAACACAAGAGCCAAAGAAAAACTTCCAATTAGTACTTTGTCTGATAATCCAATGAAGGACACGCGTGAGAAGTTGCACAATATATTATATCAGCGCGTGAACACGCATCCCGTGAGCGTCACGTCATAGGATAAGAGCTCGTGCCAATTCAGTTCTTTTTAAAAATAGCTAGTACCCCTGAATCGTGGCCATGGAAGAGGTAAAATGTTCCACTTTTTCGATGCACATGCACGAAGATAGAATACCCTTCATTATAACATGTGACAGTGATTTACGTCATTCGCCTTTCAAAGGTCAAGCAGATGACTAACATAGATTCTACTATTTTTGATAATATCGATGAAGAATATGCCTAATCTTATCATGCAAAAATGCATTGAGTAGCATACGCTTGCGTAGGCGTTATCGAGCAGACGCGAGAGAAACGGAAAAATCGACGCGTACTCTTTGACTGGGACTCAGTTCACTCTTTCGTAAGATCAATCAAATTTAACAGATCAAAGATAACAGCTCAAGGCTCTATAAATCGATAAAATTAAATTTAGATACATATGGTTATATAAAAAAAAAACCAATTGCGACTAAATTACTAATGAATATAGTACCAGTAACCACCCTAGAATGATTCCTCTGGGGAACTATAACGACAGGCTCTAACAAGTAAGACAGTGGGACACTGGCTCACGTCCAATCCACGTTACATAATAGCAATAGAATGAACCTAAACCTTAATAGAATAGGTACTTTAAAAGATTTCGAAAAGTCAATTAATATTTTATTCGATTTTTCCCATAAGGCCGAAGGCACGTGGTTTCAGATTTTTTTTTATATAAGACACCTTTGAATCAGATTCCTCAAGGCTACAGATTTTCTTCTAATTAAGTAAATTTCTAACTCATCTACGTGGTTACTATGATTTAATTAATGACATAAGTAATAATGTAGTGAAATAATTTAGAATTTAATCAAATTACCTGTTTAGCTTAAATATACAGAGAAACCGCTTCCGGAACGTAGACTGAACGTCGTCTCAACGCGAAGAGATGCTTGGATCGATGTGTGATATTCACTAACGTTTCCTGTGGCTCAATTCTGGATATTTCAATTTAGACTGACGCAATATCCTTGTGATGTTACAGAACAACGCATCAGATGGCGCGCAATGTCTATTCTTTTTTTCGCGATCTTATGCGCGGTTTACATGCACGAGAAAAGTCCATGAGAATTGGACAAATTTTTTCGACGTGTTCACCTACTTAGTTTATGGTACAAGGTTAGAAATGTTTAAAAACCTTTCTAGAAATCTAGATCGTTTTTAAACGTAATTTATGCGGTATTTGTTCCGGAGCTCGCTGTTTTTAATGTAAACTGTGATTGGAGTATTTATTACAATAGCGTGGCGATAATACATAAACGCTATGGTAAATGTTATGAAAGGAATCTTAGTCGAGTGGTATGTATTAAAAAATAGTGTAGAAATGTATACTCAATGTTTCATTTTCCTTCGAAGATGTTATGTTGTTATGGCTAATCCTTATAGTCTAGATCTTCTGGAATGTTGAACTGCTTGTTCAAAGTCTCTTCGGGAATGTCAAACTTGCGTTTGCACCAGCCTTGAAGAGCAAATATGTTGTCTGTCCATGTATTTGCTGCATCTTTGTATAACTAAAAGTATTGAGACTCATTAGTTCGTAACAAGTTTTATGGTCTATGTTTTATTACCTGAGCTTTGTCATTTATTTGAGCAATGGCTTCTGGATCTGCGTCACTGAATTTGCTTATTTGTTTTTTGAGCTCATTCTCTTTTTCTTGTAGTTTCGCAATTTCATTTAATAGTTCTTGCCGTTCTTCTGTATCCTCTTTACCTGTCTATAATTTTTTTTTCATGACAATTTTAAAGACTTCATTGGTAAATATAATTAAATACCTGTTCGCTGTTATACTCTTCATTGAGCTTGGCTAGCTTAAATTCTAATTCAACTATTTTCTTATTTCCTTCAGCTACTCTGTGCTCTATCGCAGTAATGTTTTCACTGTAATGGTTATACATATTTTAAATAATTGTAACGAACAATTATAAAAAAGTACAATTCATTCTGTTCTGCTTACCCTGGAAATGTCCAATAATAAATGGAAGTACCAATTTTATCGGAACGTACCAATCCGTCATCTACTAAAGCTTGAAGAATATCCTTTACAGATTGTACTACAATACCCTTCTCTTTAGGTGCAATCTTTTCAAGTTCTTTCAGCGTAAAGAATTCTTTCTTTTCATAAAACAATTGAAGCATTCGCGCTCGCTTCTCATCGGCAGAGACCCCCTTGCGTTTGGACATACTGCCTCTTGTTATGTGTGTACCTAATTATCAATAAACAAACGGCTACAGTTTTTGAGTTTATGGGGATTTTGACAGTGACGCGGCTATGAAACAGTTCCTCTTGCATCTGGACGAGACATTTGCACTGGGAAGGAAATTCATCATTCAGGATTTGGACGAGAGATTCCTATTCATCTCAGCAGACATCTTAGAAACATTACAAGCAAAAGTCGACGATCTTATGGACCAAATATCATTCCCACTTGCTGAGAAGGGCAATTAAGATCCATTGACAAGAAGAATCAATTCAAAAACAAGATGGCTGCACGAGAATCAGGTCGCATAAAGGATGCATATCAGAAGCGGGTGCTGGATGAGGCAGCGCGTAAACGCAGGCAGAGGAAAGCTTTGGAGGCACTGGAGCAAGATAACTTCCACGATGATCCTCATGCGGATCTAGGTATTTACCCGAACATTAAAAACCCCAAAGAGACGTATAAAGTTAAGATGAATAACAGTTTAGCCAAAGTCATTGTCAAAATGCTCCGTTTCAGTGATGAGCAAAAAGGTGCCCAAGTTTCAAGAGTCTCTGGACAGCAGAGGTGTGGGCAGGAAGAAGAAGACAAGATCAGCCGAATATTACAAGCAAAGATTTCGCAAAACCTTTGCTCAGCTAGTCGAGGAGGAATTAAATTTTAATCGAACACCGCCCAACTACGCATCCGCACAGGCACCGTCTTCACGATTTCCCGATAGACATTTCTGTGCAGTTTGTGGTTTTCCCAGTAACTACACCTGCATCCCCTGCGGTGCGCGATACTGTTCTACAAAATGTTTAGGCACCCATCTGGACACAAGATGCTTAAAGTGGACCGCATAAGTAAACAATTAATAAAATATCGTAATATAATAATAAAAACACGCTTTTGCCTCTAGAATTAATAATTGTACTATTCTTAAGTAAATAAAAAGTATTTGTCACACGAATGGCGTAGTTCCAAGTGTTCGCGAGTCTCGCGGGAAATTCGGAATCCTCTTACACCTTCATTCTCCGTTTACATATCTTGATGAATCTCTTAAATGCATCATAATTGCCAGTTTTTATCCAGAGTAATAAATCACCTCCGATAACGACTCTTCGCACGTCACCTTATCTCGTACTAAAACGACTTAACGAGCTTCCACGGTTTTTTTACAAGAAAATTGCCGAGCCGTCTCTATTGGCAATGTTTTATCCACGGTCATTGCCGTCACGACGCGTTCAACCGAAAGAACACAGCCTTGCGCCATATATATTGTCACTGACAAAAAATTATATTTACTCAACGCTAAATAATAGTTAGTAAACCAGACTATCCGAGACGGTCGTGCTACAACGTTATAGGATGCCTGGAAAAATAATTTAACAGTGCGACGGGATAAGTGACGACTAAGAGATCTGGTAAATATAAAATTAAAAAAATAACACTGTTCTACCTACTTGTTAATTTTCAACAGTATACACTGCGCTTGTATCGCTAAAGGGTCCTATATACCAATACAATTCTTCGCTAGATTCTCCTCCTTCAATTTGCTTTAGCTGACGTTCTTATGTTTCCTCTGGCAGATCTCTGTAACAAAATTGCGGCTGTAATTTAATTAGGTTTTTATCAAAACGGAAATCAACCATCAGATTCGATACGACCCATCAATAAATGGGACTTTTCTACAGATAAAACTTCATCGTAATCTTGTGTTGACGTTTATAATTTATTTTTACTCTTGACACTTTTGTAATGATCATTCCATGACTAGTAATACATCTAAATGTCTGAGACTGAATAGGCAGACCAAAGATTTCCACTTCCTCTATCATAACAACATAGGCGCAATTCCCCACGTGTGTCATAGTCTCCTCATGGCCAAGACAAACAGGCTTTTGAATGATTGCGCTAATAATATGAATATGTATGAGAAATAAATCCCAGACCATCCTCTTAGTCAAGTAGAAACGCAGTGAAACGTGCCGTTTACAGTGTTCAGTTTGTTCTGAGAAATCTCTTTGTAGTCATCCGATAAAGTAAGACGGATATAATTTCAGAGCTTAAAGTGCATACTGACTACTGATTGATGATATTAGATCAGATAAACATGACCAAGTATAGTGATTGAAAAGAGATTTTGTTCTAAGTAATATAAAGATCTAGAGGATTTTTGTAATATAAGAGCTTGACACAATCAATTTTCTTATTTTTCAAAGTGATAATATTTCTCTGTCCGTTTGGTAGAAGAGACTTTGTACCGAGTGGTGTCAGTGTTATTGTTATGGCGACGTTACCGCAATTGCAACCTGGTGAGAGACTTCGGAGACGTAGTAAACCATCCAAGTTAAAATTGGATCTTGCTGCAGCACGTATTGAATATAAATATCCAGATGGTATTGCGCCCCTGGATTCACAAGTGGGCGGACATGCATTTGGCGAGAAGAAGGATAATGTTGGTAAGGATATTCTAGGACACGTATTCTGATTCCTATGAAGTTTTCTACCTTATTTATTTGATAATGTTACTATTTTATCGCTTAGGGATGTTGCGGGCTGGAGATGGCTGTGTTCTTAAACCAGTGGAACAGCCCTTACTGGGAGAAAGGGAGATTGCGTTTTATGAGAGGCTACAGGATTCTAGGGATCCTTTAATGGCTGAACTTCGACAGTATACGCCGGATTATTATGGAACTGTTGAGCTGGAGATATTTAACAGACGTGAGAATTTCCTTTGATCTTTATCCTTGTGATATTATTATAAAGAAATAAGAAAATCTCATCGACTATTTCCCATTGATCGATAGGGGTGAAATTCCTTAAGCTCAAAGACATTACAGCCGGCATGGCCGAACCTTGCGTGATGGATGTCAAAATTGGTAAACGCACCTGGGATCCTTTGGCAGGTCCTGATAAGAAAGCTGCAGAGGAGAAAAAATATGTAGAGTCCAAAAAAGCCTATGGCTTTTGTATACCAGGATTTCAGATTTACAGACTGAGTTCCAGTCAGGTGAAGAAGTACGGAAAGGATTTCGGAAAGAAGCTGAACAAAGAATCCGTTGTGGATGGTAATAGTATTATACATATACGATAACGTATAACCTCAAAACTAAATATCGATTGCGTATCCTTATACCATACTTTTATTTTTAGCCATGGAAATTTTCCTTAACGGGTCACCAGGACATCCACCCTGCCGTGATTTAGTGGTACAACTTCTCTCACACCTCTGGAAGATCCTGAGCTTCTTTCGTACTCAGAAGCAACTACGCTTTTATTCAAGTTCTGTTTTACTAGCATATGACGCTAAGAGACTGCGACATTCCATCCGAATGAAAACCTTATCAAATGAGGGTCGTATGTCACCTATTGGTGTTGGACCAATGAATTTGGACACTAATTTGAAGTCCCCAAGTATTCTAAAAGCAAGACCCTTTTGCTCGTCTCCCTGTGACACTGGATTCTCAGGTCAATTAACTAAACATGGACCATTGTTCGTTACCAGTGCTAAGAACCTGTCGCCCATAACGACACCGCCACTGTCCCCGGCTCTGCTGAGGAAGAACCGGGAGAACGCATTAAAGCGGTCACAGAGTTTAAAGAGAAGCGGAAGTTTAAGGAGATCGACGTCAAGCCCAGATAAACAGACAGGAGGCACCTCGAGACCGGGTACACCGCCACTAAGTCTTCGTCATCACGAAGGTACTCAGGACCGTACTTCCTCCTGTGGAAGAGGCCTGAATATGGTAATCGGGAAGCTTTGCCGTACGCATTCTCAGTGTAATAACTTTGATAAGGATATAATAAAGATAAAGGAGGATTATGCGACACTGCTGGACGAATTAAGTACTACGCCGGAGGAGAAGCAGAATTGGGCACGAATCAATATGATTGACTTTACCCATGTGTTTCCAGCAGAGAACGACGTCGTGGACACAAACTACCTGGAGGGAATAGAAAACTTGATAAAGCTCTTGGAAAGTTTTTTACCTTAAAAACTCAATTCTTCAACGTACCTTCCTGTACGTTTAGTATAAGAAAACTATATGGTGTTGGTGCGAGTAACGTGTCATAGCCTAATGTACATATTTATAATAAGCAGTAAAAAATGGCGGTTTGCCAGATGTAGGCAGACACACACAAACCTGTGTATAAATAAATGAGTTCTCTAGCTAACGGATGGAAACTATAAGATATCTCAAAACTTCTAAATGAGATCTAATCTACGTACTATAAAAACACACCGTGAAAAACTAGCAAGTGAGCACTTCTGTGTTATCGCAGATTACTTTATTCAACATTCGCTCAACAAACAGTTTCTGTTCTTCTCTTCATTTCCTTCTGTCTCTCTTGACAATCATCATAATTATCCTCTCTTTACAATGTCATCTGAATCCTCGCACACTCCACTTCGACTCAACTGACAATAATTAATAATTCCCTTAAATTCTCATGACATTTATAGTTAATATATTCAATTGTTTACGTTCCTCTCTAAACCTTTCTCGCCTCCTCACATATATATATGTTTATATATATATATATATATATTTATATATACTATTAGTAATAATCGTCCTTGCATACATCATAATTTCCGCTCTGTACAATGTACCTCCCTCAGGAATAGTCCTGGTCAATGGAGTTCATAGAATTTGCTCTAACTTTCACATAGACCATTAGAATTCAACGATAATTCTATTCCGCACTTAAGCATTTGTTGTTATTTATATTATTGTTATAATTATATTATCAAACTATCGTGCAAAATACATTGACTCGCGGTACATCTCAACGGAGGGTGATACTCGACTTGGTGCAAGGCGCGACGAGGTCAATTCTGTCAATAGGATAAGATCAGCTACTTTAACGAGAGAGAAAATCCGCTAAATCAGCATAGCGTTCTTTGTGCGTAAAGTGCGTGTAGCTAGGCCGCTAATCTTCTGTTATTTTTTTTCTTTTATACTCTCAATTTTATCTTCTCTCGTTCTTCCCTCACTTTGCTAGAGTACGAAAGGACGCTTAGGGAAAGCTATACGTATACGTTATATTTACACTCGCTAAGTGAAACACGTTAATTCCCGCTGGCGCCTCCCACGTCGAGTAAAACGCTCCCACAATAAATTTCTCGTACGAGCTGTGACTTTATATTTTCCTTGTTCTCCTCGCTCTTTTCTCATTGTCGTTAACCGGCACACACGATAATGCGCAGAAACTGGCGTATTCTTGTCGTTGCCGACATGGACGCAGACAGAGCGCGTTATTCGAACGGCTAAAGGAAATTCAATTTATCCGATAGCAAAAACATTGTTACACTGCATCCTCTCTGTAGGTCGTTAATTAATCATTTATTTTTTTTATATTTTTCTTTCAATCTCCTGCCATCTTCAATTTTTCATCTTCATAGATAGATAATCACAGACGTCTGCCAAATCTGGTAGGCTTTACATACTAATTATACGTTTAACTGACGAGTCGTTGCTGTTTACAAACTAAGGACTAAAAATGTGTTATATATATATATATATATATATATATATAACACACATATATATATATATATATATATATCGTAGTGTAATAGACAAATTTTCAAGCTTTTCTCTCCTTCCTACATATTCCTCGAGTACTGTATGGAGGAAGTTTCTCTAGGACGCGAGAGAAAGAGAGGAATATCGTTGTGCAATAGAATAAGACGAATACGAAAATACAAATTGGTTCGCTCAATACACAAGATAGTACGATAAGGACAGAGAAACAGAAAGCAGAAGACTACAGATTCCAGGTAAAAGGTATTAAACCAAAATAAAAAAAAAAGGAAATTCAAGTATACTGACCCTAGCGGCTCGTACATAACCCCAAAAAAATGTACAAGGTTCTTGGCTGCTAAAATGATATTTCACACGGGTACTGATTACTCTTCTTTGTAACACGTAACGACACTTGGAAATACTTATTGCTGTATTTTATATCGCGCACCAGGCAAATGTATTGAACGATGCAGACGATCACTCGAGTAAGTCCTCTTATTCTTTGATTGTATCGTTTCAGGCAGGAAGTATATAGTCTTTATACAGAAGGCTCTCGTGTTTCCTATATAGTTTTTCACACACAGTCGCTGCGTCTTACTTGGTGTCACTGGCGATGCTGTTAATGGTTGCTGCTGCTACGTAATTTTCCTTCCTTTCTTTTCAAAATTCTTTTTTTTATCCCAAGCAAGCAGATTAATTCGTAGAGAAGACAATAATCACGAGAATCTGGTAGTCTTGTCGATAGCGAATATGGCGCCCGTGTGGACTGAATCTCTCTAGGCCAGGACGTGGGATTAACCTTACTAAAATACAGATTCCAACAGGGATAATATAATATCTATAGTATAGATCTATCTATCTATATATCTGACTAACTACTTATGTATAATTATTATATAAACGGCGCGTAACACGATTATATACAATAAATTGAATAATGGCCGAGTCGACGAGCGGAGGACAAAGAAACGAAGAAATGTAATCAAGAAATAAAGGGAAGAAGTTATTAAGGTATCTCGAGAATTTCTCGATTTCGCCTGACGGCTGCTTTTTCAAAAGCTTTTCTCTTGACCTAAACGACGCAGAGAGCATGTAGGAGGATATGAGAGTGGCGAAGACAAATCTACTTCTATTTTTTCTTCTTTCTATCTCGCTCTCTCTTATTTAAGCCCGATGAAACGACCTGGCAATCGCTGAGGAAGCATTTACCATTTGGATTGTAACGATATATATATATATATATATATTTCTTTTTTTTTCCTTTCAATATAAATTTTCCTAACCTTCAAAGAATCTTCGCCACTTGTCAATATGTTGCCTTTACGCTCTGGCTGCGATTTATCGTCGTTCGATTTCAGTTCCATGAATCGATGGGGCAACTTTTTATAGCACGCGTTACAAAAGCAGGCCTCCTCGAATTGAAACTGTTCTCGTACGATGAATGTTATTAGGTGGTAACGCTCTCTCTCTCTCTCTCTAATATATATAATTTATAATATGTATATATATAACTTTTTGTATATATATATATATATAACGTACGTATGCAAGTGTAATAATAAATGTTATTTCGCAGTTAATCGGTTAACTCAACCTTAATACAAATATCTTTTCAACTGATCCATTTAGTTAGGTCGATACAATAAAATAAAATAATAATAATATAAATACAACAGGCATCCTTTCTATTTACAAGCATTCCACCTTATGCATCCATTCGTTATTTCCATTGAATCGACAGTCTACTACTAATTAAATCATTCTCCCTTTCTCCCTCTCTCTCTCTCTTTCTTTCATACGTCTATTGCATTCGTCACTGGCACTCCACGCGAACGTCCCTCTTTCTCTTATTTTTTTACGTTTCCATTTTCTCCCCGTCCATTATCTCCGCGTCATCCTGAAACCCCGTCTACGTCTATGGATATTTGCACGTACTTTTTTTTTTTTTTTTAATACAAAACTCCCCCATGGAAATTTCCCATGCCTCTCTCTCGCGCAAGCTTTTAAGCATTATTTTCATTCCCTTTCTCTGTCCCTCTCTCGCTCTCGCCGAAGAAAAATAACGTGTTCCATTAAAGTGACGCGAAAGCGGTGCGTCCGGGCAAATAGCCTAAATTCGTTCGGAATTCAAAGGCAAAAACAATTCGGGTCGCCAATCAAGCCCTGGAAGCGCGGTCGAAACTTCAGCCTTTCCAATTAGAAGCACGATGCCGTTCAACCTACGCTGAATTCAAGAAGATTCTTAACGTCGTCGTTTCCTCTCGCTCTCTATCTGTATCCTATCCTTTTCACACACACACAGACGCTCTCCTTTCTCTCTTAGTTTTCTTGTGACTCTCTCTCTCTCTCTCTCTACCAACAGCATCCGTACTGTACCACGTCCTCTGTTCACTCCGCCCTCGCGGACACAATTGGATTCAATGAACGACTCGTGAGAATTAAGGGCGGACCAGTTTGCTGGCAAAAAAAACAGAAAGAGAGAGCGAGAGAGCGAGAGAGAGAGATATGTTCAGAGAAATGAAAAACAAAAAAAAATCAAGTAACGGGGTAACCTCTAGAGTTCACGACCGTAGAGAGCCGTAGAGACCCCCCGCAACACTTTCTAGAGCTATAGACTTACATCGAACCAGGTTACAAAATCCTTGGCTCTGGTAAAGTGCGTGGGTGACCCCTGGTCATTGAAAAAGGCACAAAAACTCTTTCTAGCGTAAGAAAAAGAATGAAAGAAACAAAGAGAGGGTGGAAGAATGTTAAATAAAATATAACTGTAAGTAAAGGACAATTATTAAAAAAAAAGAGAGACGAACAAATAGCCAAGAAGCGTCCCGACGCTCTGTCTTCGACGTCCCCGCTTATACGCATATAAGTATTATTATTAG
This sequence comes from Hartigia nigra, assembly GCA_031001745.1. Classification (NCBI taxonomy): domain Eukaryota; kingdom Metazoa; phylum Arthropoda; class Insecta; order Hymenoptera; family Cephidae; genus Hartigia; species Hartigia nigra. The sequence goes on along the minus strand of JARPRG010000478.1, from coordinate 1,016,988 downwards.
ATACCGTGTATTCTTGGAGTTCGCTCTCAATTTTCATCACGTCGCACGCACACTTTCACGAAGAGCGGAACAATCTGTGCATGAAGAATTCACTAGTGTATATAGACGTTACCTTTTCAATCCCTCCCCTCTCCCCCTCAAATTTCTTAACCCCTCCTCCCCCCACGATTCTTCTCATTCATTCATTCATTCATTCACTCCTCTTCGGATTGGCAGTCCGAATCCTGGTAAATAATGCACAGTCTTCAAGAAATTACGTCCCACTCTCGCTTTACGCTATACATATTCTGGTGCTGCTGCCATTTTTTTTTCTCCGTTTACACACTTCTTTCCTTCTCCCTTCCTCTCTCATGATTTCGTCTTCGCAATCTTTCCGCTTTGCTAACTTCTATTTATCTTATAAGACACGTGCGACCGTGAATGCATTTGTGACAAGCGTTTGCGTTCAAAGTTCTATAGCGTACACATATATGTACGTAAACATAACGTACGTAATTGAGCGAGGAAAGCCAATGCTCGAGAAATAGAAGCATTGAAATTTTTTTTGAAATATTTCGCTATGCTAAGAATCGCACACTCTCTCTCTCTCTCTCTCTCTCTTTCTCTCTCATTCTATCACGCGGTATCCTATACTTCACTTGTTCGATCTCCAGCAGCTCTAATCTGCATATTAACACAGTACAACGTGACTTCTCAGTTATCTCATCACCATCGAGATATGGCAATGGTGGGATGAGATATTATCATGCATTGGTATAACACCCTTTGATAACGTAGATGAACACCGAGAGACTATGGCAGGGAGTTATCGCTTATAATGTCCTGTTATTTCTTTTTATCATGATCCTTTGTGACTTCTGCATCGCCCTTGGCTTTTACTTCGGAATCAAGAGCGAGGAAAAAGACGTTTAGATCGTCCAATCAGAGAGGATCTCAGGATTGTCTCCTCGAGGATCACTAGATTCGTTAGAAAGAAATTCATTAAAATTATTCGTCTCTCTCTCTCTCTCTATCCCTCTCTTTCAATCCCAATCTCACTCTATCACTTTCGCTCACACATACTCAGAACAATATTTCTGTCGCGCGGGAAAATCGTTCAGCGTTCATTTCTCTCTTCGTTTCAATCCTCTTCCTCTCGGTTAGGACTCGTCAGGATGAAATTAGACCGCCAATGGGACGTAGAGTGTGCAGAGAAGAAGCAATAACGTCAGGAAGGACGTCGACGGGATTCCATAAGCGAGACCGGATGCGGTACCTCCGTCAGGCTTTACCTCGACTACGGGATCTGTAAACACACGTAAATTCGGCATTAGTTCATTTTTACATTTAACTGCACAAAGAGAAAGGATTATTCCAACGATAATCAAAGATTATGGGCAATGTATATACCAGGATCGTTCCGGGGCACTTGATACCTAGGACAAATACTTTTTCTTTCTTCGCGTCGTAGCGTTACTTTATTTTCTCCTGTTTTACTTGTCCGCGAAGTCCACAAACCAGATGAGAAAAACATGAAAAATTCCGCGTAAACTCCAGTCGGCAGGAACCAAGAGAACAGTCTGAGAAGAAGGTCTCGGGATCCTATGCAAACGGGACATTGGCGCGGAACGATAAATTCCAAAGACGCAATCCGACTACGCGTTTTACTGTATCCGAGAGAAAGAAAGCAAATCGGATAGAATATTTCACTTTAAATCTGACAGTTTTTCAAAATGCTCTTCCACTGAATTCACACCCGAATAAATATGGCAAAAAGAGTACCATAAGTGTAACACGGTGTTATTGACCTATCAAATGTATTACTCATATCCTTTTAAGTCCAATGGTATGCATCGAGACGTAACGAGGATTCTCCTTTTCTCATTCTAGAACCGTAAAGCCCTACTACAGGAAGTGAGTCCCAAAAGGGCTGTCGAGGGTCACAAAGCTATTATATACGTACATCGAGGGTATTCGAGTGTGCTCAGTACCAGGAATATTCAGTGTATGCTGACTTCAATGGAAGTCAGTGGAGACGCGTTAGAAGCCGCGAGGCAATTAAACCGATGAATTTGATTAATTGAGAGGGTTACGTATGCGTGTACGCGTATGTACACATAAGCCAGGCTATCTACAAAGTCGAACAATCAAGTATAACAGAGTCCTAGGGTCGCACCTAACTCCTGGGGCTTAACGCACAACGAGCTTAACAAAATCGATCCTGGTCCCACGCTGAACATAATTCCACGACTGTACGTGGGAACGGCTGATTATGGCTCTTTGGATAATACTAAACCAAAGATGTAACGTACCGATAGTCGTGGATCCCATACCGGATCCCGAATAACCGCCATCCTCGTCCTCGTCATCATTTCTACCATCATCGTCATCATCGATCCTGCCATTCCATCCGCTTCCGGAACCATCGGTAGCCTCGTCAGCCAAGAGTGCCACTACAGCTGGTGGGTATGTCAGATGGGACTGGACCACCTATACGAAAAATAATGATTGTAATAAAGCTGATCATTGATATTTTTAATCGATCATGGATCCCGGATGCTATGCTGTACCTGGGTAATGTGCCTGAGCTGATCAATCAATTCACTGACGTTCGGATTGCTATAGGAGGATGAGGCTGTTGTTCCTGTCGCTGTCAGTTTGAACTCTGGATTATATTTCTGTGCTACCAAACTGGAGTCCACCACTGTTTTCGTGTACCTGAAACACAGAGTAGTATTTATTACGATTTGTTACTGGAACAGAACCAAAGTACGGCCCTGGGACATAATCAGTGGCACGCGCTATTTTACTTCTGTCCGTACTCTACATAAGGCCCCTCTGCTCGATGTACAATGATGGCTATTCAACGTTTATGACGCTGCCGATGGCCTTAGCTTTCTAATTAACGAGTAATTTGCCACGATCGTCTTCGCAGAGTGTGGATTAAACGATGAAGCAACGAAATACAAAAAATACCGAATAAAAGTTACTGATGAATCGCAAACCCTCAAGCGCCGAAGTATCGCCATCGTAAATGTCTCGTTAACACGTGGAATTTTCTTATTGGTTCTTCAATGTATGAACTATGAACTTCTGAAACTCCTGAAATTATTCGCGAAAATTGACAAGTTATTCCTCGAGAGACCAGAAACTCTGGCAAAATTATCGGATTAGATAAGAATAATGTCAAAGCGAAATAACAAAAATTCCTTCAAGTTACTTGCGTGCGAATTAAAAAAAAAAAAAAGGAATAAACAATTCGATGCAGCCGAATTCGAAGAATCAATCTGTAACCACTATTGATCCATCACTTAATACTAAAACTCGCTGATACCGTGCTCAAAGCAAACAGAATTTGAAAATCACGAGAATACCAACTAGCATACCAATATTCAACTAGAATGAAGTAAAAGCCTTTTTGCCATATGAAACAGTATAGCACAGCGAACGCGCCTGTACATAGGCAAACTTCATTTCCCAAGAGTCGAGTATCTTGTATGTACACAAGTTTGTCTATCTTCAGGCGCCCCTTACCTCATCCTCCACAATATCAACTATGCTCACTGCACTAATTACACTAGTCTCACAAAAAGTTGTCAGTGTAACTCGTGTTTATTGGCACTGGCTGTAACGAGGAGAGAAATTGTGAAATAAAAGTAAAAAAAAAACACGTAATAAAATAAAGTGAACTCGAATACCCAAGTGGCTACACCCGAGTGTGTACCATGAGAGCGAGACCATCGCGACGTATCTAATGGGCTCAGGAGATTTGATAATGATGACGTTGATAGTGCTGGGAATGTTGGCAATGTTGGTATACCAGTTAACATTGACGATACGTAGGGGCACAGACTTTCCGTAAAACTGAATAAGCTTTTTTTTTTCTTTTCCTGAAGCGCTTGGACAAGGAGCAGTGGTGCACCCCTCCTGGTCCGGGTCGACTCAGGTCGGGTTCGTGCTGTTGAGTACGAGAAAGGTTAAGAGGATGAAGCGAGAGGAAAGGGTAGATGGTGGGTATACGCTATAGGTAGACAGGAAGGGTGGTTGCCAGCTGAGATATAAAGGAAGAGGTGCTGGTGCGCGCAAGGGATGCAAGGGGTTGAGAGGGGGTTCCTGCGGTTATTAATCAACAACAATGGGTCCTTTTTAAGCGGCCCGCCCGGAGCCACCGACAATTCTGGGCTCGGTGGATGATTCCCTGGCTCCTCCGTTGAAGTTTTACTAAATCATACCATGACTCGCAAACATTCCTTATCGCCTACCTACCAACGCTATCGTTCGATGAGGGAGAGAGAGAGAGGATGATATGTAACACACAAAAAGAACAAATCTCGGAGAATAAATATAAAAGAGTCAGGGCCAATCGATATTGCGTTCTCAACCCTCTTATTAGAGGGTTGCTTCTTATTAATGACTGCACGATTCAGCTGCGTTTAGAGTGTATATATATATAGATATGCAAGGGCAGTTTACGCGTAGAAAATTTGCCAGGAGATTAAATTCTCAAAATAGAACGATAAATTTCGGCGATTAGATGGCAATGACAATTTTGTTAATACTATGAGCGTTTATTAACTAAGAACAAAGGTATATTCCTTTCATTCTCTCTCTCGCAATATCTTATCTATGGGAACGTAAACGGATCGTCGTCGTCGTCGTCGTCGCCAAATACGAACGTGGCGTTCGGCAATTTTCGCGACGGGCCGTTAAACCAAATTTACGCAGTTTCCAAGTAGGATGAGGGATGACGGTACTTATGGCTCAGTCGACAGAGAGGAGAGTTCGTGGAAGAAGGATGAGAGGAAGAGAAAGATAAAAAGCGGGAGAGAGAGAGAGAGAGAGAGAGAGGATCGATGAGAGGTCAGACGAAATAGCCGAAAGGATTTCACGAGTCTTCTGGGTCGGGCGACATTGCAACTGCAGTAAATGGCAAAAACAGGCGCCGACCCGATTCCTTCTTAATACTTTTCTTGATCTACCCAACAGAACTTAGTGGATCCATACCAAGAAAGGTATCGTCACTCGCGCCATATTGAAAAGATACGCAGATAGATATTTTTTATACGCCCACGTAACGAGCCCACGCTCAATCCTGCGAATTCTTCAAAAGCTGTCTCCTCTATACGCGAAGCCGCTTTACGTGTACGCGAATAAGCATGCAGCTTCAAACGAATCTTTACGACGGATTTGACAGCTGTCAGGCGATAAATACTTAAGCACCAATTAACAATAGTTTGTTGGTAAAACCGAATGAAGACTTCCGGTGTTTATTGGCCAAATTCAGAATCGCACCGAAATCAACAATTTTCGCAAGCGAACCGAAAGGTTGTTCGATATTTGAATTACGGGTATTTCTGAATTTCTAAAAAAAAAAAAAAAATCCGACTGCGCAGTAATACTCTCAAGGTAATTCTGACATTTGGAATCATTCGAAAGTTACGACTATACAAACTGGCGACCATAGAGAATATGTATTACACTACTCGACAAAGGGTTGACACATTTGTCTCAGGGCCAACAGTATATGTGTCGGGTCTGTCTTTTATGAGATCTAAAAAAAAAAAGAAATATCTTCATCGTATATCTGCATCGCATTTGTCAATGTACATACGTGAGTATCTATACCGGTTTATATAGGTTATACGGAATTGGTAATGGGCCCAGAATAAAGTAAGGATATCTGGTAGATCCTTGAGTGGCCAAAGATACATTAACGTTTCACACAGTAAGAAAATCCCGGGATAATAATAATCCAGCCAAGAGAATAAAGAGAAAGATTTACTTTTAAAAATCGTGTCTAATTCGACCTCTACGAAGCGCAAGTTCGCCCTAACCCTTAAAGCTACTGGGGTCACCGTGAAGGAGTGCCGTGCGAAGATTACACCAGGAGTTCCGTACTCTGATGCTGGAGAGAGACAGAGAGCGGAAAACGAGTCATCGGAGAAGGATAGCAAGCTCAGAGCGGTAGAGTCGATAGGACGCCAGCGAGCGCCTAGACGCCAGAGAGTCTGGCAACGAGCGAGGAATGGGCGCCGAGACGTCGCCGTTTGCGCTCCTCGCTTTTCGCAAATATCTATATGTATATGCCGTCTAGAAAGAGGAACGTAGTATATGCTTATATGAATCTACATATACGTATAACCCTAATATCTACTTCCTACTGTCGTCCTCTGTCTTTCTCTTTTCGACTCTCCCTGAGAATTCTTTTTCTATTCTCCATACTCTGTGTGCGTTCCTAAAGTTTTCCCATACGTCTTGGTGTCTTTTCGTAGCAGAGCTCGATTGGTTACTGCAGTACAACGGCGATTTACCTGGACAATTACCTGGTGCTATGGAGAAGACTCCGTAAACCTTTCTTAAACTATAGTATATGTATTATACGTATATCATGAGATCTATAATACAGTGCAAAGACTCACTCTCCGATACGCTCTCCGTTCCAGCAGTGCTTATCAGGATAGTCCTCGCAGATGGTGTCTGCCAGGTTACCGTAGAAGGTGCGTGATCGGTCGACGCTTGCAAGGAAGTTACCTAGCTGCACGTGCAGCTGATTAGGTGGTGTCCTGGGTGGCAGGGGTGACGGGAGCGGCGATGTATCGACGACGGTTGACGTCGTGGCGCTGCTGTCGTCCTGATTTGTCGTTGTCACAGCTGAATTAAGTTCCGCACGTCCACACGCTATTCGCACCTGAAACACGCATATTATCGCTAGATAAGAGAATTGTTTGTCGACACGTGATATGAATGGAGCATAACATACTTTGTTATATATACATTTCTTTTTAATATTGTTATCTCAATATGTGGAAATACCTAGTACAGATACGTAGTATAGATATTACGTGTAACAAGAAGACACATAGTTCTCACAATTTTGGCTGAATGATACATGCTAACGTAAGAAAGTACCAATTTACCGAGTTACTGATAAGAAAATAACCCTTTTACGTATCTACAGAAAGTATTTATACAAGCTGGTTTGTCCGCGAGCCAAGACGAGCGGTAAAATTATTTAATTAAGATAAGCCTACGCAGTGTACAAGGCACATGCGTGTACAAATGCTGAGAATGTAGCCCCAGTTAATGACAATAAACGGCAAATAAAAAGGGTGTCGTGAGAGGACAAGGCGTGATACGAGATTTTCCTCTTTTTTTCTTACTCGTTCATTTTTCTCTGTTTTTTTTTGGTTTGTTCTCTTTCCTACTCCACCCAGGGAATTGCTGCTATCTTTATTCTCGACAGTTATGGCCCGCTAACAATAAGTAATATCAGCCCCTGTCCGATACCATCCAACCGGACACAAAGAGCACTCGCCGAGCCATTCTCGAGGCATCTATCACAAGTTCAAAACACTTTCCCATGTATTGATTTTAAGCAGGTAGAGTACTACGTCGTACTTACTTACTATTATCCCCCAGGATAGTAGTAGCCCCCCGTGTAGTAGCTACCGCACGAAGAACCAGAGTGGGTATCGCGATACCTGATTGTCGCTATACCATAGGAAATCTTACGTTATCCTCGTTGTAATATAATGCTATAGAATAACTGAGACCCCCTTTTCGTCGACGTTGAGTGTTCCTGGTGCGGAGGCCCGGTAGACGTTGCCACTATTATATACATTAGTGTGGAGAGAGTGTGCGGTGCTGTCGTGACTCAGCGGTATGAACGGCTGCAGAAATCGAAGCTGCAGCAGGTCGTAGGGACCTGCACGATTCTCGGGTAGTCGTTGATTGGCTGGGAGAAAAATTATCGTCCTGGCAACGATGCGTTTGCGGTGGTAATGTTGACGTTGAGAAGAGGCGATGCTTATGGGAGTGCTGGTGTCAGGGTGACGTTGGTGGTAAAAGAGCGTCGGGACGCAAGCTGATCCCGATATAGAACGAAAGGCGACGACAGTCCGATTACTCACGGGATCAAAGTTCAGCCAATTTAGACGGTGACGTCAGCGAGCATTCAGCGAACGACCGATTATTACTTGCGCGAGAATATGCACAGAAGTCGATGGTAATCATCCTTAAGTAAGTCAACGAAGACATCAGATTTTATTAGAAGTAAGAATCTTGATTGGTATAAGGATATAAGGTTATTGTTTCGTTGACCAGTGTGATACCCAGTTTGACTGGTACTGGATTTCTCCAAGTACGGGACCTGGTGCTGAATTCATTCCCTGGGTCGTTAAGTCAGGGTCGAGGTACTCTGCAAGAAGGTGGCCCTAGCCTGAAGAGCCAAGAGAAGGCAGGGGAGTCCACCACCGGCGCGCCCATCGCATTCCTCGCAACCTTCTCAGGGGGCCACCTCGGCCCTCTTCTTCGACTTCTTTGACTGGAGCCGACTCCTGGCCTCGCCTGAATACTCCAAGTCCTGGGTTCTATTTGCATGGCGCTATACATTGACGGCGTGTCCCACGCGTTTTGGAATTCCACAGAAATTTGATTTGAATTTCAGATGAGGAAAGTACAAAAAATGGTACTGCATTGACATCCAATGATTTTCAAATGCATCGTTCCATCCATAAAAATAATGGCGTATGCACTTCAGCATTATCAGATATAAAATATTCAAAAATTTTCATAAATTAAAATATATCTGATATCACGGCTTATGCATCAGTAACGCGTAGATTACGGTATTGGTAGCCATAGAGCCGTTGCTGCTGCTGGTTGACCGTAAAGGTGGTGGCGTTCAGCTCGTCAATGCATCCAGTCACATGGCAACAGCAATCTCTCTCGCCCTCTCTTGTCCCTCCCATTCAGCTATTCTGTATTCCATGTCCGTCCCTCTCTTCTCAGAGGACTCTGAGACCGCGCCGGGTTTACTTAAAGAGAGAGAGAGAGAGAGAGAGAGAGAGAGCGGACTCGAGATCCAATGCGTGCGAGCTTCGCCCAGGTATAACAGGTTCGTCTGGACTCCCTTTTCAGAAAGCTTCTCTCTCGCCATACACTCGCGCTCCCTCTCACTCGGTTACTCAGCATCCATATTTTGCTCTTCACCCTCGTGAAGTCTGGATGACTGAAGAATCAGGACCTCTGGAATGTCCTTGACTGAACTTATCAAGATACATAAAACATCATCACAGCTCATCGAATTGAGTACACTAAACATATAGGATGATATATGTATAACGGTGCGAATTCACAGTGTGAATGATACTTAATCCTCCTCATCCAATTCCCCCACCAGTACCGTCTCTTGCTATCTCTGGCACTTGCATTGCTCTCAATGAGAGAACAGTCAGGAGAAACAGAGGGACAAAGAAAGAGAGCGAGAGAGAGAGAGAGAAAAGTCGGGCATCATCGGCCAACGAATGCCGAGTGGCGAATGCCAAGCAGCAAACGTATAAGCAACAGCGTCAGAATTGAGGGACCGTCAAAATCTTATAGGAATGAGCAATGAATAATAAAATTCGTATCGGAGAATACATAGCGAGTAATTTCAGAGCCTTTACCATTGCTGTCATGGGTAACCGTTTGATATATCGTATAGAGAAGGCGCGAAGATTTCTATGCCATGCGGATGAAGATGGAGATATATATATATATATATATATATACCAATGGCAATGCTAGATAGATGTAAAGATGGAGAATATGGCAGCATTGAAGGCAGCGCTACCTCGGCTACGAGGGTCATTGATTCTAAGCGGCATTGTGCCAATATTTCTTTTCGACGTGCGTCTCTTGTGTTTTAGTAGCGCGTTAGAAATGCTGGATGAGTATATTGACCGCGTAGGAGGCTGGATCAGCGCCAGAGCGTGGCTGCCATTCGTTGAATTTGAGTATCCGGGAGAAAAGCCAGGATGTCGGCCACGAAGGAGAACAGGGTAGCCGTCACGGTGACTACCTAGAGAGACGTCGTCTACGGGAGTAAAGGACAGGCTTGGTTAGATTCAGGTTGTCCTTGGAACGATCGATCTTGGCTCGGAATTCCCACTGCGGTCTTACGGGGACACACTGAAGGAATTATTCGCCTTTGGTACAGTTGGAAACTCTGCCGGAAGGATACGTGGCGACACGTGTAGGCGAGGGACTTACTTCTGCACTTGGACGTCCACGACGTACAAGATTAACTGGATGGGACGAGAATGAAACTAGAAGAGGGGGATAAAAATTGAACGAGAGACCTAAGTCATCCGACCGAATTCCTGGGTATAATTTTATCGGATCTTGAGCGTGGTGACGTGGAGGGTGGTACCAGTCCTTTTCTTCTTGTTCTGTCTGTTTGCAATGGCCGCGAGAGAGGATGCTGCGTGGAGCTGAGAAACAAGATGAGGAGTAAGAGAATGAGAGAGAGAGAGGGGGGAGAGTGTGTGTGTGTAAAAGCGATAGAGGGAGAAATTGTGGCAAAGAGAATGCGACGTGAAGAAGAGGCGCATGGTAACGGGCAACGTAGCGCGGATGGTATGGATGGTGAGGATGGCGAAGATGCCTTGATAGCCTTTGCATTCCGAGGGTTCGTAACATGCAAAACCACAGCAGCGCCCTCATTCTGAACGAATTTGAACCTGAAGTCACTCATCCCTCCGCTACTCATCCTAGTCCGGTTCTCTCTTAATGGATACGTAGATACAAACAGAGCTCGTTCCACGAGGGTAAATCCTTGGACATGGATTCCTGACGCTCTTGGTGACTCGACAGAAACACTAACGAGAAATTCCGCATACTTCAAGTGTGAGTCTGTGTTTCGCGCGGATAACTAAAGATCAGAAAACCCACTGGGGAAATAGGGTCCTGGTCACTGGGTCCACGATGATGGATAAGGATAATAAGATCCACCCGGGAGTCCGCACACCTCAAGACACCCAAGGCAAATATGTTAACGATCCCTTTGCAAGAAGGCTACCCGCCGGCAAAACCAAGGAGCAAAGGCCATTTGGAATGCAGAGAAAGTGAGAAAGCGATAGCCCAGGAGTATGGAATCGGTTGTAGCATATCTCTCTCGCTCTTTGTTACTCTCTAAGAAGGAATTATTAGGACTATCTTGAAGGGGCGAGAGGCATCACGGGACCACGGACCCCCTGTCGTGTACCAAGCAGCGCACAGGTACGAACAGGTACAAGCCGATAGGCGCCTGCAAAAAGCGGTTGGCATCGCGCTCTTCGAGGGACCCTTTGTTCCCTTACATACCATATAGTATGGTGCTGCTGTGGTCCCATAGGATTGGTATGCCTACTCCCATGGTATATATGTATAGCTATAGATGAAAGATCGACTGGTCTCGACATGTTTCTGGACGGTTCTCGTACTCGGGCCGTGCGAAATTTTTAATTGCAACTCGCGCCGGCGCCCTCATGATAAATAGATTAATCCTCGAAACAGCCTCCTCTGCCACGCTTCTCTTATGCTTAAGTGTACGTGCGCTTGTAGTAGATATACAGAACCATTCATGCTCAAACTCACTAGGCCGACAGCGGTTCGAAAGCGATCACTTGACAGATGTCAAATCTGACACTTCGCCTGAATGGATCTGTATACGACGTGTATACAGGTATTTCCAAGTGATTCAACTATGACTGACCTTTTCTTCCAACGCTGGACCATCCTCCATGGCGTGCATTATTGCATCAGAGATGTGTGTGTCCAACTGTCTCATGGCCCTCTCAGCGTTTAGTTCCAGAACGTTGGTAGGACCGTCCACAGCTACTACAAGACGTTCCACGGTGTCGACGTAGCCTGACCAAGCAAGGTCCATTTCGGATGCTGGTTGAGTCAGACACCCTCTATATAAATGAGAATATTATACTGGTCTTGTTATTCTCATAGGGACTCGATACCTTACAGCTCTTCAAAATTTATATATATTATCATAGGCACCTCATTACGTTGGTACACAGACTGGCGCAGGGCTGAACCTTCCTAGTGATAGCTTTACACTTAGGACAGTACGTCATCCTCAGAAGAGCATCGTCGCAGGCTTCCTGATGAGGACTGGATCCAGAAAACAGCACAGTGTCCGTCTTGTCCAAGACCGTTTTACCAAGATTTAATGCCTGTATCAGTACTCGGGTGGCTTCGAGGCTCTTCGCCATAGACACTGATATCTGATTAGGAATATCACCGAACGGCAGAATACCGTCGACAATTTCATACAGACAACTCTTGAACTTGGGACTGAAATCTTGCTGATGCGGGTTCACCGCGTGATGGTAAGCTATGGGGAAGAGTTTCGTGAAGAACTCGGAAAAACGTTCCTTTAGCATCGACCTGGTGAGTGGTTGTTCCAGGTTGTCAGGGGTATTGCTAGGTGCTACGTAGTCTACCATCGCCTGGTAGAGAGCCTTGATGGATGGTCTGCTCTGTACAGCCATGGACCGGTACACGTGGTTGAAAAGATTCAGCGTCTTGTTCTCCGATTGTCTGGCCAATGACGTCATGGAGTCTGCAGACAAAAAATATATATATATATATATATCAGACCAATGAGAGATTAGTTCTCCACCCAGTGAAGAGTCGCACGACCGGAAGTCGTTTGAAGTCCTGATGAAAGGCTAAGGAAATCATAATAATCCAGACTGTACAGGGTGATGTCAGTATTCAAGGTGATGACGACCATAGAATGTACAGGTATCCATTGAGCTTAATGCGATCAGAATTCTATATAGAGGCGAAGCACGTTCCTGTTAGGCCATTTGACGTTATCCGACTTGCTCTCGTAATGCCACAAGAAATATCCGAGAGCGAGACTCAGGATTGTCCGAGTTACCTAGTTTTCTGCTAGTACCCATCGCTTGTACTTGGATACCCCGATACTGGTATTACTGGTAGAACTGGTGCGATTGGCACGAGCGAAAGGACAAGAAAGTCCCAGCAAAACGGGACCTCTGTGTCTTCCTGAGATCTGACAAGTGAACAGGTCTCTTTAGGTCAACCGTATCGGTATCAGTGATACCCGTCTCGTTAACCCGTGCCAGCAACTTATACCAGGTAGCACGGTGTACGCTATCCCCTGGGCAATTTTCAGAGTACACGGCAAACTCCAAGAGGAATTCAGGCAATTTTCATGGTGCTAGAAAACGTTCTCTCCTTCCACGATGAAGACGATATTCTACGAGTTCCTCTTGAATGGAGAAGCATAAGGTTTATATACTCGTTTTCTCACACGTACACGCGTGACACGCATACAGACACGCGAAAGAGGAGTCTAAGAGTCCCAGGAACATTTTCAGGACCAATTTCCTGCAGAATCCCAAGAGGGATCCATTGAGGTAAGAAGATTTTCGGTAAAGTGACGAAGCCAGAAGGTATACCTAATAGTCTCGACGTGGATAGGGGGGGAAGAAAAGACTACAAAGTGAGCAAAGGTCAAGGGACAACAAAAAAAAAAGAAGAAAAGAACCAGAAAAAAAGGGAGAAGACGATGGTTGATGCTTTTCTCACTATTTTTCACGGTGTATATACCAATTCTAGTGATACTCCCTGTATAAGGATATCAAAGAATTTCAGAGGGATTCACAGAGAAGGTTATAGTCTCTCACGATGTCGAAGGTGTCGTCGTGGTTATACACCACTCTCCATCGGGTTCCCTCCCGTAGGTAAAGGTACCTGGAGGAGGTAGCGTGAGGCCCGGAATTGCCTGGGTCCCGAAGCTTCTGCATTCCACGGCGGTCATTTTATTTTAGCGCCACCGTGTGTGGGAGAGAGAAGCCCTGTAGTATACGGTATACAGACGCTACGTAGAATGAATGTGTACGACGTGTTTCTTTGGTGGGACACGCTCTTGTTGGTGCTGGTAGAGGTTATGGTGGTTGTGCTGATGCCGTCAGTGATGGTGGTGGTTATGGCGAGAGAAGGATAAGGTGAGAGGGATGTAAAAGGTACGTGGGAACTGTACCACGCTGAGGCCCGGCAGGGCCGCACACGCCCGGCGTTCTTCGACTTGGTAGGGATAAAAAGTATAATTAAGTTTCAGTGGAGAGTGAGAGAGTGCGAGAGAGAAAGAGAGAGAGAGAGGAGGGAAAAAAATAAAGAAAATGAAAACCTACAAGAGGAGTAGAGAGTGAGGTAGAACAGAAATGACAGAGATACAAAGAGGCATAAGAGAAAGAGAGAGAGAGAAAGAGACCAAGAAGAAAATGGTGGACAGAGTCCAACTGAGAACGTGCACCGACCTGACCGAGTCGATAAGCGGAAGGAACAGAGACACCACGAACACGCGAACTAAACGACCCTCTACACACATATATCTCTAGACGATCCTCAGCCATCTCAACGTTATTCAGGTCTATTCAAACGGCCACTACACTCCATTCAATGGCTGCGTCTTTGCCGGAGTTATCCCAGCCAGACGAACTCTCGCGACGATTACCTGTACGATTATCGCGCCCCTCGGTTCAAATACCCTGACGGCACGGCGCACGTGTTCTCAACTAGTTTCTTTCGAAATTTGTGTATATTCTTTAATCCCCATCATTCTCCCAAGCAATAAATATCATTCTTTGAATCGTTAACCGCATCAACGTAGTTGACTTTTACCATTTTATTTGAGTGTGGTTGTAAATGACTTCCCTTTCCTGCTGATACGTCATCCAGACGTGCCTTAATCCGTAGATGTCTTTCATGCCTGCCATAGACTAAGCGAAGAGATGCGAAACACGATGCAATATATATGCACTGCTGTATACGTGCACATGCATTATATTTTCTCTCTCTCTCTCCCTCTTTCCCCCTCACTCCAAGGAGTCAAGTCAGTCCCTAGTCACTGCTCTGTACAGCTCACCAGTTCTCGAATATGTACGTGACACTTGATCGCCTATTTGCCATAGGCCGTACGCGAGTACTGGCAAGCACTTCCGGCGCATGCATCTGTCCATTTACATAAATGCGCACATTCTATGTAAGTATAGTTATATATTAAGTGTACCAGACAATCCAGCTATATCCATAACGAAGTAAATGTCCTCTCGAGATATTACTAAAAAAAAAAAAAAAAGAAGATATCTATACAAATAAAAACTACCCAATTAAATTACCCACGTAATTCAAACAAGAAATGTCGCTCGAGTACATTTTTGTTTCTTTCTCCAAGAATCCAATACCAATCAAACTCGAGTGTGTCACTACTATTACAAAATGAATAAGAAAGATTGATTCAGCACGCGCAGAGGATCGTTCGACCGCAGTGCATACATAACTCTTCTGTAATCAGTCGACTTTAAACTGCTCGAATGACGTGGATACACCCTATAAACTGGATTAGTCGTCGAGCAGTCTGCCTGCGTATTCCTGGCGCTCTCTGCAATCTACATTCTCACTCCCAAGTTGGAGCTGACGATTATAGCTTTGCTTACCAGATACAGAGACAGCAGAAGCGACATACAAGTAAGGAGATTGGGAGTCATCGTAATGACGATCTGTCGCGTCGCGATAGCGCGCTCGGATAAAAGTAGAATATCCAATTGCGACTTACAAGATGAGAGCCGCTCCCCTTCGAGCGATATAGTCGACCAGAACATTCGCACGGTATGAAAATAGACACGCGTATACGCACGTACCAATAGGAGGATCTACAAGCGTACGAAGTAACGACACAGGGAACCGCACGCGGAAAGTTTTCACGAAATTTGTACAAACCGTTAAGAGTGAGGAGAGTTACGGATACATGAAGTTTCTTTCGTGGCTGGCGATAAAGAAACGTGCGTTTATCACATCGACGATCGTCACTCTGTAATGCACGGTTACCCCGTGTTATGAACGTCTCGGGTATCGGTCGTATTCAATTCATAAGGATGAGCTTCATTGAGCGTCTACGAGAAGAAGAAAGACAACAAGGAAAAAAGAAGGATGACACAGAGATTATAAGAGAATTAACAGTACGAGGAATTTATGCTCACGCAAATTACTCATCTGACCTCGACGATTTCGCCAGACCAAAGGGGGGAGGGAAGTGGGTTGCGGGTGAGCGCTCTATTTTTAATAGAGTCTTCAGAGAAGAGCGTTAGAATAGGTCATACTTAGACACCCACCACTTCCTAGAGTTACCGACCATCCATCTCGTAGTTCACGGCGGTCAGACTGACGAGGAAGCGTGCTCAGGATCGCGTCTAGGATCTATGTCTGAACCAGACAGCTGGGTAACTATAGCGGCCCCAAACATACCTGCGTATATGTATACACATATATATATACACATCCTATACATATATATTCGGCGTATTCACGTAACCCTGGTATACACGTGTGTATAGATAGAACGTACCGGAAGGAAGGGACCTGGAAGAGGCTGTTCTCCAAGGTCCATTATCGATGGTCCACGTCAGAATGGCGTATCGTATCGGCCACGTTCGGCTTGAGTGTTTTTGAGTGCTCCGGTAGAACGAGTATGTACGCGTCAGTGAGTATAACATATACACGTATATAGAGTCGAGAAGAATGAGTGAGTGAACGTTCCCTCTTGAAGCTCTGAGGATTGGCTCGTACTCTATCTCCACTCCGCGGGAGAGGTTCAAGAGAGTTGTGAGTGAAGGAGAGATAGAGAAAGAGAGATGTCGAGTAAAGAAGAAAAAGAAGAGAGAAAAGAACAACATAGGAGGAGGTAGAGTTGTCACTCGGCCACCAGGAAGCGACTTCCCCTAGTCGAGACACCTGGTGACAAGCTCGTTCGTGTAGTACACTGGAGAGCATAAAATTACGTACGGGGATATATGCTACAATAGAAAAAAAATAGATATATATATATCCGTGATTCTATGAAGAACCACGTGTGGTTCGCTAAGGATTGCATTGTTTGCAGACTATCAAGAAAAATATTGGCACGTTGGTCAAGTAGCCGTTATCTAGATTCCGTAAGTTCCTGCAAGGATGGCT
>JARPRG010000478.1:947877-982526 GCA_031001745.1 Hartigia nigra | reverse complement strand
TGCTGCTGCTGCTGCTGCTGTTGCTGCTGCTGTTGTTGCTGCTGCTGCTGTTGCTGCTGTTGTTGTTGCATAGCAAGCATTTGTTGCCGTATGCGCTGTTGGTTTATGGCTTGCTGTAATTCGAGTCAAAATTTTTATTAAAATCATAAGTTAAAAGCCATGTGCAATGTTAGGAATATTTTTTTAAAAACGTAAAAGTTTACCTGTTGGAATTGTTGATTTTGTTGCTGCAAACCGACACTTGCGGTGCCAACTCCAGTGACTCCCACAGCTCCGGGCTTTCCTCCTGCTTGTCGGTAAGGTGGTGCTGGTTGATTCTGAACTCCACCACCCATTGGGCCCATGGCATTCATTGTAACATTTGGTGCCTGTATATTAAATATGAAAATGTAGGAATACATTTTTGTATGTACAAGAAGTATCTGAAACATTACCTGTAAGTACGGAGGTCTTGCTGCTCCAGGTTGCATTCTTTGTTGTTGCATGTATTCTTGTCCCCTCTGTGCCCCCATTATCTGTTGTTGATTCTGGAACATCATATTCTGTTGTTGATTCATCATTCCCTGTTGTTGTTGCTGCTGTAAGATTTGCTGCTGTTGCGGCAACATCTGTTGCCCACCATATCCAGCATAGTTCTGATTCATGCCTACGATAAAAGACACGGAATTATTGCTGACTCTATGCAAATATGAATTACCATCCACTTACCTTGCTGCATTCCGGCGTACAATCCCTGCTGCTGTTGTTGTGGTGGGAACATACCTTGCTGAGGATTTATTCCAGGACCACCATGCTGTGCTCTGAGTTGCTGCCTGATGAACTGTTGCCGCTGCATACCTTGGAACGTTCCAGGATTTGCACCAGGAGGTGCAGTGGGTTGTTGCTGGGAGCTTATGAACTGGTTTGAGGGTAATCGAAGTCGTAACATATTCGACAATGCCTCTTTTGATTGGTTGTTCATTCCTCTTCTCTCATAACGAGGACCACCCACTGGCGCTGACGGCAATTGCTGTCCATAGGCATATTGTTGCTGAGGAGTTGGTCCTTGCTGAGTCGGATACCATTGTTGTTGTTGTGGTTGTGGTGGCTGGCCAGTAAACATTCCAGACTGCTGTGCAACTTGCGGTTGCTGATTGTAGGGCATCTGTTGCATCTGCGATGGACCTTGTTGCTGTATCTGCTGTGGTACCGGTGCAGTTGGTGTTGCTGGTCCTTTATTTCTACGATGCCTTCTTGCTTTCATAGCCTTGCCTTTACCTCCTCTTCCTGGAGAATCTATGCTCATAGGAGTATCAGCCTTTCCGGGTTCAGATTCTTTCTTATCAGGTTCGAGATCTTCTGGCGGCAGAGGAGGTGGGTCCAAGTAGTGGCTAGCTGGTCTAATTTGACTATGAGTATGATAACGCAGCAGTTTATGAGCTGCTTGGTAAGTCAATGGTTTGCGCTCTATTTTTACAGCACGGAACCAGGCCCAGGACAACGGTGCAGGGTTCTTGTGACCTTCTAGAAGTTCCCAAGCTGACACTCTTTGTGAATCACATACCTGTAGTCCTTGTTTCTTATCGATGCTGTCGAATCCAGCTATTTTATTACCCTTAGTATCTGTTAAACAACCTACGGGTTCACATGTGATCACCTCCATGGTCAATTTAGGCAGTGGCAGTAATTGTCTCACAAACAATATACTTTGTGAATTCCTATCTCCTAGTTCCTTTTTGAGTTTCTTCATTAGGTTTTGGTAATGCTTCTTGTTTTCATCCTTCTCGGATTGGGAATCCGAGACAAGGGTGGAATGTATTAAAGTGGCGAGCATGTCTATAACCGTAGTAAACAATTCAGAGTTGTTGTTCATATCAATAACAAAATAGCTAACCAGCTGCACCAATAAGATTGCCCAGTCGGTTGTTACAGTCGTATTTCTTTGAATCGTATCAAAGACACCACCGACTAAACTGAATCGTAATTGTAAAGCATCTTGGAGTACTTCCTGAGCTTTAGGATCCTCGGCTCCAATATTCTTCTCTTCTTTGCTGGTGTTTAAAAATTGTGAAAGTTGAGAGTGCAACGACGTCAATAGTCCTTCTCTCTGATCATCCTGACCCTTTAGGCACGTTAAAACCAGAGATAAAAATGGCTGGTGATTGAATAAGGACGGAGACTTCATCCTGCCCCTTTCTCGACTAGCCTTTGACCAGTTTCCTGACTCTAAGACTTGACCGGCTACCTTCAACACACGTCCTTGTACTGCACTAGGTAATTTAGACACAAGAGGCGCGACAAGCCAAATGGAACCAGATTTCTTATCTGGTTTTCCTGTCGAACTATTTAACTGAAAGACATCAATAGCTGCTTTGGCGACGGTATCAAGCCATTGTGAAAGATCATTGGAGGCTGGTGGAAATTGCTTGTACATTAGCTGCAAATCTAGCCAAGACATCCTGAGGCTCCACTGTTCTAGATTCTCAAGAATATTCGTGATGTGGGTTTTCTGATCCAAGAATGCATCCGGTGAGGTTTCAGGGTAACAAATCATATGTAACAATCTCTGAGCCTGTCGAGGCGTCAACATATCATCCAAGAGAGTATCAGGATGGCACAGTTCCTCAGGATTTTGCAAACATCTCTCCAGTACCCATTCCTGACTGCATATTTGCCTTAGGACATGTTGCGCAAAATCAGAGAGTCCTTTGACATTCTCTGTAGTCATTCCTGCACTGCTAGATGACATGGCTAGGTCCAAACCAAGGTCGTCACCACCACCCAGGATGTCACTGGTACCCAGAATGTGACTGATTGATAGCTCTCCACCACCAACACTACCAGGACCACCCTTACTGGAATGTGTCATCGGGATGTCGGGCTTCTTAGCTGGTTGTTTCCCCGCTGTTGCATCTCCAACGACTAAGATAGCCTTAAGTACAGCCAGAACGGGACCGACCCTGATGTTATTATGTGCAGCAGCCAGAAGATGTCTATCGCAGCTTAATTTTATACTGTATCCACGCGGATTACCACTTGGTAAAGGATGAGGGCTGGTGCTAACCGAGTATAGAGCAGGCTGAGGACATTCCACTGTTTTAAACAACCGAAGAAGAAGGTGGCAGGTCAAACGAGCTCCAGCTTCAGCCTCCATATCGGCATCTCCACGACCTTCGTTGCAGACCTTCACCAAAGATGGCAATGCAATGTGCAGAACGAAATCTTCCAGAGAAAAGCAATGCCTCGCTGAAAACATAGATCATCACATGCAAGATTCTATAGTACATTTCATAATTTGAATACTGTATAAAATGCTTGATAAATTATCTCACCGATTAAAATTGACGTGAACACTGCTAAAGAATTGTGTATACTCAAATCCTGAACATCCACCTGATTTAATACGTCTATGTAAAAAGCCGAACTATTCGACGAACAACATAATGCCATTAGAACGCCTAACCACTCGGCACTAAGTGCATTGCAGCAAGCAGTCAGTTCTGCACAGGTTATAGCAATGTCATTTAATTTATCATTATCAGTTTCACTGCACACAGCTACTATTGCGTTACACACAAAGCTATAACGATTCGCAGGTGTTTCATTTAATTGTCTAGCCCACTGAGGTTCGATTCTACCACCACGTCTTGGACTGTTAAAAACATCCACCATAAATTGTGAATTGTACACGTGATTCGAGGGTGTTGGCTGAAGCGCACTGTACAGTGCAGTACGTATTTTTGGATAGGCATTGCTGAAGGCCTCTACTCCGTGAGGCTTAGTCTTTAGTAACGAACAACTGGAATATAAATCATAGAGATGCGCCAAGACGCAACGCTCGGCAGAACTACAGTCACTGGGATTCGACACGTGTTTCACGACTTTGCAGAGTAGATCGAACACGGCTGTAGTCTGTTCCGGTGACACTAAAATAAATACAATAATATAATGCGTTACTCAACTATATAACTGTATCATTAGGAATCTCTATTGGGATTTTTACATACGCAAAAGACAGGAATGGTATCTTCTAAGAACGCCAACAACGTAGAGACTCAAGCTGGTTGTGTAGCTTCTGACTAATTGACTGTTTCTCGTCGTCAATTGAGCCTCTACTTCCGGTAATTCTTTTAATATTTGAATACACACGTCGATAAGTCCATAGATGTTCAGTGCTAGTTCCATAAGATCAAAGAGGAAAGCTACGTGTTCCTGAACGGGCAAGTAAGAAGATCCTGCCAAGGCAAAGGTGTTCAACATCTCTACGACCTGTGTAGCGCACTGCCATGTTACAACATGCTGATCGAAGTAGCTCAGATTTTGGAACTTCTGAGTAACTGCCTCGAAATTGAATTCACTACGTGAATGCTTTTTCACTTTGCCACCTTCAGCTACGTCGATGCTGAATTTCTTCCCAAAGAGTTTACACACTTCCTTAGTCATTTTCTTCACCACGTGTCTAGCCTCATCCCGGATGCGACCTACTCCATAGAGTAAAACGTGTCTCTGATTACAGTCGTGTTGACTGCAGGTTTCATCCTGGAAATATAAGAAACTATAAAACCTTGTAAAAGGATATTAATGTAGATTGGATACAGAAACAAACCTGTGGTAGTGGAAAGTGCGTTGTATAAAGTAAATGTCTACACGGACTGGAAGTTTTAAAATCTAATCCTTCGTGAGCTCCATGACCACCAAGTGCATCATCCTTGGGACTATCAGGAGCATCCATACTATTTTGCTGATAATCTTTAATATGTTGTAACAATTTACCCAAATCATCATCGATCTTGCTATCATCACAATCCATAGTTCTACCATGGTCTGGCACTTCCAACTTAGCTGGTTTTAAATCAATACCAGGAAACAGACTGTCTTCGTCAATGGGTTCTCTGTTACTAGGTGTACCAGGTTTACTAGCTGCTGGTCCTGCATTGTATACAAGATAATGAAATTTAAATACATCAAGGAAGTTCAGTGCCTAATCAGTGACTAGTGCACTATTAGTACCTTGTATAAGATCACCCCTCGAGATCAGGGTGCACATGTAAGCATCGTGCGAGAACACATCATGTCTTATGAGTTCTGAGAACAAATGAACCAAATTGGTAAATTGGGCTTTGGATTGGACCGACGTATTATCCAATACCGGTGCGTCAATGTCCAGGAACTTCATGAGCAGAGGCTGAAAAATCGGCAATCCTGGCGGCGTACCGTTACTGCAAACGCTATCCTTATCATCGTTATCATTCGTTTCACCAGTTGCTTCGGTCTGCCGCTTCTCCAGTAACTTGGCAACAGCCATAGCTCTGTGCTCACCCCATCTTTCAGCACTGACAGCCCATTCGCAAAGGATCTCCACAATGGCTGCATCCTGTTGGGGATTGTATTCCACTTTGGAGTCTCTCTCGTTATTAGTTTCTTTAGGGGTCGCTATAAAGATCTTTCCATAGAGCGTATCAAGGGAATTCGTAGCATCCATCCTGTCAAAACTGTGACGATCAAGAGCGTCCAGGGCAGCTAAAACCTTTGTCGTTGTCATCCCGGCACTGCTCTGCTGCCACTTGTCGCAAGACCATCGTCCCTCGGCAGCTAACGATCTTCTTCGTATATTCTCTTGTGCTACTTTCAATTGCTCCATAGTCGGATTCACTGAACTTGCTGGAGGACACGGTAATGCTGCTGGTGGACAAGGTAAATGGTCCAGGGGTGATCCGTTCAGCACTGATGGTGCTTTACCTTCTCCTACGCTATTCCATACCAGTGCAGTTGGACATTCCAATGTGATCACCTATAAAACGAGTATAAACATTTATTCCAGTACTTAATACTATTGCCGGACTTCTCAAATGTTTGTTGGAGCATATTCTGGAAAGTGAAACATTATCTTACCTGAATTATCGTGGAAAGGCCATAAATTACGTCTCTGTGGTGAGGGCAATTTAAATAATCATTGAACGCTGCTGTTAGTGGATTAATAACTATTGGTATGACACCATTGTCCTTCGTACCATTGATTTCGCTCTTGACAAGTGGTACCATCGATGGACTTTGAGGATTGCAATTGGTCTCAATGTTATTGCACATATGAGCTATTTTTCTACAGCATAGATATGCCAATCTTCTGGCTAGTAATTCTGACTGTACGAATTCTTCTAAATATTGTAATGCAAGTGGCAATAGAAGCTTCAGAATTCCATCCTCAGATGGGGTAGAGCGCATCTTATCCAGTAAATCTAAGATCCACTGAAGGAGTTCTTGTCTGTCTAGCAAACCTTCCTCAAACATATATTTTGCTAACTGCACACAGTAATGCCATTGTTTTAGAGCTAGTTTATGTTCATCGTTCATGGTGGACCCTGAAGTTGGTAAAGAATTTCCAGTTGGTGTTGGTGGTTGATTGTTAGCAGTTGTGCTGCCGTTGGTAGTGGTTGGGGTACTCCCATTGCTATTGCTATTTTTACTACTTGTTGGGTGATTATTAATATGATAATATTCTTGTAACTTTGAAAGCTGATCCTTTAAAAATTTGATAAGTGTTCCAGTCCATTCTGAAATACAATAGAAAAATTTAATCCACTATTGAGAACAGAGTAAAGCTTATAAGGAGGATCTATGTATTTTTTACCAGTGGTCGGATCTGGCAGTTGCCTTTTCTTGATTTTAGCTTCGGAAACAGCTACAGTATACGCAGAGCTAAGTTTGATAAACCATGCAGCTCTAAGCATGGGAACTTGATATTCGCAGAGCATCATAAAGATCTCTTCCTTTTTATTAAAATTTGGTGCCTTTTTTGCTAATGCCACTAATGGTTTACAACCAGATAAATCCTTGAACCATGCTTCTATCCCATTTTTTGTTCTAGCTGTAACTGGCCAAAAGTTATCCTTAGGATTGATCTGCTGTCGTTTCCTTCCAGTATCCGGCATAGTCGCAAATTCTTCTTTCTTAGCAAGTATCGCATTGAAGTATGCTCCAACTTTAGCAGCGGTAACAGCACATTGCCTTGCAGTTCCAAATTCTTCCGATAACTGAGGCATAGTAGCAAAACCATGTTTGACATTGACAGACGTAAGTTCATCCTCCTTTTGCTTGGGTTCCTGAGGATAAACATCTGGCGGACCAAGCCTGGGCCTCTTCAAGGGCCGTTTTTCATACAGTATACCCATCATGGTACAAGTGTTAACTCAGAGAACACGATAAAACCATAAATGATAATGCCTCCAATTCATAAGGTTGTACTAAGATTTTCGGAGCAATGGCATGATTATGAACCTGATAATGGAAGACGACGTACCGCAGTAGAAGTGATTCCAGATATTTCACAAATACTCAATCATCACGAAACTATAATAATATTCTCACAGATAGCTTTATTTACAGGATTATACTCTAAAAAATCTTTGTTAAGTATAACCTTTAAAAATTAAACGATAAATTATTTAGCACACCCCCCACGCTCGTAGTTAACTCGCGTACCGTAATTTTTCTATGTAATACTTTATAATGTACATGATTCAAAACGGTCGAGTGAGCTAATAGAAGCTAAACACTTTCCTGAACGTCAATCGTTCTCTCCAACAAAACTTCTCGACTCCATTTTAGCATGAATAACGAAGATTGGCTAAGTTTGTTTAGGAGGGGTGGATGCTACTCGCGCATCTAGTATTTAGCCAATCAGATGCACTAGCGTAGGGTAGCCATTTTCATCGGTTCATTTAAATCATTTGAATCTCGTACAGCGATAGAAAAAGTGCTTGGAATATTACATCGATTTCATTGCATAATCGTATCTTCCGATATTATACATCACTGTAGATATTATCAAAATATTTAATTCATAACCCGCAAAAAGACGTAAACAAGATCATAAAAGCCATTTTTGTAAGGAATAAGTTTGTTCAATTATCAGATATAGTATAGTTCGTTCATTCTCCAGTACGATTTTGGTGAATCTACGATAGCTAAAGAATGAGCCGATAAATTAAGTTCTATTATAGTATTACGCGTTTACTTTTCTCCTAATATGAAGGACCGATAAGGTCGGATTGAGAAAAAAAATACTACATAAGTATAGTATATTTCTTTAATAAAATTCATTGACAGAGTTTAATAATTAGGATATCCAGTCTCTGCTAAGTAGTAGAAAGGCAAGTTTTTTTAGGTTGTATTCTTGTTAATGTTCGATATTGCCGTTTGCGTTACGCCAACGCTAATTTCAGATGCCTGTGACAATTTGAAATTTCACTAATGAAAGCTAACGGTATCAGCGTTGGCGTGACGCCAACTCTCATGTATATTTTGCCTTTTTCTATTTGCCTGTATAATTCATTGTAGTCGGCCGCTCCTTGATGAATTACTAACGTTGCCGTTGAAAAAACGCTGGCACGTACCAATATGGCGGCAGCAATGACGAAAAAGGTGAACACTAAAATAATGTTGTAGGC
This sequence comes from Hartigia nigra, assembly GCA_031001745.1. NCBI lineage: Eukaryota > Metazoa > Arthropoda > Insecta > Hymenoptera > Cephidae > Hartigia > Hartigia nigra. The sequence continues at coordinate 974,100 of JARPRG010000478.1, read as the reverse complement.
TATCGATTTGGATCATTCAATTGCATTTTTCAATATCAACAATATCACGATACTGCATCGAATATTTGATGTGTTACTTCAAGCACTGTAATTAGTAATATAGAATTTATTTCGACAGGTTATGTGCGTACCTTGTTTGAATTTGAGAAGAAACATTTGTTTATGGTGTAAAATAATACAATTAAATCGCTGTTCATGTATCTAAATGTATTTTTTAATAACATATTTCTTACAGGAAGAAGATAAAAAAGACTTTGAAATGCAGCAAAACGATGGACAGTATAGTAAGTAATAATGCTTTTAAAATTATATAGAAATCTATACATAGAGAACGTATGGAAAAAGTAATGTAGTACTGCTTCCAGATTTTGAATACGATACTATAGATTACGAGGAATTATTAATTAGTGCTGTGGAAGCAAGGCCACCGTTGTACAATTGGAAACTCCCATTACGTGAGCGGAGCAAACTAATCAAGAAAGCATTGTGGGAAGAAGTGTCTAATGATGTGCACAGTATGCATATATTTAATATATTTGATTTGTTTTCTCATTTTTTATGTATAATCTTTAAAAAGAAAATTATAATAATCACTAATAGAATCAATTATTTTTTGTTTTTAGATATTTGGTCTGCAAAAATATGCGAAACAAAATTTAAAAGCATGAGAGATAGATATAGAAGAGAAAGAATGGACAGACAGTATCAGAATACAAATAGTCCTGGGAATGTCAAAAGAAAACCATGGCATCATATGAGACTCCTTTCATTTCTCGACAATGCAATGAAGATGAAACCGTAAGAAATATCAAATTTTCATTATCTAGTACAAGTAACAGTAATAAAATCTTTCAGTGGACAGACTATACCTCGTGCCTTACTTGGACTAGATACATCGAATATACAAGATCAATCTGGAGAGAGTAGAATCTATATTTTACCGAGTACACCACAGTCTCCTTCTTCCTCTTCCTCCTGTTGTAAGAATCAACCAATCTAAACTGAAATCTTAAATCTAAAATTCATTATATTAGATTTGCATGGACAAATAATAATTTGAATTATTGCAGCGGTAACCAGAAAAAGAAGTTTGGAAAATCCACAGGATGAATTCATTTCTGCTTCTATACGATCGGATGTGGTTGGACATCACGTAGATGATTTTTGTAAGGTTCTTGCATCGCGTATGCAAAAATTAAGTCCCGAAGCACAATCGAGACTACAAATAAAATATCTGCAGTTGCTTCACGAAGAAGAATTTAGTAAATAGTCAGAAGCCTTTATTTTATACGTGTACATAAATGCCCAATCGAAAATATATTAAATATGGTTTGAAAATTTACTTTTTATATGAAATAATCGTCATAATCTATAATATGACTGCTGATTCCATTTATATTATGTCTACATCGCTACATTTTTATTATTCAATGTATTAGTTACGTGCGAATCTAGTAGTACATTAAATATATATTTATCAAAGAAAAGAAATTCACAAAGTACAAAAACCGTAACATTTTAAATTACACATTGTGTATTAATTAATTGAAAAATCCATTTTATCAATGGTGTCGTGTAAGCCAACAGTCTGAAGCAACGGCCCTCGATATTCTGATTATATTTGCAAACTTTAAAAGATCTCACTGTTTAAATATGAATCTCGATTATTAAAGACAAAAAACTATCACGTTCCTTTATAAAATATCTTAATACTCCTCAAATGAAAATGAAAATTATATTTCTGAAATTTAAAACATCTTACGGAAATTCGCGCATGCGTCCTTTATATAAAAGGGGATCACGGCGTCGAGCGAGCTAGCAGTCTAATGCCACATGCCGTGGCATTTAGTCTGTGAGAGTATGGCATCGTGTGGTGACGCACGGCGTCGTGTTTGACGAGTTCCTCATCTTTGAGGCGTGGGATTTAGTTGTTATTGTCATTAATGCCATACGTCGTGTACGTAATTCGCACTCGACGTACCCGAAGCGATCGACATGCCGTAGCCCGTGAACGCAAACGTGTATATTTGCCCTGTGCGTGAAATATGTGCGGGAAGGAATTTTCGCGCAGGTCCTAGGATGGCTTTAGGCGCTCTTCGAGCCATCCTGGCTGCTGCTTACCTTTTCGGCCTCGGCGTTGCTCTCTGTCATGGTGAGTCTCCGAGTTATATTACTCCCTGGATGATAACGAGGAATGTACTTCGCTGGATGTCACTGATCCTGTTACCGCATTATCATTTTATTTGATCCCGTAGGAGTTGTCATTTTTAAGCGCGTGATTCACACTTGTTGTCATTTTAGATTTTATGAAGAGTGACGTTTCCGCGATTCTGAGATATTAGATCGCGCTATGCTATTGTATTGCTACGCTATTCGGTTGAAATTTTGTCATTAAAATTTATATTCAATGTTATTGTTATATGGAGGATCTTTAAAAATCTTCACGAAGATTTTATGAATGTTTAATTCTTTTTTGGCATCTTATCCGTTAGACGGCTATAGGACATGATATTGTCTTGAAATCGCCATATTTTTGCTTAAGAAATTATTCATTGATCATGTCTATAATTTTGTGCTATGAAATCTACAAGATCTCGTAAAAAAATAACGCCGGCCATCCAAGGGTTGAATAGATTCGGTACGTAAACTTTGATACGGCAGGGTGATACTGTTCTGTTTTATTACTGGCATAATTGTTGGTTGAACAATAAGATTTCCAAAATTCGAGAAATAAACAGTCGAAGCATTTAAAAAAAGTAAAAAAAATTATTTTTTAAACTGACACTAAATTTTCAAGTGTAAATATTTTTATATATCCTACTTTTGCATAAACTGCAGTTTTTAGGTTACAAGGCATTATAAAAAAATAAACCATATAAAAGAAGCCCTTTACAAAGAAGAATATATTTATTCAAAACAAACCAGTATTCGTACAGAATACAAAGCACAATGATGATCCTATAGATATTAGATGAATGCTTTCTTTTTTTCTTTGCCAAATTTTGCAAAAAAAAAGAACATCCATCAATCATCGCTCAATGTATTAGAAAAGCGCAGAGTGAGAGAAGAGACTCATGTCAAAAGTAATATTTGGTGTTTGGGTAAAGGTTTTTCGGTGCGCTAAGACTCCCGCTGCGACCATAACCGGTCGGTCTTGCAAGAAAACACGTCGACCATTTGTCAAATTTTGGCCCTTGTCCTACAGGCACGTTTTTCTTCTTATTATCCCAGAAGTATACGCGCCATCATCCAGTATACTATACTTAACATGTACAATACCACAGTTCCATCCTGTCCATATTTAAATTGCATTACTTACATACATAGTTTGTGCCGTGTATGGAAGGCATTACGTGACTGACCGTTTAAATTTAAATTGTGTGTATATCAATTAGCGGTATTACCGAAAGGTCACAGTCCGCAACCTGAATTTATTCATGCATAGCAAATCATTAACTACATGTACATATATACGGATTATAATTAAATTTTAAAACTCAAAATTGCTACAGTTAAGTATCCACGCAGTTCTGTGGTTATTGCGACGCAGCCAAAAAGGTCATGTTAATCCGTGATCTCCTGCTTTCTCTTTATCTCAATTGTTTCCACAGATAAGATAAGAGAAACCTCCGCCAATTTGATACATTTTATTACGTCGTCTTGGAGACTCCGTTGTAATTTATTTAAAGCAGCTGGTCGGCTTGCTGTTTAAACAGCACTGCACCTTATGGTAGATATTTATAACGCGGTAATGTGGAGCAAACCGATAAAAGAAATGAAGCATCGTATAATTTTCGTATGATAAAACATGCAGCCCTATCAATTTTAGGAGAGTTATTATTTTATCGTAGATTTTCTGAATTCATACAGTGTAGGAGTTTGGATGATCACTGTGGTAACTTCTCCAATGGGTAGATAGATAGCTGCAGCATCCTTGAAGTAAAGATACCCTCGGAACGAGATGGACTTGTGGCCTTGCCAGGGGGAAAGCATAATACATAATTCTATGCTCTATGGGGCCCCAAGCTGGCCCCGGTACACAGGACCCCAACCTCAGGAATGTAGACTCTAAGAGAGACCCCTACCTACCATCTTTTTCTTCTCTTAGCTATCCTCATCTCCCTCGATCTTCCTTCCTTCTCCATCGAATACATCTCCTTCTGACCTCTTACTCTCTTCTTGGCTTTTTAACAAGCTACAATATAAATAAGGTTTCCAGGTGCTCGGCATTCAAAACCTGCAACTGGGAGCTTCGTTTTTTTTTCCCTTTCTTTCCTAATTCTTGTCTTTCTTTTTGGCTCCATCCTCCTCCTGCATTGCCGTCTTCTTCTGGTCTTTCTTCTTAGATCCCTGGTTTCCCATGCTAGAAAACTTTGTCAGAGCATCGCTATACTGCGTAGGCGTTGGCTGATGTTTTCTATTGCATACCCTGGAATTTTACCTGAGCTATGATGAAAATTGATACCGGCACCAATTGAAACTGGACCATTTTCCGACTGTCATGATAGTGAGACAGGTTTTCGCTGCTGTTGCATTATTTTTTGTTGCAAAGTAGTTGGTGGAATAATCCAAAGGAATCCAAAATTTATAGCAAAATGGTGTAGCCATTACGATGACGGATGTTGTTAGAAAAAAAGAAGAGAAGAGAAAAACAGATTTACCAGGTTTCTTTGTGCCTCTTTCACGCATTTCCCCTTTTTTCTCTTTTACTCTCTAAATTTCTTGTGCTTCCATTTTCCTGTTCTTCTTTTTGTATTCTATATCTCTTTCTTTCTTTTGGTCCCTGCGCCTACCAGATACGTTTTAAACGTACAGCACACAGCCGGTCCTCTCTTACTCTACACGTGCTACCATCTGGTTACGTTTCACGAGAATTCGAGCGATTTGCTTCTGTTTCCTGCAAGAAAGACTGAACAAATTAATACTCTTACCAAAAGAAGTAAAAGGTATAAGGGTCTGCCTAACCTATTCTGCCATTTGCCCGATCATTCAAAATAAAGTACGCACATTACTCGCAATAATTCATTTACACACTTTACTATATAGTTATGACTCTTGTATATGTATATATACATCTCAACTGTACGTAGGTTATCTGTCGGTGCGTAAGACCGGTACCCTTAAAGGGCCGAAAATATACAAGGGCTTGTATTCTCTCTGATGGCTACTTGGTACATATGGCTCATCCTCTCCACTTCTCTTGCCGCCAAAAGAAAGACCATTGGGTTACCAGAGGTGGAAAAAGGAAAAATAATTGATGGAAGAAAAAAACAAGAAGGAAAATAAGCCTGAGCTTCCTCTTGGCCATCTTATTCTGGTCTATGCTTCAATCCCTCTGACATTCGTTTCTTATTCAGAAATGGAATCCTACCGCATGTTATTTCCATCGGTACCTCCTCTGCTATTCTCTGGACATCAAAGAGTTGATGCTTCGGTGGTTGTATGTGTCTGTGTATATATATATATTTGAGGTAGAATTGATGTTACCCAACTTGGTATATATATCAGTGACAGAGAGAATCTGTGAATCAGAGAGAATGTGAGATATCTCACTGATTGCGCTTCATTAAAGAGAATTTCCAAAGCTACCTGGATCTCTCGACACACTGACTCTTTTCATTGTACATTTTCCAAAGTCTGCTCTCGAACTCTATATACCTTCTGTCTATTTCGAAAAGAGGGCACAGACAGGGGTTACGCGGTTTTTGAAACTCTTACAAGGAGTAAAAAGCTTTTAGGATAAATAGAGGCGTACGTTTTGTTTGGGATTTTTTTACAGGATTTTGTGAATTTGTTTTTTTTTATTACACGTCTACTCTCATCTTCATATTTTCGAGAACCGGCGCATTGTTGCTTTGAGATATTACATGGTAAATTGCTATACGTAGCCGGAGGAAATTTGTACGAGGCTCTAACTAGCCGTGAGCAACTGGCTTTGTTGTAAATTGGATTCTTTGGTGAAAGAAGAATGAAATACAGGGAAAGACAAAGCAAAGCTAAAACTTCCAATCGACTCGAGAGATTTTCTCTTGAAAATTCATTCGGTCGCGAGGACGTAAAGGGTTCAAAGGCGAAAAATTGTTTGAGCGAGACTATGGAAAAAATGACGGAGGTGGAGGTGTGAAAAAAAATAAATAAAAGTTCACATGGCGCGCAATAGTTTTATCTCGCGAAAATTTGCATTTTACACGCGAAATAGACAGATGGGGTCTTGACTGAACTGTGCGAGGTGCGGATAAACGCGGTATGGGCGAAGAAGGAAGAGAGAGAGAGGAGAGGAATTAAAAATATATTATTAAAAATAAAGGCTCGAAAGGCGTGGTACCAGTAGAGTCATCTAACCCCACGTAAAACATATTAGTTTTAATTACACCTGGGGCATAGCGTAATAAATGTCGGCTAGTATCGGCTAATTGCACGGGCAATGAGAACGAACATTTGGAGGGGTCGAAATACTCGTTTAACGTGTCGCTTGAATAAATGTAAGAGTGAATAAAATCAGGCTCGGTGGTATCATGGGCGTGCGCGCTAGTTCGTGGTAAAATTAAAACAAAAATGGCGCCATCGCTACTGCCTATAAATACAGCGAAATTAAAGTAACAGCCGGCATCTTACTCGCTAAAGATTCGATAGCTTGGGCGTGACGTGCAATATAGTTGCTGGGTTAAAAAAAGGAAAAATAACTAGGGCTCCATCTATAAAATGATTACTCAGTTGGTAAAGTGGATGTAGTAGAAAAAAAGTATATAAAAAAATTATCACTGGTTATAGGGCTTTTTTTTACCTTACCAGGGTCGTAGTAGATTCGTATGCGGAGAGATGGAACAAAGGCTGCTGAACGAGTTCTGGGACTTAGGTCCCAATGACGGTAACCTTTCACCGCACGCTGAAAAATTAAAGGCGCTCCATTGCCCTGTAAGGAAAGGCGACGTGCACTCTGGATTCGCAGCTTTTCTGATTTTTCAGGGATCTACATTTTTTTTTTCATTATCTCCAAATTTTATCCCGTAGTTAGGGTTGTTGACTTTCAGTCTTAAAATTTCCTTTTTCACCTTTGTTTACCTGGCTGTAGTAATAGGACGCCAGATTTGCAGGATCTGATACTGGGCATCCTCACTTCCACTTGTGCATCTAGTGAAAAACATAGGGCCCCTCTTCTACGCGTCTCGACGAATAGTTTTCGTGGGCCTGGGTCTCCTGTATATGAGGGGTCTTAACGCGCTAACAAGGCGCAGGAAGGGCCCGTGCTAACTGCCGAGCTACCGCTCGATTCAAACGGGGCCCACTTCATCCCATCGGCCTCCCATCCACTATCGTGTCCCGTCACTGACGTAGGACCCATCCTGGTATTCCTTGCAGTGGCGTAGAGTTTGATTTACTTAAAGTCCCTAGCAGCATATTACGATCCTTAAATAAAAATTTCTCTGCTCGCCATTGTCGTAGAATTCCACTTTCTTTATCGGGACTAAGGCCCTATCCTTTCTGGGTCCTTCTTTTTTTCTCGTTGATCCAGAATCCATCTGGCCTTATTTCGCTCAAAGATATTAAACCGTTATCCTTGCTTGTTTTGGTATCTTCTTACGCACGTCGGAGGCAACAATTTTTTCATGACATACGCTACGGTTAATGAAAAATTCAATACAAATTTGCCTTCAATCATTTAAAGCCAAAAGGACTTCATTCAGATCGAATAACGTTGTCAGTGACTTCCGGTGCACAATAGTTTCTCTATCTCTCTTCTTTTTTTGTTCCCACATGGGCTAATGTCCAGGAATTCAAAGAAAGGATCATCCCTCGTCCTTCGAACGAGTTCCCTGGATAACTTCCTCGCATACCGTGACACTTTAATCTCACTTCCTCCGAATAACAGGATGATCTTCACTTGTCTTTTTATTCCTCACGCTATAAGGTGTTATTCTTCTTCTTCTTAAATTGTAAGAATTGCTCGTGACGACTACGGTGCATGGGGAAATTTAAATGTGCAAGGCACAACAGTCCTCTTCACGAATAGTACACTGAACATATGTGCACATCCGGCGATGGGCGCGTTTATAACCGACGCCATTCAGTTGGGCTTGTGAGAATTCAACAGTCGAATTCAGCCCGGGCAAGCTCAATGAACTTTATTTTTTTCCTCTTGCGTCTCTCCAGCATGCATCTTTGTGCAGTAGCCAGTCCTCCTTCTACATATATGCATTTGTATGCACTTACTCCCTTGCGTATACTTGGGTCCTATCTCTCTGTACGCATATCTCTCTGCCACAGGCAGAAGACAGTCTAAATCTTCGCCGTATGCTTTCCAGGATTTTCGGAGATACGAGACTTTTCGGAATTTTCAAAAGATAAAATTTAGAAATACATAAGAAACACAGTACAAATTTGCGACAGAATCACATCATATGGTATTGGTGCAATGCACTTAAAAAGAGAGTGGTAATACTATAATTATTAAGAATAAGAATTGCATCACTATCCAGCGAAGATGCACTTTCAGATTGCATTGAGACACTGCAGTGTGTCTTCTTTTTAAATACTCTATGACTGCACTTTGTATGCATTGCTCCAGAATTCACGTGTCTACTGATAATAATAACTGGTAACGAGCTGCCGTATTTGGATAGTGGATGATCGTGATTCGAATACTCCTAGTGCAACATGCTCTTCAACGATTTTTCCACTTTCCAAGTGCATCTTGCTTCTGAATTTACGAGAAATTGTAAAATCTACATCTTTCTTCGACTGAATGTTTATTAAAAAAAAAGAACAAGGATACGTTGACAATAATCAAACAGTGTGTGAAATAAAAGTGTAAAATTTGGAAAATTGTGTAGGATCAGTTTCAAGCAGGTTGATAAGTCGTTTTAAACAGACTCGCCTTTGTCGCTGCCCTTGAGATGCCAGTGGCAAAGAGAATAATAATGCGTTAAAGTGCATAACGAGGTGAAGAAACTCTTGCTTGTTGGGAGTTCAAAGTAAAAGCCCTCCTCTTATTATACTCTTTCATGCCTGCTGAACGAAGGCTCGCCTTCGTTCCTCCTTAACCCGAGCTCCTTCATTTAAAATGTCATCGTTTACGTGTTAGACGTGCGCCATCTTTTTTAATCTCATGAACTTATTGAGGATTCTCGCACGTTTCACGGACTTACCTTGCGATTCTGGGTTCATTTTATTTTCTGTAGCGCGACGGAACGCGCATCCATGATTGTCATTTCCATTGCTCTTTAAGACATGATGATAATTTATTTCGCTTGTTTGGTAATCATATTCCCTGCCTCGAATATCTTTGATGACAAATTATCAATGATTATTCATCATAGTCATTATATGGATTGTTGCCAATATTCATTGTCGTTTAATGAAAAACTTGCTCCTTTTCTAGCCTCGCCGACACTCCTCTTCGCCACGCACAAGGACATCCGAGTGGCTAATGTATCCCGGTCTAACAAGGTCAGCACGATCGTCAAAGACCTCTCCGAAGGTGCATCCTTGGACTTTTATTATGAACGTGGACTGGTCTGCTGGTCCGACAGTGGCCTGGAGATGATCCAGTGCGTCCGTTCGAACGGTACATACACCGGCGAGCGGATGATAGTTGTCAACTCCAGTCTAATTTCACCAGATGGTCTTGCGTGTGATTGGTACACTGGGAAACTGTATTGGACCGACGGTGAGAAGAATAGGATAGAAGTAACCGGTATAGATGGACGTCATCGTAAGGTCCTCTTTTGGACTGATATTTATCAGCCCAGGGCGATAGCTCTTGTACCTATGAGCAGTATTCTTTTCTGGACTGATTGGGGCGATGTGCCGAAGATCGAGAGAGCTGCTATGAATGGTGACCCTGATACTAGGGAGGTCATTGTATCTGATGATATTTTTTGGCCTAATGGTCTCACCGTGGATTATGATTCTCAATTGGTCTACTGGGCTGATGGAAGACTCAAGTTCATTGCTGTGATGGACTATTATGGAAAAAATAGAAGAAAAATTGTTAGCGAGGGTTTGGATTATCCATTTGCTATTACGTACTTTGATCAGAAGCTTTATTGGACTGACTGGAAGACTTGGTGCATTCATTCGCATGACGTGAGATCTAATCAGGGCCATCCTAGAGAACTTTTTCATGGAGAGTATATACCTGGTGATATAGAAGTGTGGGATCCTAGAAGACAACCCTTTGGAGATAATCCTTGCCGACATAATAATGGAAACTGTTCGCACTTGTGTCTGCTTAGTCCAAAACCTCCAGGGTATTCTTGTGCCTGTGCTACTGGAGTCAAATTGATTGACAATTTCACATGTGCGAAAGGTCCTGAAGAACTCTTGCTCATTGTTCAAAGAACTGAAATATGTAGAATCAGTCTAGACTCACCGGATTATACAAGCTTTGTTTTACCGCTTACTGGGATCAAGCATGCCATTGCGATAGACTTCGATCCTGTAGATGAGATGCTGTATTGGACAGACGAGGATGCCTTCGTAATTAGAAGAGCCTACCTAGATGGTTCTGGTCAAGAGGATGTTGTTACCAATGAAGTTGAGAATCCTGACGGCATAGCTGTAGACTGGATTGCCAGGAACCTCTACTGGACCGATACTGGTACAGACAGAATAGAAGTAGCCCGACTAAACGGTACTAGCCGTAAAGTCCTCATCAATGACGACCTGGTGGAGCCTAGAGCCATTGCCCTGGCTCCGGAACTTGGTTGGATGTTCTGGACCGACTGGGATGACAAGAAGCCTAAAATCGAACGCAGCAATTTAGATGGAAGTGAGAGAACTCTTCTGATAACAAAGGACATCTTCTGGCCTAATGGAATTGCCCTGGATCTGGACAGGATGAAGGTTTACTGGTGCGATGCCAAAACAGACAAAATTGAAGTCTGCAACATGGATGGATCTGATCGGAGGGAGGTTATCACTGATAATTTACCTCATCTCTTTGGAATCAGTCTTCTTGGAGATTTTTTATACTGGACCGACTGGCAGAGAAGAAGCATTGATCGCGCCCATAAGCTGACAGGTGGTCAACGCGAGGTCATCGTCGATCAAGTACCCAATGTTATGGGTCTCAAGGCTGTTCACTTGGGCCAAATCAAAGGTGACAATCCTTGCGCCAGAAATAACGGAGGCTGTAGTCATCTTTGTCTCAATAGACCTGGAAACAATTATGTCTGCGCCTGTCAAATTGGATATGAGCTTACCAAGGATAAGAGGACCTGCGTCGTACCAGATGCCTTTCTTTTATTTTCGAGGAAGGAAAATATTGGTAGAATCAGCATTGAGAATGCTAATAATGATAATATCATTCCTGTGACCGGTGTCAAGGATGCCAGGTACGGTGATCTTCGAACTTTTCTACTTTCTCTAAGAAATTCTAAAATGACAATTTTATTATTATGAATTCCTGTGTTATTTTTAGCGCCTTAGATTTCGATATGCGCGATAACAGAATTTATTGGACAGATGTCAAGGTCAAGGCTATTACCAGAGCTTTCATGAATGGCTCTGAGGTAGAAAGAGTTGTGGATTTAGGACTGGAAACTCCTGAAGGATTAGCTGTCGATTGGATAGCACATAATTTATACTGGAGCGACACGGGGACACATAGAATTGAAATGGTGCGATTGGAAGGATGCAGTAGAAAAGTTCTCATCTGGCAGGATCTTGTAGAGCCTAGATGTCTAGCCCTAGATCCTGAGAGAGGGTAAAAATAAATAATTAATCTCTAACTAAGAATTGTTTTACAGTATAATTACCGAAAAGTCTTTTACTTGCAGTCACATGTACTGGACCGAATTAGGAAATTCAGGCAGCATAGAACGTTCCGGTTTGGATGGTTCCCGACGTCAAGTGATTCTATCTAATATCGGTCGAGCCAATGGCCTAACTATAGATCATGTTGCTCGAAAACTTTACTGGGCTGATCTTCTCTTACTAGCCATAGATAGTTTCGACCTACAGACAAAGAGAAGGAAAGCCATCATTACCCATGATATAGTGTATCCCTTCAGCATTACGCAATATCAGGATTATATTTATTGGACTGACTGGAATACCGGAGACATTGAGAGAGCCAATAAGACCACTGGATTAAATAGAACAAAAATTCATAGCAAACTTGAATCCGTCACAGATCTACTTGTATTTCATGCTTCAAGACAAGCTGGTTGGAATCCCTGTGCAGTTAATAATGGTGATTGCAGCCATCTTTGCATAGCGCTACCCGGTATAGGCGGAAAATCCTCAAGTACTTACAAATGTGCTTGTCCTACTCACTATGACCTTGCTTCCAACAATAGAACTTGTGTTGGTGAGTCAAAATTTATAATATTATTTAATTACGTGTAATATTATGATAAAAATGAATAGGAAATATCACAAGAATTTTTATATGCAGCACCTCGACACTTCATGATATACAGCCTTCGCAACGTGATGGGTCGTTTTCTACCTGATACGAATGATTGTCTTGATATAGTTCTACGGGTTCAAGGATTAAAAAATGTCAGGACTATAGAATTTGATCCAATAACACAGCATATATACTGGATAGATGGCAGAACATCATCGATACGAAAAGCACTGGAAAACCGTACTCATTCAGGAGTTGTGGTCAGTGGAGGATCAGGTCATCCATACGACCTGGCACTTGATCCTCTAGGTCGTCTGTTATTCTGGTCTTGTGCCGCTAACAACGCGATAAACGTAACCAGGTTGGACAATGGTTCAGCACTTGGTGTAGTGGTTAAAGGCGACGGAGAAAAACCACGAAATATTGCTGTACATCCTGAGAAACGGCTTTTATTTTGGACCGATGTCGGTGGTAAAACAAAAATTGTTCAAAGCAAGATGGATGGCAAGGAGAGAATTGTCTTAGCTACTGATCTTGATCAGCTCACTAGCCTAGCAGTAGACACTGTCTCGAATTTAGTATTCTGGGCACACGGAAAGCAAATTGAAATGGCTGATCTCAATGGGAACAATCGCAGAGTCCTGGTGTCTACAAATCAAGGAGCGGTTGCCCATCTAGCTGTACTCTTTGACTATGTCTATTGGTTTGATAGGGATAGTCAAGAAGTGGAAAGGGTCAATAAAACTTCTGGATCAGGAAGGAGGATTATGATGATGAATAAAGCTATTACTGATTTGGTGACTGTCAGGACACCGGACGATTTGATCATGGAAGCACATACTTGTAGTCCATTTCATGATTATGGCGGATGTTCACACTTCTGTATTGGTACCATATCACCGCGTTGCTCTTGCCCTCAAAGTCTTGTTTTGTCTGACGATGAACGTACATGCAGAGCTGCACCTGCTTGCGGTGCTGATCATTTTACGTGCGCTGCGCCCAGTTCTGCTGTGGCTAAAGATTGTATTCCTGCTACCTGGAGATGCGATGGTCAGACTGACTGTCCTGATGGTAGTGATGAGCTTGGTTGTCCAGCTTGCAATCAGGATCAGTTCCGGTGTCAGAGTGGCCACTGTATAGGTAAGAGATCCTAAAAGTTATTTTAGTAGTTAACAATGAAAAATATAAAAATCAAATGACATTAAACAATATTTGTAATTTTATGTTAAAGTATAACTACTGATCTATTCTTCACAGATATGTCCTGGGTATGCGATGGTACCGCTCAGTGTCATGATGGTCTTGACGAGGCTCACTGCTGCCGTGCTGGACAATTTCAGTGCACTGGAACTGGTGTATGCATTTCGGGTACTGCACTCTGTGACGGGTGGGAAAATTGCGCCGACGGCAGTGACGAGACTGCGCCAGCTTGTGCATCGGCTAACAATCATAGGCAGGACGCAGGACCTGCCCTGGATACAGGGAAGAGCACCTATGTTGTAGCTGTCCTTGTCGTTATGGGTGCTGTGATCGTGGTTGTCCTAGGATTTTATTACTGCCGACGGAGACTAGCTGGAAACGAGGAACTTCCTGACATCCTTCACGATTCTGCTGGGGATCCACTCTCTCCAAAACCGGGTAGAGCTGCTAAACCAATGCTCGCTCAGAAAAATGCCAGGAAGGCTCTAAAAGCCTGCTCCGAAGCAGTCAGGATGTCTACGTTGAACGGAAGTAGTATTGGCTCCAGTTACGATCGCAGTCACATTACAGGTAATAAAAGGAATTATCAAAATAGAACATATACATATAATAATAACGATGAAAAACAATGTTTAAAAAATACAAATTTATGTTTAGGCGCATCAAGTTCAACAAGAGGCAGTTCCGCCGGTGGTTATCCTCAGGAAACCCTGAATCCTCCACCAAGTCCAGCAACAACAGCTAATTCAACGAGGTAAATATAATACCATCCGCTCAATTAACTATTTAATTAAATCCAATTGTCATAGGTGTTTTCTCTCCTCCAGGTGTTCCAGCAGTAATGCCTCCAGGTACCGACCTTATCGTCATTACCGCAGCATAAATCAACCTCCACCACCAACACCCTGCAGTACAGATGTCTGCGACGAGTCGGATGGAAATTATCCAACTGCCAGGTATCGTTACGAGAGTGAACCATTTCCACCACCTCCAACGCCAAGATCACTTTATCACAGTGATGCAGCCATAAGTTGCCCACCGTCACCCTCGTCCAGGTCATCGACCTACTTCAGTCCGTTGCCACCACCACCCTCTCCGGTACCCTAAATTAAACCTGGCTTATCCGATACCGAATGATCAAACGAACTTCGTATCAGGAATATCCGGCTGACACTTTTCACTAATCACTAATGCATATCCAATCCTCACAAATCGCGCGGATACTCTTAAAATTGGGGACCAAGTTAAAATTCAAACATTTCATTTAGTATAATATTATATTCTCCCATGTACAAAGTCCTACGAATCCTTTATTACCGTTGTGCCTATAGTAACTACGGTCTCGGCATTCATAATCAATCGATCGAGGTTGCTTTCGTTCCTTTAAATTAATTATATTGGATCAGGCTAATCTAATCGATTAACGATTGATTCGCCGTCGCGTACCGTAGTCCATTGTATATATGACTTTTTAAATACGTGCGAATAAACGTGCGTGCTTATCAAATTTTTTATCACTGGACAATTGACATGTAATGTATAAGTAGGGAGAAAATTTGGGATGGTGAAACTTAAGATGCCTGAAAAGGGAATACAGAAGAGCGAAAGAACAGAGTAAAAAAAAAAACTAAGTGGGATTAAAACCTGTAAAAATTGTATATGACACTTTCCTTTTATGAACTGTAAATCAGTCGCGGCAGCCAACCAGCGATGACTTTAATCTATATTCTGTTAATTGTGATATAAAGTATATCATAATATTATACATATAGTATATTATATATTCGTTAATTATTATTATTAATTACCATTGAAACGTGTCGATATTTTATGTTCCTCTATACCTGACGTAGCGTTTAACCAAAGGCTGCACCACTTAACTTTTTCTTTTATCTCATTGAAAATGCTTTTCACTGTAAGATTTTCCATTTTTTATTCCATCGATGTCCTTTGGAATGAAAACAAAAATAATAATATGGGATGCAGTTCTTTTATAATCGTGTCCACACGTTAGTCAGTGTACATTATACCGTTATTTCCTGTTTTTTTTTGTTTAATGTACAACGTACAGGTGTACAAAAATAATATAAAAAGGAAACAATGATAAACACACTGGAAGCCGTTTCCTTTGAAATAATTTTCGTGCCATAAAGAATCCTGTATTCGCATCTGTAGACACGAGATATAAAATATTGTAAGGTAAACTCACGTTGTGTCCATATGTATTTGTTCTTTTTAATTTTGCCATGTGCAATAGCAAGAAAAAAAAAACAAATTTGACCAAATGGCTTTCTTCATCGCGCTTCTTATTAGGGCGACGATTTTTCTTTTCTTTTTCTATATTCACATATGCCTACTCGCGTAACTGGTATTTTCCACGTGAACAGTTGTACAAAGTTATGAGAAGTATCAATCGAGTGATTGAAGATTCTACTATTATTATACATATGAATTATTACATTTATGTAGGATGATTATACTGGATTAAGAATGTAGATGACGGAGAATTAAAGAAAATCGGAAGATTTTGAACTCGCACTGCCGTTACGTCGTCGTCCTGATGTATGAGAATTTCTGTCAAAACGTTAAAATATTCTCATTATTCTCGTTTTTAACGTCCAAGACTGAAAATTATTGCCTATATTTTTTTTACATTTTGCATTGATAAGTGTATCTCGTCCCGAATATTGTAAGATATTTGTACAAATTGCCAGAATAAAATTTTTGTTAATGTATTTTACATCGACATGTTGTTTTTCTTTGGGTTTATATTTAGACTCCTGTTCAATGTACGTCCTTTAGAACGTACATGTATACGACTAGGATGATTTAACAGAATTAATAGTATATAACTACAAAGTTTCTATAATCTTAGAACAAAGTATTGCACAGCAAGAGATAAAATATAAATACTCACTTAACAAAGATAGTATAAATAAACTGACCGTTGTATATTTTTTCAGGGGTTTCAAGAAAATCTCTTACCAAGAAACTGTTATTTATTGCTTGGACGTTAGTCATGTTGCTTTTTGGGCTTCGGTAGTTTAACTCTTTGCTATTTCCATTTGCTTGACGAACCCCGAGATTTTCCTGTTGCATTTTCACGCTCCTCCTGAGCTGCCAGTTCCTCGTCTAGTAAAAGCTCAAAGTTTCCCATTGCTTCTGGTGATGGGCACTTATTCCATCTAACACTGTTTACAGATAGAAACATGATTCTGTACTTAAAATATTTTCTTCGATTCATTACTTACTCAGGAACACCATCCGGTGGCAATACAACAGAGACAATATTGTCAATGAGTTTGTATTTTAATATTCTGTCGTTGACAGTTGTCGACGTTAAGGATGGCGATGCATTTACCTGTGGAGTGAAAAATGATCTGAGATCCAGAATCATTTTATTTGAAATATAAACTACATACCTCGATGAGCCAGGGTTTCAATTTGTTGTCAATGATGATATCGTAGCCATAACATTCGAAACAATGACGATCATTCGCCATAACTGGTGCTACTGCCTTCAAGGAGTGTACAATGCACCAAGAGATGTTTGAAAAAAGCTTCTCAGTCACCGCCTTGCCTCGTGTACTTTCCAAGTATAAACGTAGATTTTGTACACTGAGCTTGCCACCGTGCAAACTGTTGTACTCATCCTAGAATTTGTTAAACTTACTTTAAAGTTCTGACATTGCAAAGTTCTATTATTCATTTATAATGTAATCTTGTACTTACTCCATGTTTCTGTACGGAAACGTTAGTAAGGTGCACGTACATATTATCCAGTTCTTGAATACTGGTATCATACTTGACTGTACAGAATCGACAGAAGCCTAACTTAAATAAATAGGCTTTCAGTGGACGGAAGGAAGTGATGAGAACATAGAGACGAAGATCAAATTTTTTTCCACCAATTAATAAGGGATTATCGATATATCTGTAATACAAGGAAGAGATTATATCAATTGTTTTGTAATTTGTCAAACTGTAATACCTAGAAATCACATAAGACTCTTTTGTGAGATTTGGATTGAATGGATTCCTGGCTTCCCTGGACCATTTTTTTAATTTACTCAATTTATTTATTAGAAAAATTCCAGCACCCTGAGATTTGCCACAGGGTTTCATTATCCATGTACTCTGTGGAGATTTTCGGTATTCCTCTACAAACATGTTGTAATCTACCAAAGATTAATACAGTATAGTAACTATTATTAGCTATTTGAAATTTATTTAATCAATTTATTAAATACCTGCTGGTAAAACAAACGTGACTGGAATAAAATCAAGATGAAGATATTTGCCTGGTCCATCACCTCTTTCAGCAAGAGGACTTCCTTCCCTCTCTAAATCTTTTCTATATCTTTTTATGTTTTTTACTAACAAATCCTTCCTTGTTAATTCATAGTGATTTGGAAAATGATTAATGGTTCTACAAATAAATAATAACAAATATGATATTCGTGTTATATAAAATATACTGCTCAATTAATTTGATTGTTCACAGTAACTTATTTTATCATTTTAAAAAATTTCATACTGATTGTCCCCCATTCTATATCCAGTTTCCACGCTGAAAATATTTCTGCAGGATTGTGTGACTGCCCTAAAATCAATGATCTAATAATTATTGTGCATAAAACTTCAATAAATTATCTAATAATTAAAAATTTACCAATAAAAGTTCCAATCATCTTCAGGACCTACTTGAGTCCATCCCCGTTTTTCAAAATTATATACAATCACGGACTTATCCATGTCCGTACAAAACGTGACTTTCATCTTGTCAGTCCCCACAGTCGGTACCCTTTAAATAATGAACTAATCAATAAAAACAATTATTCAAAGCATCAATTAATTTCATCAAGTAATACATTAAATCTTCTCTCTTCAATATGTAGTTCGTACCACAGAAAACTCTTTAGGGTCTAAAGCCGTAACACGGAAAAATATAATATACATTTCAAAGAAATATATAATTCAAGAAAAAAATCAATAATTTGATAAACCATCAATTAATCTGATCATCGTTAACAGATTTATACCTCCCATAAATCGTGGATAAATTTGAATTTAGAGAACGTTTCCCGTCTGTAGTGCCGTTCGCCATTGTTGGTTCACGATTTAATAAAAGTTTGATCGATTCTCTATAGAAACGCATATTTTCTTATCAACCCTAAAAAATACCAGAAAATATGAATAAATATGTAAAACCACCTTGAATAAATGAGAAACGGCGAATGATTTTCAATCAATCCCTAAAAACTTGCCGAAGTCCATCTGATGATTATTTATTATAAAAATACACTTTATAATTTATTGATATTATATATTTTATTCTGACAATTTTAAACTCAATGTAACATTCAAATAACATTTGAATTTTTCAAGAACAACGGGGTACCAATCTAACGGATATTTGGCGCTGCGTTACAGTTGTTCTTTGAATTTGTCAATTGTAATCACACAAAGAAATACTTCGTATTACTTCATTAAAAGGCAAGGTATGTTTCGAAAACTTAAAAAAATTCCTTTGTTAGTTTTAATTGGAAAACTGACCGTGTTTTAATTAAAGGATGCAATAGTGTGTCAAGTAGCGGCAATCGTATTCATTCATGTATGTGTATCGGTTTCGTGGGCTGAATTACAAAGTGTGATTTTCGGTTATTAGTTCATCGCTTCAAATTCCAGAAGGCTGTTCTCCTTTTCACGGTTTGCTTTATATTTTTTTTATTTTCTGCACTTTCATGCTATTTATTTGCCGTTTTTTTCTCTTTTATTTGTCATGCAATTATTTGAATCTTTATAGTCAGACGTTTTCTTCCTTATTTTCCTATGTTTCTATAAACCTTCAGATGATTTCTTATATTGTTTCGTAGTATAGTGTCTAAAGTTTTATGCTTGATCAAACTTAAAGTTTGGATATAATTGTTGAGAATATCTTCTAGGCACATATATTATCTATTAAATATTTATGATTCATCTTTGCAGATAGAATCAAACTTGGTAAAGAATGGCTCCTTTAGTTCCTAATGGAGTTGCTGCAGAGATTGGATGTAAGAGAATGGGTCGTGGTCGAGGGATAGCAATATCCACATTGTCACCAAACAAGTGTCTTTGTCAGCGACCGCGCTGTAATGTTCTATGCAATGTCTGTGGTTTTCTCACATGGGGTAGAATTCGCTACTCATGTCCAATCCATCTACAGGTCTGGTATATCTTGTTATCCTTTTTCATTTGCTTCTGTATTTTATTAATTACATTGAATTTTATTACTTCGATATTTTATTGCTATTATAAGCTTTTTTCTTTTACCTTGCAGACTATTTTTTTGATTGACCTTACCCAGTGTCCAAACTGCAGAGCCTATAAATTTATGCTGACCGAGTTTTAAAATATTCCATTCTTTCTATCGTCACAATATTTTTCTCTGGTAGAAGAATTTCTCAGTGATTTTATTTAGGTAAAAATATCGAGCAATGAAAGTACCTATTCAGTCACATGAAACATTTTTACCAAAGTAGTGTGTAATCTAAAGTGTAAGATGTCAAAACGTGTGATATTATTTTTAAACGAATTTACAAAAAGATTGTAGGCTTAAGAACTGATTTATTCGTTAACATTGCACAGTTATCTAAATGCAATTTAGAATATGAAATAGTGTATTATTTTATTTTGTGTTTTATGAAGTTCCTTTTTTTTGTAATCAATTCAGTTTAAATTACTTTTATTATTTCATGTTATGTTACTGCTGTATAAAGGACAGTATTCATATTATTATCGTTTTGTTTGATAATAGATTATTAAAAAATAGCAATGTTATTGTAATGAAATTATAGGAAAAAGATAAAATATATTCCAAAGTATTTGTTGCATTGTTTGTGTTGTAACATCATTTTATTATGTTTATTAACATTTTCAGCATCATTAAGCAAACCAACCAGGTGCTCCAGGCACTTTGTTTCGCTTCAAGAACTCTTTAAACCCTTTTTTGGATTCTTCAAGGGCAGCCATATCATCTTTTAATTCTTTTTCCTTGATGTCATCCTTCTTAAATAACGATGGGTACTTAAATGTTTGGTCCTTGGGCTGTAACGAATAAAAAATACTGATGACACAATCTTTTAAGATAGTTTTTCATAATATAAAAGGAAGACTGACCAAAACCACATAGGCTACTTTAACATCATCCTCTTTACTAAGAAGACCCTTGTATGGCTCTGGTTTTACTTTTCCAAGTTGAATTCGCGTCTTTACGTTAACTGGATAAACATTATATATTTTTTCCAGGTACTGTTTGATATCCGAAGATGTCATTTCCATAGAACAGTGAAATTCTACAACATTCCTTGGTTGTTGCATAGTAGGTTTCACAATTTTTAGCCAGAAATTTGGTAGGAATACTCTCAACTGGGGATTGCCTTTTTGATAAATTGGATACCTGCATATTTAAGTTTATTGGTAACTAAAATATTGATACAAGACATTTATCATAGAAGAAATATTAATAGAAGAGGTACACAGAATATGATAGGTTATGACATAGTGTATTATTGAAAGTTATTTTAGATAATGTTTATGTAATTTGATAATGATAAATAATGAGTATATAAATCAGTTATATTTGTATCACACATTTATAGATATACTCACCATCGTGTTGACATTTTACTGTTTTATTATTAAAAGATGCAAAAGTATTCTCACGAATGTACTGCTTGTTTTGGTCGACTTAACCTTAAAATTAGCAGAAGCCATATCAGGTCCACCAACTATTTTAAAGATATTACTAGAGAGATGGATTTTTAAATAATACTTTCATGTAATTTCTTTTGCATTTTGAATTGTCTTTTTATTACAACTGTACTTCATTAGTGGGCAATTTCGTATTTACAGTAAAATTTCAGAAAGAATCTTATGAATGACTACGCAGGATTTTCAGAAATACTCTTTGAGGATTCAGCATTCTCTTTTAAAGAATCTTTGCTGTCGGATAAAGGCCGTAGATGAAATTTAATACTACTACCAGCATGTCTCTCATTTATTAATTGAGAATTGTCTTTTGTATCTTTAATAACTCTCTGAAATAGGATTTCCTAAAAAAAATCAAGCAAATTGGTATTAACCTATTTAAAATAGTTAAAACATGAATATATACTGATCATAGTTGCTTACAGATGCTTCTTTATTGTCCTCGACAGAAATAAGAATGCGAACATCATGCTTCTTGATTAACCATTTATTGATGTTTTTAATTTTCCCTAACAAATCATTTTCAGCTATGCGACTTGAAAGGACCATTAATTTTGTGGGCTTTAATACATTACTCTTTTGCGAAGCTTTTTGTTCTTTGTGTTTAATTTCTTCCTGAAAGAATTCTGTACCTGTCATTAACTTATAAGTGGCCCGTTCAGTTTTTGTATTTACATCCACAAGTTTCACTAACTTTAAGGCACGTCTTTTAGCTAATTTTTGTGCCTCCTCAAGTGAAATAATAATAAGCGACTCATCAGGATTTATCAATGTGATCTTAGGGCTCTCTGATTTCGTCTTTTTCTCAGGTTTTGGAAAACTATCCTTTGCTTCACCCACTGAATTCTTTTTGTGACTGTTAGGAGACACACTTTTGCTCGATGAGTAATTAAGATTTTGTGTTTTATAAAAAACAGAGAGTACGCCAATTTTTTTTGGAAATATGACAGTGTTGGATTGTTTCACCAAATTAAGATTTGTTGACATTCTTACTAAACTCAAAGCTCGTTTCATGGTGCACAACGCCATTTTTTACTGTATGATTAAATTTTTAAAAATTTCAAGCCGATTACCCTGCTTATTACGTTATTGCAAAAAAGGCGTAACTGGGCGTAACTAATACGTAGTGGGGACACAATGTGCTGTTTTATTGGGTGTTCTTTCCTTCTACTATCTTATTCTATCTCTCCTTAGATCTTGAGTCATAGGCGCAGGTGCAACAGTTAGACTTTTAAAAATTCGTACTGAATACAACATAGCCTAACGTAACATAATCTTTGACTGATTTTGTAGGTTATAATCAGTTATAATTTCAAATGATTTAATAATCTGAGCATTTAGAATGATTATTCGGAATAGAGCCTGCTGTTTGCTGGGCAATCGCATGAAAAATACTTTTTCGAATAATCAGAATATTAAAAGAACAAGGTGAGTAAATTTTCATTCATAAGAAGAAATTTATATTTATATTAATAAAAATTTAATTTTACATAAATCATATGTTTTTTGTTCAGTTCCATTCGTATTATCTGTGAGAAACTGTATTGCACCGCTTCGAAGGATGTTAAGGAATATGAAATACCTGTTGAAAATATACGAAACTTTAGTATAATAGCTCATGTTGACCATGGGAAAAGCACACTTGCTGATCGTCTTCTGGAAATGACAGGAGCGATACGCGCTAATTCCGGAGCTCAAGTCTTAGATAAACTACAAGTCGAGAAAGATCGTGGGATAACAGTAAAAGCACAAACAGTTTCATTAAATCATACATATGACGGAGTACAGTATCTATTGAATTTGATTGATACTCCAGGACATGTTGACTTTAGTAATGAAGTGTCACGATCCTTGAGTGTCTGCCAAGGTGTTCTATTATTAGTAGATGCTAATGATGGTGTTCAAGCACAAACTGTTGCAAATTTTTACTTAGCATTTGGACAGGATTTAACTGTCATTCCAGTGATAAACAAGGTATATTAATTAATCAATGTTCAATACCCATAATCAAAATGCTTATTGATAAAGTTTATTAAAGGTGGATCTCAAAAATGCTGATCCAGAAAGAGTAGCAAGTCAACTCAAGACATTGTTCGATATTGAGGAGTCAGACATCCTTAAAATTTCTGCAAAACTTGGTAATGGAGTTGATAAAGTTCTGGAAGCTATTGTCAAAAGAATTCCACCACCTGTGGTAGATAGACAGAAGCCACTAAGAGCTTTACTATTCGACAGCTGGTATGATCGCTATAAAGGAGCTATCGCTCTGGTTTCAGTCAAAGAAGGTTCTGTATCTGTAGGGCAATATATCTCATTTGTACATACTAAAAAATCCTATGAAGTAAAGAGCCTCGCATTGCTGAGACCAGAGGAGGAGAGTGTCACATCTCTGTGAGTTTATAATATTTGGTTTTGTTTTATTTGGTTATTTTAATTATTTTATTATTACAATATTGTGTACTTTGTATATGTAGAATCGCAGGCCAGGTTGGCTGCATTGCATGTAATATGAGGTCATCGGCAGAAGCACATATGGGTGATACAATCCACTCGAAGGAAACTGTAGTAGAACCGCTGCCAGGATTTAAACCAGCCAAATCTATGGTGTTTGCCGGAATTTATCCAGCAGATCAATCACAGTTGCCTGATTTGAAAAATGCTATTGAGAAGTTAATTCTTAATGACAGCGCAGTGACTGCTACTACTGAGTCCAGGTAATCTATTTGATATCGTTTAACAGATTTTATAATACTATAATTTTAATATTCAGTCATTCTCAATATGTATCTATTGTAGTCCAGCGTTAGGTCGTGGCTGGAGATTAGGATTCTTGGGACTTCTTCATATGGAAGTTTTTACACAGAGATTAGAACAGGAGTATGGCGCTGAGCCTATTCTTACAGCACCAGGAGTTACGTACAAGGCGAAGATCATTGGACGAAAAAACATTATTAAATATGGGTCTGACGAAGTATCTTTCAATAACCCTGCACACTTTCCAGACCCTGTAATGGTTACCGAATTTTATGAACCAATGGTGATGGGTACTATAATAACACCAGGTATACTTTGTCATCCTATTTTATTCCTATTGCAACATTAATGAAGAGTTATGCAGCTTTCATTTCATTATTGTTTCTCTACTCTTCCTGCCAGATAAATTTGTTGGTAGCGTAATATCATTGTGTATGGAGCGTAGAGGAGTTGAGAAGTCCACAATGAATATTGACAATGAACGTATTATGCTACAATTTGTTTTGCCACTAAATGAGATCATAGTTGACTTTCACGACACATTGAAATCTATGAGCTCAGGATATGCTAGTTTCGATTATGAAGATTATGGATACCAGCCATCGTCTATAGTAAAGGTGGCTTAAGACATGTGTATCAGATAATATTAGAAGACTTTTATTATATGTACTTATAAAAATTACCATGATATGTGTTTTTTAGATGAATATTCTTTTAAACGGTGTGGAAGTCGAAGAACTTAGTACAATAGTTCACAGCTCTAAAGCTGCTCAAATAGGAAAGAAAATGTGTACAAGATTATTAGATATTATACCACGACAACAATTTCAAATAGCTATACAAGCTGCAGTAGGATCAAAAATCATGGCCAGGGAGACATTAAAGGCGTTCCGGAAGGATGTGGCAGCAAAATTGGTAATGATATTTCTTAGTATATACTTGCATCAAGGAGATACTAGTAAAGAGAGCCAGCATTATGGGACTTTCTGTTTAATGATTAATAGGCACAGTGAACACAGAAGTTATGTTTGAACCCACATAGAAATTATGGAGAGGGTTGAAACCTCATAGATTTCGTTTAAGACATCTAAAACATCAGGACTGACCTTGTTTATCAATATCTCCTAGGTGATACTTGTCACACGTTTAAACCGCGTTTATTTATGCTTTTATTGCTTTAGTACGGTGGAGACATTACAAGAAGAATGAAGTTATTGGCAAGACAGGCGGACGGCAAAAAAAAATTGCGAATGATAGGCAATATTGCGCTGCCGAGACAAACTTTTATTGATGTATTAAAAAAATAGAATGCATTAATCATTTCAATCTTTTGTAACATACTTCGCAATAAATTATTTAGAGAACTTTTTAATTTGGCCATATGAAATGATCAGTATTAATATCTCTGAAAAATTGTATTTATCTAAAGGGATCCTGGCTTACTCATGACTGATTATTAAGAATTACAAAATAAACTTTTTGGTATAAAAAGGTAAAGTATATTAACCCAATGTTCCAATGAAGTTCTTTTTTTGTATTTAGCATTTGTTCTCTTTTTACAAAAACAAAGCGTAAGTTTCTACTTAATTAATTTAAATGTAATAATCTTAAACTCACGAATAACTTATTTGAAAATCTAGAGAATGTAAGGTTCTGCCGTTGGTATGTAATATCACTAATTTCCTTTTTGCCATTTTACCCTAGATATTCAGATTGGAATCAATTGGAATCACGGGTAAGTAAAGATGATTTTGCTAAAACATTGAATGACGTAAAATCATCCGATCCTCAGGCTGCTTCTGATTGGTGAGAGTGCAGTGGCACGATCATTTGTAATTTTTAGCTACTACGTTTTGACACATCGTGCGTGAAGTGTTGACTCGGTGGAATAATAATTTAATGAAATATAGAAAAGCCTAACGAGTAGAGGAAAAGCTACTCCGAATGGCCGAACCTGGTAGCTGGGTTCCACCCGGCCAGGAAAATGATTTTACCAATATCCCAGCTAGTGACAGCTTTAATTTGAACGAAATGACTGGATTCGATGGTATGTCTCTCTGGCTTTCCTGACGAATTCTTTCTGCAAATTGAAATTTATGAAATTCCGACATTTATTATGAAAATGATTGCCACTTGGCTTCTTGAACAAACTTCACTCTCGTGAA
>JARPRG010000478.1:921972-947777 GCA_031001745.1 Hartigia nigra | reverse complement strand
TGAAATTTATGAAATTCCGACATTTATTATGAAAATGATTGCCACTTGGCTTCTTGAACAAACTTCACTCTCGTGAATTAATAATGTAATCTGGGTTGGATTCTTGGAAGGAATATTTTTTATCTCCAACTATTTCTCATTTTAGAATGCAATTTATCTTTTTTTTTTTTATATATTTAAGTAGTTTTAAAAAGATTCAGTTATATTCGTAGTCTGCGTGTGTAAATACATATATTTAATTTTGTTCATCCTTTTGCAGATCTTTTATCGAATTGTGAAACTGAATTGTTAAAGACAGAAAATCTCTTCAGCGATGAGACTCTTATAGCTGAATTGGAAGAGTCTATGACGGGGCAACTCGATGACTCATCACCGTTTGATTTCATGGATACAAATGAATTTCTTAATGCATCGGATAACAGAGATTTTAAGGATTCCAGCATTCTTGATCCTTCGAAATCTAATATTCAGTCTGTACAGCAAGTTCCATGTATGAATCAAGAGGCTGTGACTGCTCAAGTTAAACCACAAAGGATTTCTGTGGCACCTACTCCAACAGTTTTCAGCTCACAGTATACCATTCCTCAAGGAATGAATTTCAATGTCCAACAACCAGTCGTAACTCTAGCTCCAGTTACAGCACAGCAACGACAGCTTCTCTTACCTGCTAAACTCATAAAGTCAGAGTCTGTTGTTTATTCAAGAGGATCGCAGGCTGTCACATCTACCCCAGTTCCACATCAGATTCATACTTTGGTTAATACAGCCAATGGCACTGTTCTTGCTACTGGTAAGATATTAATTAATAACATAATTATTTTAATAAAGAATGCAATTAATATACTCTTTAACAGGAATACCAGTGGTTTTGGACACCGACAAGGTGCAAATAAATCGCTTAAACACTGGAAGTCATGTAGGAGTACCTAGAGTTCGTGAGGTAAAGCGTAGTGCTCATAATGCGATAGAAAGGAGATACCGTACTTCTATCAATGACAAAATCATCGAGTTAAAAAATATTATAGTTGGAGTAGATGCAAAGCTCAATAAGTCCGCCATCTTGCGTAAAACCATTGATTACATAAGGTGAGAATTGTCTATATTAGTTAAAAAATCCCTCAATCAAATTGATTTCAATCACGTCACAATAAAAAAATGATCTCTCTTTAGATTTTTACAAAATACCAATGCCAAATTAAAAGCAGAGAACATGTCGCTCAAAATGGCTGCGCCTAGGCAGACAATGAGAATGGATGCTTTGACACCCCCACGTTCAGATACCAGTGAAACATCTCTATCACCAGTTCCTGATCCTCTGTCTCCACCATCCCCATCATCGATTAAAGATGAGTCTGAAAGCTTACACTCACTTCATCACTCCGTATCCTCAGTTCGAGGCTTGAGAGACCACACAAGGATGACACTTTGTGCTTTCCTCTTCGTATTCCTCGCATTCAATCCATTCTCAATCCTGGTGAACAATGTAGGACGTTTTAAGGATTATTCTAGCGCCCGCGTCGACGGCCGAACGATCCTTAATTACAACGGTAAATATGAAACGTAGTAATCAATTATTTAAAATACAACAATCGGTGATATCTTTGTATTAATCCAAATCATTTATCTCACAATAGAACAACCGGAAACGGAAATTGGCATTTGGGGTAGTGTTCTCCTAGGATTGATCAATATGATCCTCCTGTTTTGTGGTCTGTGTCGACTATTGCTCTACGGTGATCCAGTCCTACCATCAGACAGCAAGGTCTTCCTAGACGTACGTCGATGGCGTCGCCAGGCAGAGTTTAATATGTCCAGAAACGATCATGAGCAGGCTTTCTCTGACTTGCGTCAGTGTTTGGCATTCTTCGGTAAAACTGTACCATCCTCAAGATACGAAGCATTTTTACCAACTACTTGGCAAATAGTGCGACAAGTATTGCACACTCTGCGCCTTGATAAATTGGTCAGCCACTATGGAAAATATTTTACTGATAAATCGGAGCGAGAACAAGCTCAGTTATCCGCCTTGGAATTGTCGATAGTTTATCAACATTTGCTATGTCTAAGGCTCTCTAGCGGTTCAACGGAATCTGTCCTGTTCCTGGCTCTGTCCGCGGTAAACTACGCTGAAGCAGCTGGAGATGCTGCACCGAAGACATACTTGGCTGAAGTGTATGCAAATGCTGCCTTGTGCTTGAAACTGTTACCTTTTCCTTTCGTGTACAAGCACTATTTAGCCAAATTCAGAAGTGTACTCAGTACCTGTGTTGTACCTGAAAAACTAAGATGGCTCACCAGTCCTCAGGGATTCAGATTCCTAAACTCACAGAAATGGCAATATGATTCAGGATGTCAGGATGAATTTTCGTCTCAAGCTGGTAATACTCAGCCGCTTTCGTTTGCCGCAAGAGCCTACAGACAACATCTCCTGGGACAGTGCCTGAAACTCATTACTGGAACTGCTGAGGATTCGCATGCTTCAGCTGTTCTTGAAATGGCTAGAGCGGTCGTGGCTTCGGCGCAGATTGAATCCAGTTCTTCCTTGGTCGACAAATTTTCTATCAATAGTACGAATTGTTACATCTTAAACGATTTTATATGTTCCATGTTTCTTGTCATCTTTTGTAAATTTGAATTTTCCTTGACGCCCAGACTGTGAGGATGAGATTGGTCTATGGTGGGGTGCCGTGATGTGTGTCGCAGCCAGCTGGAGATTAGGAGAGGATGACGCAGCCGCCTGGAGCATCGTCGTCGGTCGCTTCCCGTATGAGAAGAGTCCACAATCTGGTAAAGGTAGTCCACTACCTCATGCAGTTCTAAGTGTTCTTCAGGCTGCTAAAAGATCTGGTGGAAGAGCACCAATGAGATTGATAGATCAAGCCGGAACTTTCTTGGAACAGTCAATGTTTTATTATCATTGCAAGCAGCAGTCATCGCAAAACGTTATGGTAGGTAACTGATCAAAGATTAAAAACCTAAGAAAATACAGTCTGGAATTAGTACAAAATAATATGATTCTATAATGCCTGTTCCGGGCATGCATTGTAGTTGCATTGCATGGATGTAAACAACAATGCAATACTTCTGCAGTGTAAACCCCGTGATTGGTCCATTCAGCAATGATAAAAAACATAAAATCATTGTAACTAGTAACTAATAACTAGTGCAATTGTATAATAAAATTTATAAATTTCATCTATAAAATCTATTAAATTACAGTTAACTCAATTATGGATTTGCGACTGGCTTCTGGAGCTAAGAACATCGTTATGGGAGGAGCTGGAAACTGAGAATGCTAAAGCTTATGGACATTTGGCTCTAGCTGGTTTTCAGCGTGATCTGGCATGTCTGCGTCAACTATGTCAACAGATTCCAGTGAGTTATTTAACAATTATTAGTTATTAATAATAAAATGCCTAATATATTATATTCTTACTTATTCACAGTCTGTGCTCACAAGAGTTTTCCTTTACGAAGCTACAGCCAGAATAATGGCTGGAGCTGCACCGGTGCGCACACAGTTTTTACTGGACCGTAGTCTTCGGCATAGAAATTCAAAATCTTCTATTATATGTGGGAAAGATCGTTCCCAGGAACAAGGTACTGGCGAACGTGAACATGCTGCTGCGCTTTGTCTAGCCTGTCGACATCTACCTACAATTCTCTTGGCGTCACCTGGTGAACGAGCAGGAATGTTAGTTGAGGCTGCGAAGACATTGGAAAGGATTGGAGATCGCAAAAGACTACAAGAGTGCTATGAGCTTATAAGACAATTAGGACCCGCAATTTCTGTTAATTAAGGCAAGGAGCAACGTTCCAAGATTTAGTGTGTACCTGATTCACTTGACTGAAAACTTTCTGGTTAGTTGAAGCTCCATCGATTTTTTATTTAAAACAAAAAGGGATTATATTATATTTATCTGAGATAACTTTTATATTGCTTAATATTATTTATTGAGAGTTGGATGTTAATACGGGATACCGCTTTCAATTTTAGCTTTACTCCCTTATATCTTTAACATATTGTATGTATGCTTAGCCTTTAAGGCAAATATATATTCATTTATATATAATGTTCATTTTGTTATTTCTATGTGTAAACTGCATATAATATAAAACGATTATTGCAATTTGAAAATACATATTTTTTCTCTTACACAAAAATAAACGTGTTCCGAAAGTGGATGAAATGTATACGTCAATGCGTAATGCGAGACATAATAGTCGATTCTCTTTCGACTTTCGATAATCTAAATGCAAGAATGACGCCATTGCGAGCTGCCATCTAGACCTTCTTTCTTTCACGGCGATCCTAGAAGTAAGTTAAATTCGTGTTTTCTTGTGAATTTTGCACTATTTACTGAGTAAAAGTATCCCAGGGTATTTTTAATAATATAAATCATTCATCAATTATATGTTGATTTATAAAATGAAAACTACTTTCTCCAGGATCACTCACTAATATAAAAATTTCCCCACAATAAGTTACCACCACGTGTATAAAGCTCACGAACGCCAGCGATATTTACTTCATATAATCTAATGTATTTTGATCATTACTAACGATATTTTGATCTACTTTTATTTCATTTTACTTCAGATCTTTTTACTGAGATACTGTCAATAAGCAGCATAATTTGAAAATGAATTTCTCTATATAATTTAAGGGTTACATCTAGCTTAATCAATGTTTGTATTCAGGGTGCTATTTATCCAATTATTTTATTCATCGATTTATTATATAATATTAATGTTAAATTCTTATACTTTACAGTCTAAGCCGACAGAATGACAAATTCCAAAGGTTACCGGCGTGGAACGCGCGACCTGTTCTCCAGGAAGTTCCGCAAACATGGAACGATCCCACTTTCTACGTACATGAAGGTGTACAAGGTTGGAGATATCGTAGATATCAAAGGCAATGGTGCAGTCCAAAAAGGTATGCCGTACAAGGTATACCATGGAAAGACTGGAAGAGTCTTCAATGTTACTCCCCATGCTCTGGGAGTGATAGTCAACAAACGTGTCCGTGGTCGCATAATCGCCAAGCGTATCAATGTGAGAATCGAGCATTTGACACACTCCAAGTGCCGAGAGGACTTCTTGAAGCGTGTTAAGGAAAATGAGCGTCTCCGTAAGGAAGCCAAGGAAAAGAAAATTCAGGTGCAACTCAAGAGACAACCTGCACAGCCATCGCCTGCTCACATTGTGTCAGGACAGGAGGCTCCAATTCTTTTGGCACCTATTCCATATGAATTCATTGCTTAAGAGTCTAATAAAGCCGTTTTGACATTACAAAGTGAACTTTCAATATTCTTCCTTGTAATTTCCCTGTAAGAAATAACTTAATACAACGGATATCCTATAACTTTGAAAAGTTGTTTCATGTTAATAAAATTACCACATTAGGGAAATAATAAGAAATGCCCAATAGTATCTTTATAGTAGATAATACTTTATTATTCTTGGCATATTTAAATTAAAAATTCTACTTTAAATACTTTAATTACACATAATACGATATTTACATACAATAGATATCTCAAAATCGTAGAGTTATCCTTGTATACGTCCTTTCTTATAGTCCTGACATTAGATACCATTGTATCGAGGCAGATCAAAGCCGGACACACTCAACACCATAAATACAAGCTCGTTGGCATCTAAGCTTGTTTATAACAATAATTTTATTATCAGTCGTATATTTTACATTCAAATAAAATCTGATAGTGCCACAAACTTATTAGCCGCGGACCGCTTTGCCATTGTGATTTTATCTTCGTTGATGGCACCAAGAAGATACTAGTAAAAAGGATCAGACTCGTGTATTTTTTGTCTGAAACGAATTATATGATATTGAAATATCATAGAACTTTTATACTTGTTCCACTGTGTCCACTAGTCGTCAGACACAAAATTCCACAAGGCTGACCCTGTTTATCCCCTCAGTATCAATGGTAAGGACCCTGCCTTGCTGGTTACCTTAGCTTCAGACTAGTTGTAGGGTATTTTAAATAAATAGATCTTACACAACTGCCTTGGCAGCACGGCTTAGCCATTCTCTTTTTCTTTCTTCTAATTCCATTTCATTATGTACTTCTTATTTCACGAATCTTCTCACAAAACATCACTTCCACTAGAAACTTCCCTTCCTTCGGAGTGATCCTGGGACTCCGAAACCCTGTGTGCTTGTTTCTAGCTGCAGTCCCTCGACTGATAAAAAAGAATGTAACCAGTTTCTGATGATTTTTGTATATCAGATGTCAGGCCATAGAAATCTTCAATCGTCGACGCATCGATTTTCTAATGAGAACAATCACAAGTTATAATTATAATTGATCACTAGTCTAATTGAAATCTATTGTTATACTTACATCGACCATATCGTCATCAAAGAGTAACCAGAAACCATGACTCTTCACTATTGAAATGTAGTGGCCACGGTTTGGACCACTACCACAATGTATCACCACAGCCACGAGGTCGTAAAGGCGGTCAGGATTGACAGCATCATCACTCTGAAATAAACTCTTCTTAGGATAGTACATTTCTATGATTTTATTAAATTAGAAATTGCCTTGGTCTATTCAGTCTTATATCTAGAAACATTAAAGGAACATACAGTATTAAAGAGGCGTAGCTCCAATGGAAATACCACCCGATGAGACACTTTAATGTGTCTGTTGTACTGTTCAACATATTTGAAGCGTTTGAGATGAAGAGCTAATATCATTGGTAGCTTCTTCACTCTCATTCGTTTCTGAAGTTAATAATGAGCATCATTAATAATTTATTCGGATAACATCAATGTTCATGTAGAAATGAATAACAGTGCTTCGCTTACTTGTGCTTCCTGATAGCTGCTACAGTGATCGCATTTAAATTTGTTATCGCTGCAGAGGGTTTCAGTATTTGAAAAACACTTTAGGCAGTGAGTGATGGAGGTATTTTGATCTACGTCAACCTGAAGATCAAAGAAATCCTCGTCCTTGCTAGAGACAGTCTCACAATTTAGACATCTAGTCTCCGAAGTAAGGATACCCTGAAAGATTTCGTGAACCCAGGTTGGCTCCGGCGGGGAGCCTGCGTCTCCAGAGCCTCCTTTTCCTGCAGGTTTGCTTTGGCTTCTCTCTGCTACAAGTAGAATAATCCGGATGATTTCAATTGGTCTGATTATATGACAATAAATAAAATTATCATAGATATATCTAATTACCAAGGATAATCTCGTTGATGTGGTTTATTAAGAAATTTAAAAACTCGTGAGCATCTTGTTGCATATAATTGTCGAACTCCTCTGTAACATATTAGCCAGAATTAACTTTTAATTAATTGAATCACAGATAAAATATTCATATACACACCTTTCTCTTTCCGTAAACGGGCAATAAATTTCTTTGGGGCAATGGAGCCTACTTTCTTTTTCTGCGTTGCTATACTGTAAAATAAATCTGCGAGACATGTTAACAATGTCTCTTTAGTTCTCTTATTGCGTGCTTTGTACTCCAAAACTTTCTCACGAAATGGTCTGCAAAAATATAATGCTTGAAGTACCGAATTGCTGTAGCAAGTGTTTCCAAACTGTGAAAAGATAATATATAGGATTTAATACAATAGATACTCAACACTATATGAATTAATAGTAATCTTACATTTACAAGGCCAAAATAATGTTCATTCGGGGGAAACTGATCAGAGCCAATGTCTCTTTCTAGCTGTGAGATATTTGCACCCTAAAACATAACAAAACATACCTTCAATGACATTTTTTATAGCTCAGCATTCCAAATTGAATGGGATTTAATAAAAATATTAAATTATCGTCTATTAGACGGATTTCAGGTTAGATCAGTAAATTTTAGTTACTGTAAGAGTACCAAGTGTTACGTACCATTTTACGAATAGTAAACACTGACTGGCAATAGAATATCACTTAATATGAATTTGGCCGTGAGAAATAACTCCATCGTACTGGAGAATTCTCGAGTATTCCTTTAAATATTATAGCATTAACACATTCATCGAGCCATCTTAACGTTTATACTGGAAGGATTCCGAAGTATAGTGTTACACAGATATTAAACGTGCGTGTATTCTTTACGATAGATAACGGCGATATAAGTTCCATATAATTCACGGATGATGAAATAATCTGCCGTCTGAAATTAATCAAATAAATCTTTCATAATTTTAAATGACGAGTTTTGACGATTTTCCTTCTCCACGTACGGTCTAATGCGTTCTCGCAGACGATGACTGCTGCCTGATTTTCATTTTCTATAATTTTAATCAGAATCTGGACAAGGACTTTAGTCCAATTTATAGAATGTTTCACAACTGATAATCCTATCGATCTGTCGAATCTTTAAGGTATGCCTTTAGGTCACTTGAGAAATAGAAAAGAGGGACACCATTTTATGTCAAAAAATATGTGGTTAGGTCACCCAAGGTTATTTAAAAATGGCTGAATGACATCTAATAATTTTCATAATCTATTATGGTTTAGGATTAAACTATACTATTTACTTCTTATACGGAATTTTTTAACTCTTAAAGATGCTGCGCACTGTTAGGTGCATAGGTTTTAAACCTGCAGGCTTTAGTTTTCACACAGAGGTATGCATAAATTATTAGGGATTTTATAGTTTTATGATAGAAATACAGATTTTAGGTGCATTGATATCAAGCGTACTTCATATATTTTAATTATAAAATTAACGTCAGTAACTTTTTTTTTATAGTGTACCAAGTGCTCCAAAAGGTTCTCTGAAAAACTTGAGAACGGTCCTACTTTTGAGGACTTTGTGACAGAAAGTTCGTCTCAGTACAGTGGTAAATTGAAACTGGATAAAGGAGATAAATCTCGTTTAAGACTCCCACCATGGTTGAAGACAGAAATTCCTATGGGAAAAAATTATAGTAGAATTAAGGATCAATTACGGGAATTGAAATTGAGTACTGTTTGCGAAGAAGCACGCTGTCCAAATATTGGAGAATGTTGGGGTGGTGGGACTCATGGAACAGCCACGGCAACTATAATGGTTTGTACTTTAGACAGAGTATTCATTTTTAACGTATACTACAGGGTAATAAATTAAATTCAAAGTTTTAATATTCCTTTAGCTAATGGGCGACACTTGTACCCGAGGCTGCAGATTTTGTTCTGTAAAAACTGCACGAATTCCACCACCACCAAATCCTGAGGAGCCTGTTAATACAGCAAAGGCTGTAACGGAGTGGGGTCTAGACTATGTAGTTCTTACCTCCGTAGATAGAGACGGTTTGTAGCAAATGTTTCCTTAAAAAAAATCTCCTGTTCTATGCAATTCCTATATTTTGTGTTCCTTTTTAGATTTACCCGATGGTGGTGCATCGCACATAGCTGCAACAGTAATTGAAATCAAGAAACGGAGTAATATTCTAGTGGAGTGTCTTGTTCCAGACTTTAGAGGAAATACTGATTGCGTATCGACCATCGTGCAGGCGAAGCTTGACGTTTTCGCCCACAACATAGAAACTGTTGAGCGACTAACTCCATTCGTTCGAGATCGTCGTGCACATTACCGGTAAAGCATGTCTCTCGATATAAACAGTTTTCGTAGAAGATTTTATACACAGATACAATAATATCGTTTATAACAGGCAATCTCTGAGCGTCCTGGAAACAGCCAAGTCCGAAAATCATGATTTGATAACAAAGTCTTCAATAATGCTGGGTCTTGGAGAAACTGACGAGGAGGTGGAGCAGACCATGAAGGATCTACGAATTGCAGGCGTTGAAGCAGTCACTCTAGGCCAATATATGCAACCGACAAAAAGGCATTTAAAAGTCATTGAATACGTTACTCCAGAGAAATTTAAATCCTGGGAAAACTTTGGAAATGATTTAGGCTTCCTTTACACAGCTAGTGGACCGCTCGTTCGCTCTTCTTACAAAGCAGGTGAATTTTTCCTCACAAATGTTATAAAGAATCGCGCAAAGAATATTGATGAAAATAATTGATAGTACCTTTTACCGTTAATGTAAATAACTAGTAGAATTTAAACTATGTATAAAAGTGACTATAAAATACAAAATTAGCCTGACCCATAATCAAGTTCTTGAGTTCAATAATAATTCAGAGTGTTATGTAAAGAGCGTACAAGACATTTAAGCAAAAGCAAGTACTTTATTATAACGTATATAGTAGAAATGATTCCAAGTACTGATTCATTCAGTATCCATGGCGACAGCTGGAATAGGATCACGAGGACCCTCATCAGGAGGTGGTACCTGGGGAGGTCGATTGTCTTGCTCCACGTCAGGCTCAGTAGGTCTACCTCGCTCTTCCTCACCTTCCATATCCCACAAATAATCAGCAGTTGCAGTCTCATCCAAGATCGTGAACTCTGTACCCTTTCCGACTATTGCAATGGATACGTTCTGTAAATAAGATTATGGTGTTAATACTAAACATAATTGCCAATCTATATAAATTTCTGGTTCATATTAGATAAGGTTACCTTAATCGTAAGAGCATCTTCATTGGGCAAAGTATCTAACAAAGCTCTAAGACCATGTTTCACGAGTTCATTAAGCTCACAATTGGCAAACTCATTCAAATGTTTCTCCAAGTATGTGCGAGCACTTTGAGATCTCGCACCCATCGCCATTGCTTTGCAGTCGAAATAATTCGCCGATGGACAAGTTTGATAAATATGTGGACCTTGATCCTGTGAGATAAATGAAAAATTAATTTTTGAATTATGCAAATGCATTGTTCAATTTTTATTATTTTCTTACATCATATCCAGCAACGAGTAGACCCACTCCATAAGGACGCCTGTCATATCGCTGTGTACACGTTTGCATCTTATTTCCAAGAGTAGCTATTAAACGGCTGACTGGAAGTACATCATCGTGCGAGTATTTATAATTCAAACACTCCGTACGCATATAACGACTAAAAATAAATATAAATGTCATTTATAATGAACATTAAATTGATTGTGGTATTGTAGGAATGTACCTAAGCATCCTAGCATCGGCAGTAAGACCAGAGATCGTGATTCCCATATGCTTATCTATTGGAATGATTTTCTTTTGATAAGCTGAGAGCTCGGAAGTTGCTCGTTTTAATGCAATTAATACAGCATGAGTCTTGTTCTTCAGACCTAAGGTTGCTGAACCTAATTTCACAGCTTCCATGGCATATTCTACTTGATGAAGACGTCCTTGAGGACTCCATACCGTTACATCACTGTCATACTGATTACGAAACTAAAAAGAAATAGATATTGGATTAATAGGAACATGAAACAATTTCATGAAATTCTATATCAGAATGCATGTGCATTCAGGCATAGAGTATACATTGTAATGGAACCATAACCAAAAATCTCACTCAGATTGCACAGGTTTTAAGCTTAACTTAAATAATATTAAATATTTTAAACAAACTTATGCAATTTGTCTGATATTCTAAACACAATGCACCTAATAGATAATAAACATTTCACAAATAAATTGGAGCTTTCGTGTTTGGTAGTGACAATGCATAAATTTATAAATAGTAACTTCAATGTTTAACTTTTATAATAAAGATGTAAGAGTTTATTATTTATTACTATTAGCTTACCATATTTAATTAATAATTGTACAGAGTGGCAGAGAAATGCAAAATTATGTTTTTACTAGTTGTTAACGATTTACCGCAAAGCAACTGTCATGCAGCCGCCATAAGACACTCAGATGGGTTCTGAAAATGATGAAAAGAATATCACTATATGTAATTGTACAAAAGCGCAACTGATACTAACATCATATTTCTCTATTATAAACTCAATTAACGAAAAAAGATATTTCTCTGTTTATATCTATCATATCGGTGAACCCTTATTTGTATTTGATGTACAATTTGCACGAAAATCTACTGATGATTACAAGATTCCACAATTAATAAAAGTGGTCAACAACGAAATCGTTTAATCATGAACATGAGAACCCATCCGCTCCGTTCCGAATAAGTCTTCAGTAATTTTTGAAATGAAGAAGGAACTCTTTTAGTCGTTCTCGTGTTATACCTTCCTTTTTTTGTATAAACATAAACAATGGATAAACAAAACATTGTCTATGCGTGATTTTTTTTGGACGTATTTGGAGCAGTCGTTTATCGATTCTAAATGAAAATCTGGCTTCCTTAGTAACGGCGTGTATCGACCCAGTAATATCTCGTTGCCTTGTTTACAGAAAACACAATCAGACAATTAAGTGGTTATAAAGATTCTTGTGGAAATATCTAAGAATGGCAAGTAATACATAATGAAATATTTACAGACTCCACTCTTTAGCTGTAGATGTATTGCCTTCTATGCTTGATCATTCTTTCGAACAAGAAGTTATACTTTGTTTATGATTTTCAGAAGTAGTCTTATTTATTTTCATTATAATAGTATTAATTGATTCTGATAGATAAATAATGTTTACAGGCTTCCACATACAAGAAGCAGATTGGTTCTGGTACTCGTAAGAAAAGTACTCCAAAATTTGAGCTTACAGAAGAGCAAAAAGCAGATATAAAGGAGGCTTTCGATCTGTTTGATCCAGATGGGACAGGAAAAATTGCAACCAAAGAGTTAAAAGTTGCAATTCGTGCTTTAGGATTTGAGCCAAAGAAAGAGGAGATCAAAAAGTTAATTGCCGATGTAGATCCTGATGGATTGGGTACACTCTCCTTTGAAGAATTTACAAATTTAATGTCCGTAAAGATGGCTGAGAAAGATTCTAAGGAAGAGATCCTAAAGGCATTTCGTCTTTTCGACGATGATGATACTGGAAAAATCTCCTTCAGGAATTTAAAAAGGGTGGCTCGAGAGCTTGGAGAAAATCTTACTGACGAGGAACTCCAAGAGATGATCGATGAGGCGGATCGTGATGGTGATGGTGAGATTTCCCAGGAGGAATTCTTACGCATCATGAAGAAAACATGTCTCTACTAGTGTGAATTAAGTTTTCTGCTGGATAATCATTTCGAAGACTTCGATTCTTTCATGGATCTCAATATGGATAAACTGAAAGGAATTCTTTTGTCTAAAAGGATGAGCTTTATTCTTATACAAATCATTGATATAATCTTACACGAGTGATTGTTAGTGTTCCTGCAATGGATTTCGTATATGTGTTCAACGTTTAACTTCATGTTGACGATATTGCTGTGTCTATTAACCTTCTTACGAGTTCTGCCCGTTTCTTTGATTGTAAGAAACTCTTCGCAAGGACCTCTTGGGATATTGGCATCCCTCCTATGAAAAGTAATATTTTTTGTACTATCCTTTTACAGGGAAAACTTACCGATATAGTATTCGACTTCTATTCCATTCTACTTAGATGTACTTAACAGAACGGTCTATTTATTATAATTTCTATGTTCTAAGTAACAAAGCACTATATAAGTTACATCTAGAATTATGAAAGCACTAATAAAATCAAAATTTAAATTAACCCTGACTAACTTAATATACTTACCAGCTTTGTATACACCGCATAATTCCTCTCCGTCGATCACTAGAGATAATCTTGCCAAAGCAAGACTTTCTTCTTCTTCTGTTGGATCGGCAATTAGCAACTGGCTAAAACAGTATACAAGTCGTTCGATAATGTTCTCTAATTTTGTAGGCAAAATTTCGTAGTACTTACTCTTCGAATAAAGCGAATGTGATACACACAGGAGCACCTTTTAAGGGAACATCCAATCGATTCGTTGGATGAACAATGATAGCACCAGTATCGGGATTGTGTTCCACTTCGGGAAGAGTAACTAGAAAGACAAGAAATATTAAAATAGAATCCAATACGTTAAAAAGATTTTAGGAATTATTATAATGCATGAAAATTTTACGGGTTTTCAAAGCAGCCATTAGAGCTCCGATGCAAGCATCCATAACAGAACCGTCGTAATCGATACAGATTAAATCGCAGTAAAGAACCCAGACTAGTTTGTCTTTTGAAATACACAAATTTCTTGGATCTAATACACCAGAATTCGAAAATACTGTTTCCACCATCTTTGAGGAAATTTGAGCTTGATCGCTTGGTGGTCCCGGTCGAAATTTTGGAGAACACAGAGGAGGCAATTCCACGTTTGGAATAATATAGCCACAGTCTGGAGTTTCAGCTTTTGGTTCTGCCAGTTCCTGAATGTATGTAAACAGTATGAAATATATTGGAGCAAAACATCTTTCGTAACTTCCAAAAACATACAGCTTTGATTCCGCAAACAACTGTTGTATTTCCTATTTTAAAAATTGAGGAACTGTCTGCTTGTGTTATGGAGCGTACATTAACACTCATAGGACGAAATCGTTGAAACTGGCGACCATCTGGTCTTATATCCTGAGCCTGTAATAAATATTTTAATTATACGGTGCAAATAATAATTATCAAATAAATATACACTAATTCATTAAAAGGAAGTAGATCTCACACTCACCAGATAGTCTCTCAAATACTTGACGGGATGGATAATTCTAAAAAATAGAAAAATTAGCAACATTTAAACATTTATTTAATTTTTTTCATACTAACCGGTATTGTAAGTCCATTGTTATTGTTGACACGTTAGATTTACAGTGTACAGGTTATTTCATTGATGATGAATGTCCTAGACAGTAGAGTCCTAGACAGTACTTGTATTTTCGTACCCGTAAAATTTGGACTTTTTTTTTTGTTACTTACTACGTGGCAATTAGCATTACATCAGATTTATGAACGCATAACGTGTACAAGTTCGTCCTTTAGGAACAGCCGGTAAAATTGTCCACGTAGTTGCGCAGACGTTGTGATGGAAAATGTTATTACAAGTTGTCAGTTGATGCGTGATTAACAAACAAAAAATCGGCATTTATTAAATATATTTTTAAGAGACTTTTCATAATCGTCGAAGAAAATGCACTCCGTTTTAACACGTGCAAATGCCATTTTGGCGTATACCCTAAGCGTATCTGCTTGCCTCACGTTCTGCTGCTTTCTGTCGACAGTTTTCATCGATTACAGAGCGAATGCAACATTAAATACTGTAAAAGTTGTTGTGTAAGTCTTTAATCAATATGTATATATCAGTTATTTTAATTTCTCTATAATCAGATGAATCCTTATTCTGGGCTATTTAGACTTAAGAATTTTAAATAGGTTATTCTAGCGTCTGTTGAGCATGTTTATATTTTCTCAGTGAGACTGAAAAAGTTGTGGAAAATTATTGACATTGAAATAAAATTAAAGATATATATGAATAGATTTTGTTTTATTACTATTTTATAAGTTTCGTTGCTTACATTAGTCTTTGATTTTCAGGAAGAACGTACCAGACTACAGTGCATCTAGAGAGAAGAATGATCTTGGTTTTTTAACCTTTGACTTACAGACTGATATCCTTTTCTACTAAATTATAAAAGTAGCTTATATTCTTTTTAGATTATAATAAACATTTTGTAATTTCCTTATAAAAGTATACATCTCAGTCCACTGTTTAACTG
Organism: Hartigia nigra; assembly: GCA_031001745.1. Classification (NCBI taxonomy): domain Eukaryota; kingdom Metazoa; phylum Arthropoda; class Insecta; order Hymenoptera; family Cephidae; genus Hartigia; species Hartigia nigra. The sequence goes on along the minus strand of JARPRG010000478.1, from coordinate 932,267 downwards.
GAATGTGAAACAACTGTTCCTGTATCTAACTGCAGAGTACCAAACAGAAACTAATAAAATAAATCAAGTAGTATTATGGGATAAAATTGTATTACGTGGTGACAATGCAGTGCTTGATTTCAAGAATATGAATACCAAGTATTACTTCTGGGATGATGGCAATGGTCTCAGGTTGGTATGCCATTTTAATAAATCGTAGGAATCTAGAATTTCTTAAAAATTTACATTAACTTAATTTTTATATTTCAGGGGGAATAAAAATGTGACGTTAACACTCTCTTGGAACATAATTCCAAATGCAGGACTTTTGCCAAGTGTCAGTGCTCTTGGCTCACATACTTTCTCCTTCCCAGCAGAATATACCACGTCCCGCGTGTGACTCAACAAGAACATTTTGAACGTGCCGATCGTTTTTTAAGTTTTCATTGTGTACGAAGTATAAAATTGCACGGAGAAAGTGAAAATCCAGCTCTCTTACGTCTACTGTTCATTTTTATATATTTTTTGCATCATTCCATCAAACAGAACCTTATACCAAAAATCCCTGAATAATATCCAACAGTGAAAAAGGTGATTTGGACATTTTGCGTTAAATTTTTATGAACTTTTAATATCTTTTTCTTCGCTAGAACTCTCCTCATCTTCTTCTTCGTCAGAGCTTTCATCCTCTTCCTCATCATCATCATCATCTGCTGCTTCTGCTCCATAACTACTGCCCACGTTACCTAATCGAATAATAGTAAAATATAAATCTCAATTTATATTAAAAATTTCTTATAAAACTTACCATAATAACTATAACCATCAGTTTCTTCATCTGACTCGTAGGGACCACCTTGATTTTGTCTACCGAATTTATGACTTCTCGCTGTCAAATACAAAATTAATTAATCTTAACCTAAAGACAATATTACAGTATATGCAACCCATTTGTTTATAAAGCTTTAACTCACTGGACATGCTGAGATCTTTTGTCTGAGAAGTTTCGTAGCTGCACTTAGGACATGGAATAGGTTTATTTTTTTCATACTTGAAGCCCTTTCTACGCACATGATCTTCGCAATAACATGTCTTACAACGCAGACAAGAATATTGGCCAAGTCTGTTACAGGATTGGCCTAAAAACAATTTTATGATTATCTACTAAGTTAAAAATTATATATTCTGATAACTTACACTTGAAACTCTCAGATTCCAATACTTGACAAGATGCTTGATGCTCAAACTGATCATCTTCGCAAAGGAAACAATCGCAGAAGGAACATCTAAATATCCTTCCTCCATGGTCCCAAACACCTCGTTCGCATTCCTGACAAACTGCATCCATCAAAGGACAGGTACATGCGTGGCTTGTCAAACATCTACGACCATGACATACCCAAGCCTCACAATGATCACATATGGCACCCTGTGTTAGAAAGGTAATTTAAACAATTTTTAATACTTTAAGCATACGTAAATATCTAAGGATTCTGAAATATACGATAAGAAAATTTATTGAAATTAATATACTTACCACCATACCAAGGCCTGTTGTAAAAACCCCAGCATGTCTCACAACGCAATCTCCAGTCTTCAGCATGCACTTAACTTTCCCACAATGAGCACAAATTGGTAGACGCTGTACGCTTTGACAAAAATAACAGAATGCTCTACTCTTTTGTTTCTTATTGCACTTGTCGCATTCCTGCACAAAAAAATTACAGATATATAATCAGACTATCTACATTAAAAGGTCAAATATCTCACCATGACTGCATTACAAGGAAACTTGGCAAGGTCCTGTTGTTCCTTTGCAGTACGAATTTCCTTCTGTCTAAGTTTCTGCTTCTCGGCCTTACGCCTCTGTCCTGTCTTCTTCTTCGGCATCCTATCAAATTATTCTCACACAACTGCTCCAAAATTTATAATTCAAGGATATCAAAATTATCACACATTAAATATATACAGCCATCCCGCGCCGTGGTTATATCATTTGTGTTAACACGATTCATAAAACATATAGAAATCAACTGTCTTTTGATATTAAAATTGTCCAGGGTATTCAACCAATCCTAATGTCTATAATCAAGTTATGAAGTCATAAAGATGTTGCTCGTCTATTCGGAACTGGCAAATGTGCTTCGTGGCCCGATGCAGTCGGTGAGATCTCCAAGACGTATATTTTCGTCACTGATTGGCGTTAACGGAGATAATTGCTGTCTTGTTGACATTCGTTTTATCCTCAAGGCTCGATATTCATCAAGCACAGTTACGCTGGAAAGACTGGACGTTCGTTCAATGCGACCAGGTTGATTTCATTCACTTCATTGTATTTAAGTTCATCTCCGGCTCTTAGTTGCCTCAGACGTTGATGCTTTTTGTCGAGATTTGATTGTCAGCTTTGATTGAAATAATGGGTGTTGGTCTCAAACCACTCGAGTTCACTGACTGCCTTACGGATAGTCCATATTTCCGCGAGAATCTGCATTATCACGAACGAGAATTGGAAAAGACCAGCCAGCAGATCAAACGACTTATCAAGGAGGTCAAGGATCTCCTTCTTGCTGCCAAGAGTAAGTTTAATCCCGCAGATTTCTTGTATTATTCTCTATGACTTGCTGCAAGATGCTCCAAAATGATCAATGTACGTCCCAGAAACATATCTTTGGATCGTGGGTTGTTAGATTTATAGATACTTTTTTGGAGCACTTCCTTATTTTTTTTCAAGCATTTCGAGCACCTTATAAGGTTTCTTTGGTCACTATATCAATTAATTAAAGACTCTTTTAGGTCTATATTGTGTCTAATGTCAGAGAAGTTTGGTGCTTGGTTTATCATTTCTGGAATGATATGTTACGATTTTATTATCTCAGTGTTCTTATGTACATATTGATATGTGTCAGATTGTAAAGATATTTTTAACATTATTGTTTTAGATTTATCCAGAGCCCAGAGAACTTTTTCGAAGACCTTACAAAATTTTAGCTTCGAATGCATCGGGGAAACGCAAACTGAGGACGAAACTGACATATCGCAAAGTCTTAAGGAATTTGGTAAACTTATCGCGGCGATCGAGGACGAACGTGATAGGATGGTAAATTGTCTTCTTCGTTATGATTTCCTTTGAATCTTAACGCTGGTATTTCTTTAAAAGAGATTATATGATACAAATTCATATAAAACGGAATACACATTTAAGATGTAAAATATTGATCCCACATTTTCCACAAATTCCACATTTTCTCTATTCGGAAAGTCTTCAATACATGGTAATGCTATTCTTTTTGTAGCGGGCCTACTAGGACGCGCAAGTATTACAGTTTTTGCATGTGAGCTCGTTTTAGTTAAGAATTTTCAAAAAGAATTCATACTTATTCGTATATCAGTCATTATTTAGAGAATTACATTTCAAATAAAATTCTTTATAGGAACACTTTGTAAATAGCTTATCCATCATTTACATAGGGAAAGAATATGTTATTGATATATGTGTACGTTGAATCATTAATATATCCAATAAGATTTAGGAGCACGTTACACACACACACACACAATTATTAAATATAAATTTATAGATTATCCTAAAGCTTGCAATTTTCCAAGAATAATATCTAGATTAAAGTACGAAAATTTTAGCATAGAGAATTTTGTCTTTATAAAGTTTATCCTAGCACTTATTCTCACGAGTGAATTTCTATCTAGTTCCATAGATTTTGACAATCCTGCGTAAAGTTCTTTTCACAAAGTCTTCTCTCTTTCAGCTAGAACGTGCTTACGATCAGATTATATTGCCGCTAGAAAATTTTCGCAAAGAACATATCGGAGGTGTGAAGGTAAGAATCAATGCAATTAATATAAAATTATTGAGATTTATATTTCGTTGGCAATTTTTCAGGAGGGTAAGAAGAAATTTGAAAAACAAACAATTAAATTTTGTCAGACACAGGAGCGACATTTAAATTTATCCACGAAGAAGCAAGACAATGTTCTTCATGAGGTTAGTTATCCTTTTATCATAGTTGTATAATATTTATAAAATTCTATACTTAATTATTCTTCATAGGCCGATGCTACTTTGGAAATGGCTGAGCGGTTTTTTTGTCAGGCCAGCTTGGAGTATGTCTTTCTACTGCAAGAGGTACAGGAGCGCAAGAAATTCGAATTCGTCGAAACGGTATGACCTTTCCGTTTGCACAATAAATTAATATTATCCTGGAACAATCATGGGTCATTCGTATGCAAATTAATATTACTATTTACACTATTAATTTTCAGTTATTGGGCTTCATGTTTGGTTGGTTAACTTTCTATCACCAGGGCCACGAAGTAGCCAAGGACTTTAAACCGTACATGACGGAATTGCAGTTAAAAATTCAAAAAGTTAGTATGCTCACAAAAAAAAACAAAATATATTAAATCATAATTATTTCTGTGAAAACAAATTTAGCCACTTACCCAATGATTTTATAAACTGACTTTCTTCTACATTTTCATCTACTTTAAAAAACAAAAACCTGTGAAATGAAAATCAATTACTAATTGCGTTCAGTTTTTACTGACCCATTCAATTCACTCAAAGTAATGATGAATTATTGATTGATTGCTGTGATTAATCGAATAGTAAACTATAACACCAGCATGACAATACGTGATGCTTGACTAATTCTCGACTTGTTTTTTTTTTATTGCTCTTTGTCTCTACCGTGTGTGTGTGTTCACAAGACTAGAGAAAATTTTCTTGCTACGCGGGATAAAACCGAGTCGCTTATGAATAAAATGAAGGACATGAAGAAGGTACGTCTTTTTTTATCAGCTTCTCTTAATTTTTTTTCAGTCTCAGAATTTGACAATTTCTCCTTGTTTAGTACCTAGCTGAGCACCAGCAGCTAATCACTGATTAAAATAGACTGAAGCTAATAGCGTAGCTTTGGATATTTATTTCTCTATCTCTTTCATCCATTGGAAATAACTCATATTCGTTTACTCTAATATTTTGTATTTCTCATAATAAGAATAATATTAAATAGCTTTGTCAATAATTTAATTCTATTTTGTTTTTATGGATCTTTAGTCCGCCGTGGAGACTGGAATGAACAAGTCAAATACTTGCGAGGGATATTTGTTTTTAATGGAAAAGAGTAAGTTTTTGATATTTCATTATTTATAGTTGAAATTGCAATATTATTATTACTATTATTTTATACTTGAAGTATCTCTTGATTTCATTGCTATGTATGTCTTTTCGCAATGAAATTACAGAAGCCTTTGGTACAACATGGAACAAGCAATATTGCACATATCAGAAAGACAAGAAAGAATTTACAATGATACCTTACAATCAGTTGACTGGAAAATTCGTAAGTATGAAATCTAACTTTAATTAATAAATACTTATTTAATTGTCCCTATAGAATTATTCTATTCATTTTATAGAGTAGCAAAGAAACGTTAAGACTTGCATCATGCGTCAGACGAATGTCCGACACTATTGAGAAAAGATTCTGCTTTGATATCACGGCAGTGGATAAGTACGTAGACAGTTTGTGTAGCTAATAAACTTTTAATTAATTATTGAACATTCTGATTAATTAGTTTATTTTGGAATTTCACAGACCAGGTGTCACTTACACATTCCAAGCACTATCCGACAAGGATCGCAAACTCTGGATGGATGCTATGGACGGAAAAGAGCCAGTAAGTCGAAATTTGTATAAATAATTATCAATAATCATTATTAATTTGTATTAAAATCTTCATATCTGTCCTACAGACTTATGCCATGCAAGGTCCTTCTGTGAAATCCGAGGAAACACTGCTCGACGAGACAGGATTTGGATTTGTTTCAAAATGCATCACAGCATTGGAGGATCGTGGTGAGTTTTGAAATGCACTATATAAATTTAGATAAAGAGAAGATCTTATTTCATGTATTTTACAAATATTTCAGGATTGGAGGAGCAGGGCTTGTACCGTGTGGTAGGCGTGACGTCAAAAGTGAACAAACTTCTAGCGATGGGTCTGGACCGTAGGAAATTCGAGAAACTCAATCTGGAGGACCGGTTCGAGTGGGAGAGCAAGACGATCACGAGCGCCTTGAAGACCTACCTCAGGACCCTCTCCGAGCCACTGATGACATTCCGCTTCTACAACAGCTTCATTGCAGCCGCCAGTGCGTATTGCTCTTACCTACGTAGTCCACTGGGATGCGCTCCGATTGGCCGAATTTTACTCCCTGTAGAAGCTTGCCGACGAGTTGCACGATTAAAAGCGTGTACATGAATGTTGTCTGAATTCTCACAGAACAAGAGACTAAGGAGACGAGGATCAGCGATATCCATATGCTCGTCTATCGACTGCCTAAACCGAACTTTAACATGCTTTTGCTGCTCATCAATCATCTTCGCAAGTAAGGTTCCAGTCTTCTACGTCCTCATCAATGATTCTTAATATTGCCTCAAGTAATATCAATCCTGTTCCAGCGTGGCTAAGAAGAGCGATAAGAACTTGATGACCGTTGGGAATCTAGCTGTTTGTTTTGGGCCAACGTTACTACGTCCAGAGGAAGAGACGGTAGCGTCGATAATGGATATCAAGTTCTATAACATCGTCGTTGAGATTCTTATTGATAACTGCGAGAGGATAGCACGTGGAGCACCTCCTCCATCGCAGGATCTTCCTACGGTTCCCATTTCCGCAGTCAAACCCATGGGTAGTGAACTAACAGATGCCACTGGCAATGGCACTAGTCTTATGGCCAGATTTTCATCCCATGGAGCCATTCCAGCATCCCACGCTCACGTAAGTCCTTTTCCGTTATCCTAGAGGAAGAGGGGGGTCATCGTGACGAGGTCATCAAAGAAAAAAAAAATTAAACGGAAAATAAAAGTAGGATGCATTTTAACCAATCTTTTTATTCAGTTGGTTACTAGATCCTACTACGATGGACCTATTTCCATGGTAGCACCGACTACCTTGGACGATAGAAAAAATGGCGACTACGAGGATATCGAGCATCCTTCTCATCGTGTTCCTCTCTACGCCGAGGCTAGACCAGGTCGTTCGGGGAAGTTGACCAATACCAAATTCATGTATCATTCCTCAGATAAAGGTAGACATTTCAATATTCTACAACTAGATAATCAATTTCGTTAGATGGCTATGATTAATTGGTATTGATTGTTTAATTGCAGTTACTGCCGGTGGAGGAAATACCAGCAGTTCCAGTGAATCGGTTGCATCCGATCCACATCCCTTCACTTCGGATTTGCCAATTAAACAAAAACGTGGATCTATGATGGGAGTACATTATCCATTAGGATATCCTCCCAGGACAAATCCGCCGTTATCGATGTAAGTCAAGCATTTTAAACGAAGATTAACTCTAGAATAATAATTCATTATTTTCAATCTCATTTATTATTGAACAGCGTAAATACTTCGCCTAGTAGCGGTAGGTCGAGTCCTGGTCAAATGCCAGGAATCTGGTAAGTAACGTCAATAGTATTATAATTCAATAATTATACTTATTAATTCATTATATTCCTTAATTTTTTTATTACCAGGAGAGTAAGAACTCTTTACGCCTGCATGGCGGAAAACGATGGAGAGCTATCATTCGAGCCAAACCAAATCATAACGAACGGTGAGGAAGATAAAAATTCAGTATTATTATTACCCTCAATTAAATAAATAAAATTTATATAGATTCGATTTTTACTATATTTATCATTACACAGTAAAACCTTCGTTGGAGCCAGGTTGGTTGGAAGGTACATTGAATGGAAAAACCGGACTCGTCCCGAAGAATTACGTAGAACAGTTGCCATAATAGGGACAAACCAAAAACCAAAGAGTGCCTGGGTCAATTGAAACGAAGGTAATCATGCGAAGAGAAAAAATATGTTAACGAAAAAAAAAAGACAAGCAGAGACACAGCAATAAAGAGCCATTTCCCGCTGGGACGCCATTCATTTATTAGAGTAAGAGAGTAAGACAGGGATGATAATTTCATCGCGAAGAAAATCTTCGGGATGTAAAACGATGCAAATTTTATCGCACCTGAAGAAATGAATTTATATATATATATATGTAGTATATCTACTTTTAAGGAAAATACTTATATAATATCCACAACACAATTATATAAAACGTATCGTCCGGCGGGAGGAACATTTCGCATAGTCAATTATTATTCTACGCAATATTTATTTATTGATATATTAAGGGTTTATCCTTGAAAAAGTAGCTCGAATAATTGCCTATATATATATACACACAAATATTGAATACATATATATATATATATGATTAATATATACGATATTTAGCGTTGTCAAACTCGCTAGGGCAATTCGTTGTTGGCAATATTATTATTATTATTATTACATTATATTTTATCGGTGATCCGATATAATCGTGGCAATATACATACAATATATTATTATGATTAATATTATAATTATTAAAATATTGTATATAGCTCACTTGTGTCGGCGATTTTCAACTATTGTAATTGTTCGTTCGTCACGTGCGTACGTTTAATTAATTAACTATTGTAATAATCACCGCGTTTAAGCACAGCGAAGTCGAAATATTCTCTTCTTATCTTATATATCACTTTTACCTGGCTTATGAAAATTCGATGGACTTTACAAATCTACATTATACGATGAAAAAATATTTCATACCTCTCTTTTCTTTATATATACATATATATTATCTTTTTCTCGTAGTTGTCCCGTTAAGATGATCTTCCTTCTGTTTTCTTGTTCCTCCTTGAGCCGCATACGAAAAAGTTATTTCACACCTGCTTGCTCTTTAGAATTTGTGATATTTCTCATTGACTTAATGCAATGGCAAAAGTACATCGCTGACGATATAATAAGTGAACTTATTGTCAAATTGAGCAGAATATTGGCAACTATTTCGGAATGACTATTCTGCAGATAATTATGTCTAAAGCAGTATAGAGAAAAATATCTATAAATACTCTTGCTCCGGGAGATTGATTGTTTATAGTTTCAAGCTACTGGTAATACTGATTTTAAGCTATTCTCATAATTAATTAGACGTCAGATTGTTCTACGTCAAATTTGAAAAAACAGTCTTAAAATTTTTGGATGAATTCACGTATTATCAAATTGGCCAAAACTAAGTGTAATATATGAGATTGGTCCGGACTTGGTGGTTAGTAGCATGTTACTTTTTAAATGAGGGTCGTGTTGGTTACGTTCTCATTCAGTTGCGTCAGGTGCATCTCCATCGCGAGATAACCCGCTTTCAGTGAGTTTTTCTCGACATTATTCCATATGGAACTCATGAAGAGTGCATAACAAAGAATAGCCGTTAGTAGAAATCGCAGTACATTCAATATTATAGTTACGGCTATGGAATTGTGATCTAATAAAAGATAGAGAACTAAAGGCAGTATGAGCAACATGAACAGAAATAGACTTAGCAACAGGTACCATGTTCGTTGACGATGTATGCTAACTAGGGCGGCCTCGGAAATTACCAAGGCCTCTTTCAAAGAATCACGGACATCAATCACTCGTATCTCATAGTGTCCTTTGGTTATCTTTAAAGTCGCTGCGATAGCCTCGTGATCGGAGTAACTAAAGTTCTTCCCAGGAACACGATTTGGAAATGGTTGACTGAAGTCTATTACTTCCACCTGATGTAAAATGAGAATTGGAAGAATTGTCGATTTATGCCAACTTATGTCCTTTTTTTTTACTATACCTTGTAGTTGGACGAGCTCAAATAGAGTATGTGATCTATTTTATGACCCTCGGGCTTCTTTCTGGCAACATTAGAACTCGTGTAACTGTTCGTAGCGCATTCGTTTGTTCCTTGATTGGAGCAAGACGAATTTGTACAGGCATCCGATAATCCTGCTATGCCACATATTATTCTATAAGCAAGATCCTGTGGCTCTGTATTTAAGTCTCCTCCTAAAATTACAACATCCGAACCACCCATCGTCATTCTAATGAACTGGGCTGTATCGAAAGCCTGAAGGACTCTATGAGCAGTATACTCATCATTTTCTTTATCGTATTCTGCATGAAGCTGAATGAAAACATTTTGTCAGTTTGGTTGTAAGTATTGAAAAATCTCAAAGACAGTATACGTATGATACTTACATGTGCAACATAAACGTTAACTTTAATGTATCCTATTTTGAGCCTGCATAGCCCTATGCCTTTACCACCAAACCAGTCCCCATGGTGGATTTTGTGTACATAGCCATTGAGTGGCCACCTATGAAACATTATGTCTTGAATTTGATAACGGGAAAATATACAAATTCC
>JARPRG010000478.1:910206-921872 GCA_031001745.1 Hartigia nigra | reverse complement strand
CTACGGACCAAATTTCCTGAAGGCACACAATATCATATTCACAATCGACTAATCTTTCGGCAATAGCATTCATTCTAGCTGATCTATTCTTTGATATGTATGGAATTCCCCTGTGCAAAAATAATAATTATCAATAGTCATATAAAGAATTAATAATACTTAGTATCAGACATTATAAATACATACGATTTCTAATAATTTTTACTTACCAGCAATTCAATGTTAAGACTCTAATAGTAATATCTTCTGTCATTTTTACAATAATAATTGATATTAAATGCAGAGAAAGAAAGTATCACATAATATACATTAATAATAAATTAGATTTGGTCCAGCTGGCTAATAACCATCATTTCTTGAACTGTATCACGTTGGTCTTTAATCGTAAACTGCAATGTATGTACGTTTTCCTATCTACATGAATCCACATGTGTCAGCCATTTAACCATAAGCACTTGACAACTGTTCGTTCTTCAAAAATCGTACATTGGTTAGAACAGACAGCCAATAATTAAACTCACGTGATTAGTTGATAAATAAATAATAACATAAGAAAAAAAAAACAAAATATAATTAAAAAGAAACGTATAATACAGAAATTCTCAAATAATTAACAGCTGCGACTTTCGTCGACACATGTAAACTAGCCATACATTTTCCGCTTGTTTCCTCTATTGGTGAAAGTAGTCTCGAATTTCGTAAAAGGAAAGCGGGATGTCGACTAACCTATCCGATGTCCATTTTTCAATAATTTTGTAAATTAATAGGATTCTTATATCCTAATCTGAAGAGATGGAGAAGACCGAGCAGAAATCATCAGAACCGCTTCTCGCCACAGTGAAAATCGAGCCACCGGATCAAAATGGATCGAAGGAAGTTCAACAGTGTCAACTTCAGACAACCTCGAACGAAGAAGAGCTAGATCAAAGAATTGAATGCACTACGGACAGTCAGGATACTGAGTTGCGCACGTTTTTATCTAAATGTGTATTTTGTGGGAAGAATTTTGGTACTACCGATGATCCTAAACTTTTGGAGTGCCTTCATGCTGCCTGTTCTAGCTGTGTTGCAAATAAGCTTAGCGATCACAATACTTCGGTTGACGTCGACGTTGTCCGTTAGTAAACAGTATATCACAATACTATCATGATAAAGTTAAAGTCTGAACGTCTACATTCATTATTTCAATGACGGTTCATCCAGCGTAGTAATAGCAATGTATTCGTAAGATCATTTTGATTTTACCGATAATAAATTAAAGTGCTTCTTAAGTTTGTGAAATTCTCTAGGATTTTTATACGCTACAATGTATTTCCAGTTGAGAGCAGCGTCATTGTCTGTCATATTTGCAATGTAACGAGCCATGCAGAGAATCTCATTGAAAACAAGTTCCTTACAAAAGTTGGTGAGGATGAGTCGGCCGTTGAGGAAGAGAAAGAAGAAGACGAGAAGAAATGTACAAGTTGTCACGATGATGCTACTGCCACGAGCTGGTGCGTTGAGTGCGAAGAATTTATATGTCAAAATTGTGTAATGGTAAGATTGTTCAGTTAAATTAAAAGATATTGTGCATTGCTGACAAGATTGCACTGAAATATTTTTAAAATATCTACCTTTTAAATCGGCAGGCTCATCAGAGATTAAAGATAACAAAAGATCACACCATAAAACCTAAGGACGAAGTTGCCGTTGATGGAGAAAATGGGAAAAAAGATACTAAAAAGCAAACTAGCCACTTATTTTGTACCGTTCATCAACAAGAACAATTGACACTGTTCTGTCAAACATGTGATAGATTGACATGCAGAGATTGTCAATTGACAGACCATAGAGATCACAAATATAAGTTCATTCATGAAATAGCTTTGGAAACACGAACCTCTGTTTCAACATTATTAAAAGAAGTTAGGTTGAGTATCGTATTAATAAATAAGCTAGAACTCTATTTTTTCTTAACAAAGACATAAAGTTTGAGAACAGTTTTCTATTGTCTTTAGTTACAAGAGAGTTTTACTAAAAAGCGCCATGAAAGTGATCGAGGATCGGCAGATTTTAATTTTGGAGAAAAAGAAAAACCTCGTTCAAGATATTACGCACATGGTGGTTCAGTAAGTATTTAATATAGGTCACAAGGTAGAATTAAGTAATCATTTATTTATCGGTCACAGATTAACGAATGCAATTAATACAAGAGGTAAACAATTGGTAATGAGATTGAACGATGTTTGCGATCAAAAACAGAATACTCTGAATGAAAAAAAGGTCGCTCTTGATCAGTTGTCTAAGTTAACTGATCATTGCATACAGTTTGTAACCAATGCTTTGGAGAAGGGATCAGACATGGCGTTACTTTATAGTAAAAAGTAAGTGCAGTCCATATAAATTCATTAAATTCGATTCTCTTATATTCATATACATATAAATGACCGAGATTTCCAAATTTAGATCTGTTACAGGACATTTGCAACGAATAAAGAGTAGAAGAGCCGATATTCCAAATCCTGAAATTCCTGTTAGGATACATTTATGCTTAGAAAAAGTGCCGGATTTAATAAAAGGTAAAGATCTAAGATTTGTGAAAAATGAATTGCATTGATTTATATTTAAAACATTTTTTTTAGTTGTATCGTCCATCGGAGCAGTTGTGGTAGATGGAAGGGTATATCCTTCCGCCTCACCATCCTCTGGACCAAATACTCCTTCTGTTTTATTCAACGAGCAGGATCCAAAGTCTTCTTTACCCACGCCAGTCACTGATACAATTCCAGCCCTTCTTCCAGTAACAACACATCAACAAGGAACTCTTCCACAATATCAACATCCACTTTACATTCAACAGCAGCCATATATGGGCCATTACCCCCAGCACGTAATACCATCAAGATCTTCTCCACAAACTCAAACTCAAAGAATACCGTACACTCTAAACATGAGTCGACCGCAGCAACAACAGCAGCAGCAACAGCAGCAACAACCTCTTCAGTTACGAGTTATGCCAGGATGCCAGCAGCAAGTGACATCGTCTACTCATCCTCATCAACAGCTTCATTTGGACCACCTTTCACAAAATGCAAGTCTTCGCGGACTCCTGGCGCACAATCCTCCACCTTTCCGTGCAGGGGCACCATCTCTACCATATAGACCACCTCCTGGCTATAGATACCCTGCATCAAATCCACAGCGAGCACCGTCTTATCAACCAGGAGTTCGGATGCAATCATCATCACCAGGTTCACCGTTGACACAACATCCTGGCTTTTCGATGCAGCAGCAACAAGCGCGATGGCATGTTCCACAAAATCCTTGCTTACCATCGTACTACTCTGTAAGACCGACGGCACCTGCTTCAACTGTGGCATCACCAGGTAATGATGCGTACAAGATCACCCTGAAAAATCAGAATCATGTACAAAAAGCACCAGGAACTCCCACGGAGAATGCTGGCCAGTCTTCGGTTGCCTCTGTGGGTCATACTGTCAGTTCATCCGTACCAAAAACCCCAAGTCCCGTTTCTTCGAAAAATGATGACACTGAGAAGAGTCTAGATAAATTTTGTCAGAAATCGTTGAACGACCTCATGCTGACTATTGCGAAATTGGATAGTAATGGAATAGTTGTCATTCCTGAGGCACAAAGGAATCAGCTGGATGGCGGCCAGGTCGACAGCTCAACCGATGAAGCTGTTAATTCTCTGGGTGACAATACCTCTGGTAAGAAATTAAAAAATTTGTTGTTTACGAAGTACATTGCGCTACTCACTATTTTTTGGACTATATTTACCATAGAGAATTCAAAGAACCCTGGCGTATGCATGACGAAGGATGATCCCAATGAAGATTGGTGTGCAGTCTGTATGGATGGTGGAGATGCAGTATTATGCTGTGATAAGTGTCCTAAAGTCTTCCATTTGTACTGCCATATTCCAAAGCTCAAGTCATTTCCAGAGTAAGTTCTTATCACGTAGAAGTATATGATTCTAGACATTTTACTTTACGGTATTTTACAGTGAGAGCGAAACTTGGCAGTGCATGTTATGTACAAATGTCCTGGATTGTTCTGAAGATCCTCCTCTTGAAAAAAGGCCAAACTGCATGACTCCTAGAGAACTAAGAATTGCCCAGAGAATCGTCCTAGAGCTATACTGTCAATATGAGCAGAGCCTCCCATTCCGGGAAGTAGTTAGTCCAGACGTAAGTTAATAGAAAATTACTAATTTTCAACAAACAAAGATATCTTTGACCTTTCCAAAGCAGAAATCATTGAATAACTTTCCTTCTATCGTTGCAGATTGTAGAGTACCATCGGATAATCAAGAAACCAATAGCTCTAGATATCATTAGAGATAAATTGACACCAGATCATCCTAATCATTACACCGACCTGAGACAAGTAATGTCCGATATACGTCTTATGTTCAAAAATGCCTTTACGTACAATCCAGTAAGTTGTTTAATCATGAGTTTAATAGAAAAAGTGTTCAATAAAGAAGGCCAGAGTTTAACTGTAACTTTATCAAATTCAAGGTTGAGTCACATGTTTATCAGGAAGCAAGAAACCTGGAGGAGTTCTTCGAAAAGCTCCTCTTAAAGTGGGCTCCAAATTACGCCTACGACGATCCATTTTTAACTGCAGAAGGTGACGAAGAGGAGGAAGTTTTCCCACCGAATCGAAAGTATCGACGTATTATTAATGATTAACCGATTATCAGTCTTCCGATGAATTTATTACGATAAGAATATCTCATCAGATTGGATTTAAAGTTCATTATAAAATCCATAGGCCCATACTCATACCTCTCTTTTATATGAGAAATTTCATAAATTAAGAAATTCTCTCACTTTCTCTGATGTTTCGTCGAAGACTATTATTATTTGTACATAATCCAAGATGCAACAGAATAGGGACGAGTATGTACATGTACCGATTTTACGATGCATTATTGCATCAATATCCCAGGCTACTTTAATTTCTATTTACTTTTTCATATCGTGACTATACAATTATAAGATATCAGGAACGCATACACAAACAATTTCACATATCAATGTTATAGGTTGATGACACTTTTAATTAGTAACTTATTTATTAATGTCATTTATTGCACAGTATACTATCGCCGCCTTATTGATACCATATTGGTTTGTCCGCTTTATCATCCTTTTGTAACTCGGCTTTCTTGTTATGTGGTAGTAGGTTCATTTGATGTCATTTTCAAATTAATTAAATTAATTGCTTTTATTATCCTTATTTTGTCATTCTCACACACATACTCCGCGAATACCCGTAGCTTATAGCCAGCTATTCTTTTCTGTAATAAGGCTAATATAGATTTAAGAACTATACGTGTTCTCAAATATAAATCTTACCATGAAAAGTACGGTATAGCATATAAAATAATTTAAAGGTATAAGAATGCTTAGAATTAAGTAATATTTTTTGTAAAAGATAAATATTAATTCGTTGATAATTGAATTATCTTGCGATTTATCCCTAACTCTTCTTTCAAAGCCTTGAATTCTCGGCTCTAATAGAACAGCTTTTTAAAAGGCTCTTAACTAAAATAGAATGTTTTTTTGGTAGTTCTTATTATACATTTTGTACAAGCCGATCAAAAAATCGCTGAAAATCTTTCTGATTACTTAAATATTTATGAATTAGACGTGATTGTCAATAAAAGGTCCATTTACAAGAGCCATTATAAGGCCCGGGTAGTGCCGTAGTACCGAAACCATGTGGTTCGCTCCATTCTGTGCATGTATCCATAATCTAAGCACGCGTTCTGCTCAGTAAAAATGGTTCGCAAGAAAATAGATAATCGTATAAGGGTTTTAATTGAGAATGGTGTTATCGCCGGTCACAGGACGATGTTTGTCGTCGTGGGCGAAAAAGCGAGGGATCAGGTAAACGAAGACATTGTAAATTTTCAAAGAAAAACTGTAATTTTGTCGCAGTAGAGGTTATATCGTTTTTTGGTTATATTTATGTTTATTGCATAAAATATACCTTTAATTTATACTCTATATTTATGTTAAAGAAAATTTCATAAATTAATTAATATATTGTTAATCTCTGGGCAATTTTTCCTTTATTTTAAGCAGTATATATTGTTCCGATGATAGTAGATACAGAGTCAATTAGCAAAGTCCCATTACTTATTAATTGTTAATGATAATAATTTCTTGTTTCATATCGACAGATCGTTATACTACATCATATGCTTTCAAAGTCTGTGGTAAAGGCACGTCCATCGGTTCTCTGGTGTTATAAAAAGGAGCTGGGCTTCAGTAGTCATCGTAAAAAAAAAATGAAGTCCCTCCAGCGAAAAGTAAAGTCTGGCAAATTAGACGTTAACGAGGACGATCCATTTGAGTTATTTGTTGTCTCTACGAACATTCGTTACTGTTATTATAACGAGACACACAAAATTCTGGGTAATACCTATGGCATGTGCGTGCTACAGGTAATAAAACTTAACCGATACATTTACACAATTATATTAAATGTCTTATCTAACAATTTAAATATTTCTTCCGTCAGGATTTTGAAGCACTAACGCCAAATTTACTGGCTAGGACAATAGAGACTGTCGAAGGGGGTGGTCTTGTGATTCTCTTACTTCAATCCGTAAACTCCCTTAAGCAACTGTACACTATGAGCATGGATGTGCATCAGAGATTCAGAACTGAAGCTCATCGGGATGTAGCGTGTAGATTTAATGAGAGATTCCTCTTATCTCTAGCATCTTGCAATAGGTGTCTTGTAGTAGACGATCAGTTGAGGGTCTTACCATTGTCATCACAAAATTTGAAAATTGAGCCTCTTTCCAAATCTGGTCCTACCGAGGAACAGCAAGAACTCGACGCCCTGAAGGAGAGTCTGCGGGATACCCAACCAGTTTCTGCCCTTGTCAATTGCTGCAAGACTGTTGACCAGGTATGCATTTAAAGAGTCACACAGTAAGAGAAATCACAGGAATTTTTATTTTACTACAGGCAAAAGCTCTTCTCAAATTTATTGAAACTATCTCCGAAAAGACATTAAGGTCTACAGTATCTTTAACTGCTGCTCGAGGTAGAGGAAAATCAGCAACTATGGGTCTTGCTGTTGCTGCTGCTGTTGCTTTTGGATATTCGAATATTTATATATCCAGTCCGAGTCCTGAAAATCTTAACACATTCTTTGAGTTTGTTTTCAAGGGTATTATTTGAATGCATTCTATCAATATTCTTCGTACTGCTTAAATACATTTTATACAATACCTTTTTTGGGGATTTTAGGGTTCGATGCTTTGGCTTATCAGGAACATTTGGATTATGGATTAGTACAGTCTACTAATCCTGAATTCAATAAAGCTACTGTTCGTGTAAATATCTTTAGGGATCACAGACAAACTATTCAGGTATTCATGAAATTTTATGCTAAACAGGTCTCTCAATTTATTTCCATTAAAAAAATTAATATTCTCTCTTTCTAATTTTCAGTATATTCATCCTACTGACGTACATAAATTGAGTCAAGCGGAATTGTTAGTTATTGATGAAGCAGCTGCAATTCCTTTGCCATATGTGAAGGCAATGCTTGGTCCCTATTTAGTATTTCTTGCTTCTACGATTAATGGGTGAGTAACGTGTTTAATGCATGGAATATTTATAGTCCAATTAGATATAACTAATCGTAAATGAAATATTTTTACAGATACGAAGGCACCGGCCGGTCGCTCTCATTAAAATTACTTCAGCAATTACGGTCGCAGACGTCACCCGGGAACACCCATGAAAAGTCAAGTAAGAACAATGAGAAAAATGCAATTGCGGGACGACAGCTGCACGAATTGACACTTGACGAATCAATACGTTACAAATCAGGCGATTCGGTAGAACAGTGGCTGTGCGATTTGCTTTGCTTAAATGCAGCTACACAGACCCCAATATTATCTGGTTGCCCACCGCCTGACACTTGTCAATTATACTACATAAACAGGCAAGTATTTTTTTTTTACGAAAATTATACAATGATCGTTGTGACCGATAACAAGGAAATTGTTTACCAAAAGAATTTTTTTAGGGACACCTTATTCTCCTATCACAAGGCATCTGAATTGTTCTTGCAAAGACTCGTAGCTTTGTACGTCGCTTCTCACTATAAGGTAAGACCAAATTTATGGAAGTACAAAATCATTTTGATAATAGATATTCATAGAGTATTATGGGTTTTATTACAGAACACACCGAATGACTTGCAAATGATGTCTGATGCTCCGGCACATCATCTGTTTTGTTTACTTGGGCCAGTCGATCCCAATAGAAAGTCATTGCCTGAGATATTAGTAGTCGTTCAAGTAAGTAAATCTATTGAATCGTTCGTAAATTATTATCAATTATTTCGTCCTCCAAAATTACTGATATTTCTTACTTTATTCTGTAAAATTATTTTTTTTCAGGTTTGTCTCGAAGGAGAAATCAGCAAGGCCACCATTGTCGATGGACTTGGCCGAGGTCGACGAGCAGCTGGTGATTTAATACCCTGGACAATGGCACAACAATATCAGGATCAAGACTTTCCTACTCTTGCTGGTGCAAGAATCGTCCGTATTGCTACTCATCCGGATTACC
Source organism: Hartigia nigra (assembly GCA_031001745.1). Classification (NCBI taxonomy): domain Eukaryota; kingdom Metazoa; phylum Arthropoda; class Insecta; order Hymenoptera; family Cephidae; genus Hartigia; species Hartigia nigra. Next base: position 913,260 of record JARPRG010000478.1, on the reverse strand, counting down.
ACGGAGTAGGTTAATCATTCATCAATTAATAACGCAATGAAAAATCTTAATGACATATGTAACTCTCGCTATATTTATTTAGATGGGATACGGAAGTCGTGCTCTGGAATTGCTAAGGCAGTATTACGAATTGAAAATTCCCAACATTGAAGAGACATCCGAGGAAGTCACAGTAAATACTGAAATTTCAAATGTCCAGGACGAGGAGATTGGACTCTTAGAAGAGACCATTGGTAAGTCTATCTTATAATCCACAATTAGATAACGAATTAAACGATTAATAATCTTATAGAACCGCGAGCTTCGTTACCGCCGTTACTCTCAAAACTAAGTGAACGAAAACCAGAGCACCTGGATTACATTGGAGTCTCATTCGGCTTGACGGAGTCTCTGTTAAAGTTTTGGAAAAGAGCTAAATTCATTCCTGTCTATTTAAGGTAAACTCGTCAGTCCTCAAAATAATGTGCACTGTTATTATTTTACCATGCCTCACTTTCAATTGCGCAGACAAACAACGAATGACATAACAGGAGAACATTCCTGCATAATGATCAGTAAGGTAAATCCAGAAAAGGATGAGTCCGATTGGCTCGAATCTTATTGGCAAGATTTTCGTCGGCGTTTCATCAGCTTGTTATCTTACTCCTTCAATTCCTTCTCGCCATCACTGGCCCTCAGTGTACTTGTCAATCGTACAATCAATACAGTGCCGAAAAGTAAGTATTCAAAACATTGCCCAAGTAATCTTTAGCATTAGTAACTGTCCGTAAATACTCTAGCTCTGACGAAGGATACTCTGGACGTATACTTTACCTCATACGATTTGAAGCGATTGGAAATGTACAGCAACAACATGACAGATTATCATTTAATAATGGACTTATTACCGAGTCTTGGTAAATTGTATTTCTTAAATCTAATGGGGGACTCGCACTTCTCACCTGTACAGGCTGTAAGTTTTAGAACTCGAGAGAAGACTACTTTGACTCTTGTTTTTTTAAATAAACAATGTACAAAGGACAAATATTCTTGTTGTCGCCAGGCTATTATATTGGGACTGGGTCTTCAGCACAAGACAGTAGACAAGCTCAGTGAAGAGTTAGGTCTGCCATCTTCCCAGTTATTGGGTCTCTTCAATAAAATTATTCGCAAATCTGTGAAATATTTGAATGACATAGCGGAAGCGTTTGTGGAGAGTAAAATGTTGCTTCCCGATAGAAAGGATGACGTTACTTTGGATACATCAAAAGGTCGCGGTTTGCAAGAAGAATTGGAAGAGGCTGCCAAGGTATACATTTTTCTCTATTAACGTCCATTTTTCTTTTGTTCTTGCAATCCCTTGCGAATGATCAATCCTCTTTCAGGAATTAAAAGTCAAGCAGAAAGCCGAGCTCGAAAGACTCAAGAAAGAGAATCTTGATCAGTACGCTATAAAAGGTACGGATACCGAATGGGGTAAAGCCCTCTCCGGTAAGAAAAATAAAAGTTTGATATCCGTAAAGATCGGCGAAAAGAGGGCGACTAACGAAACGGAAGAAATTCCAATGGACTTTCCACACAAGGAGAAGAAGAAGAAGAAACGATTCTCCAGATAGTTAATAATCATTTGAGTATATTTTTATCTACGCTTAACATTAACATTGTAAAATAAATATGGACGTTAAAAAGTTGTCTGTCTTTTGTATCTGAAAGTCCTTCACAAATTTTCACCGTTGCGACAGAGGATTTTTCATTCATTGAATAGATAAAATAACGATTGTGACAATTTATTGTAAAAGTTACATCACCATTTGTATTCTCATAAAATATTTTCAAAATACACTGTAAATAACAAGTAAATAGTCTCTCGTGATTTTAATTGACTGTGTATATTACACGTAAAATAACATGTATACATAAACATGTCGGTGTGTATATATATATATATATATTTCTTTCATAGAAATTACTGGAACGTTTCTGCACAATACCTTGTACTTATTCGAATCGCCTAACTAAACAGTAGTAAATAAGTACCGAGCATTTGCAAGCGTTAAATAGAGAGTAGTATTTTTAGTATTAACATAGCACAAAAAGAGATGTGAATTAAACGAATAAAGAATGACCTAATTAATTAATCAAAGAAAAATGTAACTTAACATTTTTAAAGTAAATTCCATCGCTCGCCTGGCAGACAATTGTCACGATATGCTCGAGTTTTTAAATAAGAATGAGGTAATTATTTAAAATAGCTTATCGGCCACGCGTTATTAACCTCTATATTAACAGTAAATACAAAAAAATATATATTTTACATATACATATATATAGCAAGATTAATCAAGAGGTGGCATAATAGTCATTCCATTTTCCTCCGTTATCTCCACATTATAATATGTATACATATTTTTCTTTTCTAGCTTATCCACTCGTCTCGTTAATACTTAGACGCCTTCTCTTTTTTTCATACTGCCAGGCGAATTTTAAGCGCAGTCGAACAAGTTCACCTAGTTTTGTATTTTCATTGTTTTTCGGTTAATATAATTCACTGCAATTATCAGTTTGATATGCGCAGGCGGACGCTTTAAGGAATTCTTAGTAACATAGTTTTATTTGTATTATACAAGGCCTCCGCGATAGTACCAGCTTCATATTAGTTTGTATATTCCTATAGATTTGCATTTACTGTTACTCTCTATACATTTCGTTATAACGTCACATTGAAAACCATCCGTTACGAGTTTCCAGAACTAAGCCTCCTTTAATGACACAAGATAATAAGTTAACGATCAAATAAATATTCAACTACTTAGTAATGTGACTCGTGAAAGCTATTCAATGGTATAAACATTGTGCTTAATTATATGTAACTACTTAATTATTAAATTATTGCAACTTTTGCCTCGAGGTTTGAAAAGGAGACAATGCTTAGTCATTGAGTTTTAATAGATTTTACTTGACAGCAGAAAAACAGTGGAGCGAAAGAGAATAAAAGGAAAGAGAGAGAGAGAGAGAGAGAGAGAGAAAGAGTGGGACAGAAAGAGAAAGAACGTCAAAATGAATAAAAATAATTAA
>JARPRG010000478.1:880948-910106 GCA_031001745.1 Hartigia nigra | reverse complement strand
AGAGAGAGAGAGAGAGAGAGAGAGAGAAAGAGTGGGACAGAAAGAGAAAGAACGTCAAAATGAATAAAAATAATTAAATTAATATATGGCATCATTATACTGTTGCGAAGTGGAAATGAAAACATAATGGCAGAACCTCGAGAAGCGATAATAAGGTTAAATGAAAGTGATAAGCAATTGTATACTTGTTCGAGCTCCAGGGAATATCTACATCGTCTTCTCACAGCAGAGCATCTTAGAGATCTCGTATTAATGACTGAAATCGAGAGGGACCTCCACGAAAAGGTAGAAGAGAGTTGGCATTTTTTTGTTTAAATCCCCAGTGTCCCTTCCAGGAGACGCGAAAGATTACTTCTCAAGATAAATGATTATCCAACTGAGCACCGAAGCGAATTGACTCGACGATATTTCATCGTTAAAAACGTATCTGTTAAATTACCAATTAGTAAGCGCCTTCTCGTTACTCCTTATAAACTGACAAGCGATGGCTGATCGACCTCAGGTCGACTGTCTGGTGTCGTCACAGTCGCCGGGGTTGAAAGTTCATGCGGCTTATCCATTCCCCACTCGCTTTCCGGATCGGAAAATATATTCGAACCGTCCAGGATATCATCCTCCAAGGATATATCTGACAGATCGTCCATGCTTCTCTGATGATCATCAGTGTATAGAGATTCTGTGACAACTACAAATAATAGTATTTTTTTTCTAATGTTCATAAAACGATCTTCAGATCTAATCTCAATGCTATTTAACCCTTTGAGTACTATGGGCGCATATATGCGTCCAGCGAAAACTATCGATATGGACTGTGGACGCAAATGTGGACCCGGCGATCGCCAGCGCCAGCCGCGCGCTGTCCGTACGGATCGCATAGGCCGCGTGTATTCAGCACTTAAAGGGTTAAAGAAGAAACTAACCTTCGGCTAGTGTATGCTGAGAAAGCCACGTTGGTTCATCCCATTCATCAAACTGAAGCTTCTTGTTAGTCTCGACTTCGTCCGACGAAAATAGCGCATGCTTTTCCGTGTCTGTGACATCGAATATCTCTGTAACCTGGACTTTATTATTATCATCCATATAATAATAGGCCATCAGAGCTTCGTGATCGGACGTGACCTGTAGATAGAATGGAGATAGATCAGCATCAAAACGATTCGTTGAGACATTGAAAATATAAGATTCGGCATACCTGAAGTATATTTTCAAATGTATCATCCACAGACGTTAAATCTGACATATTTATTATACAGTTCGATTGTTTTCTGTATTTTTGTCTGGAAAAAATGGAAAGTATAAAAATATAAACAATGTTAATTGATATAACAATTAGGATTGTCTCTGTATTATTTTATGTACTCACAATTCGTTATATTGAAGTGTTAGATTAAGGTTTGTTTTTTGTTTTCTGTGAGGATCCTCAGCGGCTTCGATATCGTATACATCTACAAAGCAATTAAATATATCACATGATCATAAAGATATTAAGACTTAACGAGTCAATCATATATTAAATGATCATAATTCAATTAAAAATTTCAAGGACTCACTAGATCCATACTCGGTGATGGCTAATTGACACTTGATCGTCTGCGGCATCGGCTGATAGTAGACGTTAATACCGGGGAAAAGTACAGACAGCTGCTCCAAGAAGTATCGGCTTATCTCCAAAAAATTCTTTCGCAACTTGGGAGCGTTCAATATAAACCTGAGAATACAATGAAAATATAAAGTAAAAATTTAATGAATATACTTCAATTTGCAACTATTATACATCTCTTGTACTCGAGAACATTGACGATAACGATACACCCCCAGCAGGTACAACAAGAGAAGCGATACGCAAGTTTAAAATAAAAGTAAGCGATAGATGAAGCGATAGATAGAGCAAAGCAGATCATAGAAGCGAAATCGTCTTGCTAAATAAGAATAACATAATAAATAAGAATAAATACAATATAATGAAAGAAACATTAAATTCAGTCGAAAAATATATTTAAAAAATCTATTCAGTTTTGTTCAACCTATTAAACAAAAAAAGAATCATTCATTGTACTGACGTATTGCTATGCTTTAGATACCCTTGAAAATTTCGTTAAATGCTCAACTAAAAGATAGCTCCTTATCAAATTCTGCGAGTGTCAATGCGAAGGATAAAGTTAAAGATGAAACGCAGCGAGAAGAGTAAATAAAAGAAGATGCAAAAATAAATAAATATATAATTTTAGAACCATTCAGTCATTCGTTACCACGAATACATATTTCATTTATGCAATCGATCCCGTTTACATTCTGGCAAATATAAAACCACTGCGCAGTCTACAAGAAGTAAAAATAAGAAGCGCAACTAATGGATAACAAGAAACGAGTAAAAAAAAAAAAAGAAAAAGGAAAGATACTGCAATGTATCCACAGAGCTTTGCTTACCCTGAGGGTGATGCCAAGTGGTTAGCACAAGCGATCGCCTGCTGGGGAGTACGAAGAACGTTTCCGACTACTTTGTATTCCAAGGTACGCGTCTCTACCTTGTTATCAATCAAGCTACATCAACCACATGCTCGAAGTTAGATAGAGAAAAGTATTTAGTGCGAAAACGGAGCAAAAACAATTAGTTTTTACAATGATAAAAAAAAAATCACCATGACAGGAAGAAGTGAAATCAGGTTAATCGTTGAATGCTTATTTAACAATGAAGAACAGAGTGTGACTTGAGCTAATAACAATCGACATTGTCTATCCCGACAATGAGATATCTTGGTATTCAAATAGTAAACAGATAATTTCTAATGTTCCGATCTTCCATTGTATTTCTATGGTAAACAGTGACAGCGATGACAAATAAGATTTTCCCGTGTAGTCGCATGAATTGAGACTGCCGTGGTGATTTATCGATGCGCCATGGAAAACGCGAGCCTTGTATAATTTTATTCAAGAAATGCGTAAGGTGAGACTTCATAAACATGCAAGCGAGAGGTAGAAAATTATACTAGTGGTGCATGCACGTATAGAGTTTTGTGAGTTTGAAAACGTGCGATATCGTTTCTTCGTTCGAACGTTTAAATAAGATTGCTTATCAATCTCATAAAAGTCATTTGTGCTGTGTTAATTGCAAGCTGCTGTTAGAGAGTATTGATGCCATGGCGCAGAGTAGAGTACTAGAGAAAAGTCAAAAGTTTCTTTCTAACGGAATGAACTTACTTGGTAAACGTCGCGTAAACAACATCGGCAGGCAACGTATAAGGTAGACTGAGAAGCGAGAGAAGCTTTACGCTTCTGTGCTTGAAGAGCCAATTGATTAAGCCCTTGTTTGCTGAATCGATGGCGTCTTGAAATATTGTCATGACTGTCTCTGGTAAATTGGCGACCAATGCCTCCTGAAATTAAAACATTAATGAAATTCTGTTTAATAAAAAAAGTAAGGAGATAACATTTGTGACGAATGGCGTTAATTACCTGTCTGTGAATTTTACACTCAAGACACTCAGGATCGTACTCCATACTGTCGTTGAGAGTCTCGGATACAACGAAGGTTGACTGTACTGCAAGACACCTGGTGCAATTGATGAGGTTGTTTCTGTGCAAAAATCTAAGGGCATCGTCGAATCCTTGTTTACACATGTTTGACAGTATCTGAAAGTTACGAGACAGAAAGAATTCAGTTATGAAAAACACGAGGATTTATTTTTAAAAGTAAACGCTCGATTAAGCGTACCTCAGGATTTGGAGGAAACAGTATCCTAACGAACCTGTAGATATTTTGTCTAGAAAGCTCTATACTGGTATTCGCAAAATTTACCTGAAAAAATAATAAGAGAAAAAGGTAATTCAGTATATCACAAAATCATTCTCAACGTACGTAAGAAACACATTTATGATTATTAGCTTCTGCGTCGAATACTCACGTGAAAGAGCTGCGAAGAAACGTCTCTTGGACAGATATCGCTCTCACCACAGAATGGACTAACTGTTACCGTATTCTCATCGAGAGTCGGTAGGTTGTCGCTAAATCCGCCATCCATATAGCGAATTCCATGGAATCTGGGCGGCAGTAAACCCGAGAATATTGGAATGAACGAACTGGCCAGAAGTGCCTTAACAGAATTCAAAAGAAATATAAATATCAAATAAGAAAATGTAATAGCTGCCATTTTTTTCAGCAATAGATTTAATATAATACAAATTCATTCAATACCTGCAACAGGTCTTCCTTCGAGTTAAACTGAGAAACAATAACATTTTTTCCATCGTAGACTCTCGTGAGTGATATGTGGAGTTTTCCATTGACTAGAAGATGCGCATTCTCTGGAAGAAACTGTAACATAATCAATGACAGTAGTCTTAAGCATTAATTAGGTATAGACAAGATACTCGGCAAATATAATAAGAGATTCTGCGAATTACTTTTTCTAAGCTTTCCAAAAGTATTTGTTGAACGTTGAACGATGGACTGAAAGGTCCCAAGGTTCTTTGACGCGCTTCCTTGGCGACTCTCAAAACGTTGCTGGTTATTTCACCTGTAATTAAAGAGAGAAAATCATACTAAGATTTATGTACACATGATTAATAGTCATTGTTATCTAATAGCACATTTCACTCATCAGCTATAATATATTATTCGTTCAACCATTCCATTCCTGTCAAACATTTATCAAGAAGATTATTCCACAAAGACTCGACTGGCAGCTGCTAATTGACATAACCAGTTATCATGCATGAGTCAAGGTACAAGAATACAAAGTCTAAGTGCACCTGCTACGTAGAAATACAAAAAAAGAAATAAAACAAGTGAAGTCGTCATCGCTGAAATGCTGGTATCGTTCCTTCAAACTATAGACTACACATTTACGACGTATAAAGCACTAAGTGTGTCCTTATAAAGGTCAAATAATCTTATGGGTTAATTATCGAACAACCAAAGTGATCAATTAATTAACTCCAAAGAGGTGAATGATCCTTTAATCCTGTTACGCAATAAATACACTTACTAATGCTAACTCAATGACTTTATTTAAGAAAAATTAAAGTCATTTGCCATTTTTCTTGAATGTAAATCCGTGACTGTTGATATGAATAATAAAATCATTAAAAAGAAAGTCGAAAGGCAGAATGCAATAACCAAATTCTATTGTGGGCTGTCATAAAAGAGAATTCGTCCGCACCTGCATTCTAGTTACCAACAAGAGATTTATTCTTCTTTAGACTTTAGACATTAATCTAAAATGATAAGCGCTAGTCAAGTGACTCAAGGATTGACTTAACAAGACTTCATGAATGATACAAGTTTGTTCGAATTGCAGTTGTTCAAATATTTAATTGAGATCACACGAGGCATAAGAAAGCTTCCTACTTCTTCAGAGAAATACTCTTTGTTTGCGAGTCAAACAAATTCCTATCAATCGAGCTTTAATAAATATTAAATAATATTACCTCCAGCAATATAGATTACAATTTTATATGCAGTACGAAGAATTTAGACATTTATTAAATAAGAAATTCCAATTTACTGGAGTGTAATAATTTACAATATGAGAAGTAATTCCCTGAAAATAAAATAGTAACAACTATTGTCACAAACAGATAAAGAAATTCCTTATCAGTTAAGGCTAATCACTCTGTTATCAAGTAAGGGGTCACGAAGACAATTGCGAGCGCATGGCGAGATATCAATTTATAAGAAAGTGGGTAATAGGGAGAGTGGAATAAAAAAAAGGAAAAAATTTCAAAGCGCGTGTTTGACCCTCAAGACGAATTTTCGTCTTGCGTAAACAAAGTTCTAACAATAATACGACTTTCCCAATGAAGTAAATAAACGTTAAGTAATATTCATTGAGTAATGCAGAATTATGTAACGCATAGAATTCACTGATGAACAGCTTAAATCGTTTAATTAGTGGTTCATTGTACCAAAATGAAATTATTGATTAATGCAAAGTAAAATAACGATCTACAATTATGGAAGAAAGAAGAAAAAAAAACAAAAGAACGTATCACCGCGCTTCAGTTTTATATATTTGTGTACTGAGGAAAATGTTTTCTTTAGTTTTTGCACGATGCATTAATCGTACTCTTAATTACAAATACGATAATTAAGTTGAAGCGTAATTTTAATCGTACGCAGAAGCAATTCAGAGCGCATAACCAACAAGGAACAATGAAAAAAAATTGTTTGGTCGATAAATGAAAAATTAAAATTCTTGCTCCAAGTGTGATCAGTATCCACTGATTTTATGGTGTGTTGTAATGTATTAGTGGCGCGTCACTAATCAAAATAACGCGTGAGACGAGGGTTCTCGTACATCTACTGCGAATTGTTTTTTACTATTCCATTTCCAAGCTGATAAGCCACAAAGGAACGACCTTCACGCTTTAACACAGCTTTGACGTGATTAACTTCCTTGTTTAGCATGGTAAGATCTCGCGGTATTATACAAATAGTGCGATTAGCCAGAAAACTGCAAACAATGTATGCAAAAGCATTTACGTAGTTAAGAAATGTATTAAATTTTTTGGGATTGATTACTATTAGTATTTATAATATATTATTGACATTTCATATATTATATTGCATAACAAACATTAAGTGTTATAGATGCTATTAATGCGAATTAGATACAATGGCCAAACATTTAAAAGATATCTGATATAGTGTATAATTAGTGGATTTCATTCCTCTTATCAGGAATAAATGAAATTTAATATTCATATTGAGAACAACGTAAATATTATTCTTCAAAACAAACTGATTGGAACTTAACATCCATTGAGTTTCGCATTACGTATATTTCTTTGCAAATTTAAAAGATACCTGTAGTATACAGATATAAGGACTATTTCTTTTCTGTTGATGATATGGATTTTAATCAATGATCAAAGTCAATATCCATTAATGTTGTCAGATTAATATATTTATTATACTTATTCTATGTAAATAATTACTAAAGACAGGAAACGAAGCATCTTTAGGCCTAAGAGTATGTGAAGATATTTTAATACAAACCTGCAGAATTTTATTTTAAATAAGAATATGCAATTTTTTAATCTTTTAGTTTTACTGAATGACAATAGTCATGGAAAGGTCAGTATAATAATCAGTATTCTCAATGAAGTACAAGAGACATTGGAATTCCCAAGTTTCAATTATCATTATTTGAATTATATTGAAAATACCACAAATAGGTTATATCTATTTCATTCAATGATGTGGTAAACCATATGTACTTAATATAGTACGAGTAAGAAATGCAAGTAAACAAAACAATTAATATGAACGGCAAGGGTAACTATTCATACCAGGAATATCAGCAGGCATTTATCTCCTTTGGTCTCATCCTTTTTTTTTCCATTCTCACTCTCATACTCAACAAAATTCTGCGTAATCCTCTATGTCGAACGTCATAACCAAAGATTGCGTGTATCTAATTGTAAAAACTTGGTAAACAAAGGAGTTCACTCACCCAGGGGAAGATCGCAAAGAAGACAACAGGATGCAATAGCGCCAGCAGAAGCTCCAGAAATCTTCTCTAGTAGAAGGTGTGGAGCGTATTTTTTAAAGCATGCAGCAACGCCAACATGATAGATACCCAGGAAGCCACATCCTGCGAAGGAGAGGTTCATGGTGTTTGCCTTTTTAGATTTTAAATAGTGAAGAATCTTTTTCACCAAGAAAATCCGTTGATCAGTTTTTTCGTCTTTCAGACTAATTTATAATATAGATGAAAAATTTGATTCCTAGGTTAATTTCGATTTGATTGACTGACAGTTATTCTTTTGAACTTTTGACTTTTCGTACGACGTTCACTCCAGCTCACTTGCGGGAACACTAACTCGAAAAGAACAGCTGTTTTTCGATGAAGCCACTGGTTTAATCGTTATAAAAGCAAATCAAAAAGACGTCAAAAACAAAGAGGGATAATAAAGCGCTGTGACGTTCAACAATTGGATAACTCGCTCTGTAGCCATTGGCTAATTCAAGATGGTGTGGTTCGGGCTCCGCCCACCACGCGTTCGGAAACGTTACAACCAGCCATTCTACAATGCGACGGGACACGTTAAATGGCGCGATATTCGATTTTATCTTTACAAAAGGCTATTGGTTCCTTCAATCAGAGAGGAGTAAATCGTTTTTCAAATTGAATCATACATAGTAATGTTACTGTTATTAGGTTGTCGCATTACAGAACGGTGCATAGAAAATGTCCCGACTATCCCGTTCCGTGTACCGTAACGGCAAATTAATTACACTGCCAATATTTTCGTATTGCAACATGGCAAATCGTGTAAACCACGTCGTAGACGAGTGTATTACTAATGTCGTTAGGACAATTCAAATTTTTTTGCGATAAGAGTGATCCCGATTTCAAAAATTGTACGAAAAAGGACAAATGGCATGAGATTTTTTCCGAAATCGGAAAATTATACACATTTAGATGCCAGGTATGTAAATATATTGGCTATACAGATTTGAATGTACTATACAAGTATTTATCACTGTGCTTGATATTGCAGCACACATGAAGCATATGTAGATTCGTCGATGTCGCCGAAAAACAAGAGCAGAGGAAGAAAACACAGGGTTTGTAAGATTTCTACCGTTTCTGTTGGAGAAATGAGTTTGCATGCTGTTGCATCATGCAAGTCCGGCGAATAATAACATGGTAGTGGGTATGCTACTTTACAGAAAAATAAGAGAGAATTAAGTAAAATCTATGTTAGGTGTTTAGTTTTAGATTGACAAATATTGTATAATATCATATTAAACGACTCACGATTCTTTCTGCATTCACATGTTACTTTTAAGTGGCTTTTGTTTGACAAAATTCAAAGCTTATAGCATGCATCGAAAAATCAAGATGGCGATTGGCATCTGCGCAGAATGTATGATGATGGGGATGCTTACAGGTTGCAAGACTTCGAGGATTTGGTGGATGATATACGGTATCTTGATACAAGATAGAATTATAAATATTCATTCGATACCTTGCGTATCCTAATCCAGAAGTTTATATTCGATTGTTATCCTGCTTTATGAAGAAACACTTTTTGACTTTACTATCTTTCTTTGTGTGATGACGTTTTGAAGCGGGAAAAATAACGAATCGAATATTTTGACGTTTTTGAACGCGTGTCGAGCGCGGCATGACAGACTGATAGTTTAAAAAAAGTCTATAAAATACAATGTTGTAGGCTTAAATTGATATAGTTTCGTAATTAACTTCTTGAGTGATTATGTGACGTGCACCTTTATAATAAACTTAACAAATAACTGTGAATTAGTAGAATCAAAAAACAAAAATGAGTCAAACAGATAATAATTCCCTAATACAAACACCCTCGATTAATTATAACCTAGATTCTCAACGAGAACCTGTTTTTCATGCAGTTTATATACCAAGAGATGATGAGATTAAATCTGCTGAAGGTAACAATAAATACCTTACGATTTATAACGAAAAGTTAACTTAAAATCTACAGAGCTTCGTCGTATGCTTATTCTGTTCCATATTTGCCTCGATAATACAATATTCAATAACAAGGATTACTGGGCTTTCAGAAAACTTACATGTGTATGTGGATAAGGTTGCAGCTTTGAAAGTAATAAATGAGCATAAGAAAGGGCGCCTAAAAACATTTAAAACAAGGGCCGAAGCTGAGAGTTATGCACGTAACGGTTGTCAGCAAATATCTTCTCGGTCTCCAACTGCTGCATCGGTTCCACTACCTGAAGAGAAGACAAATACCTTCAAAGGTCCAAAACCACAGGATCTAGTTGTGTTTCGCAAGTTAATAGAAAATGGAGATGTTGAAGCAGTGCGTAAGATTGCATGGGAGAATCCAAGATATTTAGTAAGCAGTGCAGATACCCCAGCAATTCTTCAGGTATACTTTTGCACTTCATTCCCTCTATCTGCCTAATAAAAACTTCTTAAATATAATGCTAAAAATGTTTATTTATAGGAAGGTTGCCGCTACAATGCATTGCACGTAGCAGCAAAGTCATCTAAGACACCTCAGATGTGTGAACTGATTCTAAACATAGTGGGTGATCCAAAATTCGTAAAGCTATTTTATGGTGAAGATGAAAGTAAGAATTATCTAGACAGAGCACAAATTCTTCTGGATCTGTACTTAAACACCCCAGATAAATTCCTGAATGAAACCCCATTACACTTCGCCGCGAAATTCGGCCTGAAAGAAGTCGTTCGTGTACTCGTTTCATATCCTCAATGTGTCAAAACATTGCGTAACAAATATCAACAAACGCCAACAGAGGTAAGGATTCTTCATAATCGAATTTTCATATTAATTACATATCCACGTTAAAAAATCGAGCTACGTTAGGTTTAAAACTATTTCATTCTTTTTTAGATTACTTGCAGTCGTAGATTTTCCGAGGACGAAACATTGAAGAGAGAAATACGTAGTTTACTGGAGGAGCAATATTATGTCCCTGTCTTACGTTCTGAGGATAATACCTTACAGCCTTCCATAGGAGAGCCGTTCTCTCCAACGAGTCCTCCAGTGAGTTAGATTTTCAGCACTAATGATTCAATCGTAGCTGCAGTAAGTTTAAAAGATCATTAGCCTTTAATGACTTTCACGATTCTTATATCACAGCAATTCAAAATCGATCCAATAAGTCCGATACTCGAAGTGAAGGCGTTTGCTGGACCCATGACTAAAAGTCAAGCAATGGAATTTCGTAGAAAATGGAAAACACCACCGCGAGTCATGTGTAATAGTCCAAATCGTCGCGAAAATTATTCAGGTGAATCATTTATGCACAGTCCTGTAGCTGCGCTCAGGCTTCAGGACACAGAAAAAGGACTGGAACGCGTTGGCAGGTACAATTTGTTATTACATCAAATCTGTAAGATAACTTAACGATGAAGATTCTTTTTTTTCTTGGATATTTCAGGGATCTGGCCAATGAGTATAAGGTTCCTTGGAAAGAATATTGGCCGTTTCTAAATGATTTTGCGGATATGCGATGTGAAGAGGGATTGAAAATGTTTGAAAGCTTTTTGGGAAACAGATTCAAAGAATCAATAATGAATTCGGAGGTAAGAATCTGATAACGTGTAAGCATAGAGAAGCATTTATTTTCCACATTCTTTAGGAGCTAAAACATGATCAGGATCAATTGAAGGACGATGAAAGATTTCAAGGACAATCAGAAGGTGACATGGCAGATTCATTCGATGAAATAGAACTGTGTAAAAAGTTGGAATCTCTGAAGGTAGACGATGATTCAGGTAAGGATGTCTGATCAGAATTAAAGAAGATTTTCAACTTGTTATAAAGTGGAGACCATCTTCATTAGCAATAAAGGCTAAAAATGTATTATTTCAGAGGAATTCTTCACGCCGCCATCATCACCTGAGCCAGCTTTCAGTGATATCGAGGATTCCGAGGATGAAGATATGTATATAGCCGAGGAAGGATTGCCTACATATATACACGGGTATTTCATTGATTAATTTAATCATTAGAATACATACTATATTCCTACGTTTCAGAAATGAGCCGACGAAGTTCGATTACGCTGTTTACAATGCAATCTCGATTGATATTAATCCAAAAATTTATCCAAATATTTATCGATGGCTACACGAGATGAAAATAATCATGGACCAAGACGCCCGACGGTAATATAAAATATTAATGTACAAGCTTCTTTATTCTCGATAAGCCAAACGTCTAAATCATCCAGCTTTCACTTATAGATTTAACAAAGGAGCGCTCGTCAGGAGAAGATTACTTTTGACACCGGATAAACCTCGCTTTCAGCATTTCTAAAAATCCTAAGAGGATTACAATAAGGAGCTGTGGATAACGTGACAATTATACAACGGAACGGCTCTAGGTCATCGCATATTTAAATAAAAGATAATTGAGAAGACCAACAGAGAGTGAAGAAAAAAAAAAATGAGAGTATAGAAGAATATATTTTCATACAGATTTTTTTTTTATATATATATAAGTTGAAATACGGCTATGTAATTCTACGAATGAAACCATTTGACTGCTCTCGCTCGGAAATATAATTTCGAGTCTCTACTAATAAGAGTATTGAATACATTTAAAAAAAAATAAAAATAAAGAAAATTATATTTATCTAATTTAACCAAATTGATTCTCAGGATAAGAATTATCATCCTTCATTTTTCTGGTGCTTCACGTTTAACGGTAAACTTTATTCTCAATAACCTCAGATTTTAAATTTGTTCTTCCTTCGATGGAATACATATACACTTTTATTAATATTCATATCATCTAATGATTCACCGGAGAGTAAATCCTCGGTGTTAAACAAATCAAGCATTAGCGGAAGTGGGAGGCGTTTGCTTTAATTGAAGAATTATTGATCGCATTCTGGAAACGTCCTTAGAGGTCCTAGATGATTTGGGATTGAAGTCGCAGAGCTTTGCTATGCGTTCCCATTCAGTTCCTGGCTCGACCTCGTCTGCCTCGGCAACGAATTGCTTCTCAGCATTTCTATAAGATGTAAATTATTGTTATCAGGAGGATTTTGAGTTATTAATATTTATTAATGAGTAACGATAGAAATAGAAATGAAGTATAGCATCTGTGATTGCATGGAGCAACGTAGACAATATAAAACATGCAAATTGAGATTTTTTAAGGTTTTTTTGTTGTTGTATTATTAACACTTACTTGGCGGATTCCCTAAGAAGCGTAAGCAAGCCAACAAATACGTTTTATATTAATTGAAATATTCGAGATACAGCAACATAGTTTAGCTAAGCAATGTTCACTTCGCGCTAAGCGTATTTGCGCACGCGTTTCAGATAAATTTTAATTATATAAACAGCGCTGTTTTAATACTTAATTAATTTTTTTTGACATATCCGCTGCTAAGCGATTATATCTTGACGTGAAAGCATGAGATGTTATTTTGATATTTTCAATTGCACAATTATCAAAGTCTGCAAAACTGCAGTTGACAATATTACACATGTTTTTCACTGTTATATAGTCTTTAGTAGAGAACAATAATATATTAACACCTCCGTTGTTTACCTATTTGTAGCCTTTGTCTTGCTGATAGTCTCCGTGTGATGCTTGTACCATTCCTCCAATTCTTTCTTAGCAGCTTCTCGCCACTCTTCCTTTTTCTTTTCCTCCTCTGCATCTGAAAAGACGTACGCCATATTTTGCAATGTCTACTGTCTACATAAATTCTTTTAGATCAATCTATATTACTGAATATAATTTTATATACCTTTCTGTTCGAGACGAGTTTTCTGCTCTTCTCTCCATTTTTTTATCTTCTCCGGCTCTTCCTTGACCTGCTGCACGGCTGGTGCCACATCTTGGAAATAAATTATTATATATTAATAGAAAATTTAATACTGCTTGACATTGCACAATCTATGAGATTTTCAAGTGACACACGGATACAAGAAAACGTTTGCATTAGAAAACATAACACTGGGACACCACATAAAGAAAGCACAGAAGTTGACAAGAAATCAATTTTTAACGTGCTCACCATCGATTGATAAGGGGTCTTCAAAGAAGTCTTGGAAATAAAAAAAGGCATACTCCATATAAGTAAATATAAAAATAATGTAAATCATATAAAATGCTTAATACACAGTTAAATACAAAGTACAATAATCTGTCAAATAAATGTCTTCTGATATATTAAAAATGATATGTAATAAAATACAATAATTTATATTTACCAGGAACTGCTGGTGCTTGTGACTCGCTCGGTGGTTGTTCGATCGTGTTAATCATTTCAAAGCTACCTTCGGCATCTCCACCAGGACCCACTTTCATGTTTCCAAAATTACCAGCAAGGTCATCTGTGTAAAATCTTATGGTAAAACATTCTCACGAAGAGAACCAGCCGTTTATACAACTTTCATTGAATAATTTTAAAAAGAAATATACAACAAAAAAAGCACCTTCTGCAACCGAAGTAACCGGTGCAGCGATGCCGACGGTGGAAATTTCATCCTCTAGTCCTGCCAGCTCCTCCTGTTCGCGAGCCAGAAATTCAGCCTCAGGATCAACCAGAGGTTTGCCATAAAAATTATCGTCGTACAGATCCATCCTACGATTAAATACTAATGTAATAACTGCAATAGACATTAAACATGGGTACTTAATACGAGGTGAATAACTAGAATTAACTTCAAACGAAGTTTTTCAGGTTACGGCACAAAAAGCCAACGAACAACGTTAAGCACAGCAATGATGCGCTGTGCAATAGATTATGAAATAACGATTCAAATAATTTACCTGTAATTACTGATTGTTCGCGAAAAAGTTTGCTCAAATTTAACGGCAACACCCCCTTTCTATGACTCTCAGTTAAAATGTCAACGACAGTCAACGACGAATTGTCAACGTCAATAACGTGACCACAGGGTGAACGCAATTGAGTAGAAAGTAGACCAAGCTTAAAATTTCCCATACGTGAACAGTAGCTTGCAGCATATCTAGGGATAAACGCAGGACGGCCAATACTATGAAAAAAAAGGACAAAAATCCCTTTTGAAAGTAACGGAAAAAGAATTTGACTTTAAAAATTCGATTATCCGTTAATGAACGCTGACTTTACGGCTTCTCTTGCATCGATTGAAATCACTGTTTATTAAATCATTGAATCTCATTACGTACAGTCATTAATACCAACGACAGGAAGTACATGCTAGCGCAATGCGTTTATTTGTATGAAATAACTTATTACATCGTCAGGATTTGTTTTGTCTCTGGTAAAAGAATTGGCAGCATGGGTGGGTCGCTGTTGTTATATTTAAAAGATTTATCATGAAGTCGAAGAGCGGTCAATTAGGAAAACGAGATTGTATGTTGTAAAAGGAAGGCACGTAAATAGAAAAAAAGAAGTATATATACCTGTAAGGGAGAAGAAAAAGAAAAAGAATACAACAGCGTCGTAAAATAGCAGGATGTGATTAAATCGACTTTGCTTAGCAGACTTAGCATACAAAATTTCATGTTGCGAACAACATCGTGCAAGTTTCAAAGTTCTGGGAAACGAATTATGTAAGAAAGAAAAAAAAAAAAAATACGGCACGTTCAAAGGATGGGAGTAATAATTAATATATATATATATGTGTATGTATATATATGTATATATGGAGAGACGGCGAGATATATATAGCAAAATTCAGACTACTCTAATAGAAACTTGTAGAAAATAAATTAAACTGTACAAGTGAATTCCAGCGTGTTTTGTTCTCTTCTCTTGTTTCTCCTTTTTCTTTTTTCTCTCTAAGAAATTAATGAGTAAAATTTCGAAGCGACCGTTACATCGAAAATTAAAAACGTATGTGAATATTTAGATTTTCTTGAAAAGAAAAAAAAAAACAACAAAGACAAGCAAAAAACGGATAATAATGTGCGAACATCCGAGACGATGCACAATATATATACAAGATGATATAAAAGGAAAAAAAAAAATCTGACAAGTACGTGTCACGAATAACAACACGGCGAGCATATGTTACTTACACGTTCCTAATTTTGAGTCTTTAAAAGAGAAAAAAAACAATGAGTCGACAAACAAATACAGATCATCTCGTTGAGAATGAATTATTATTGGGCGTTATTATCGCACCTAGCATTCCGTCATCGAACTGTCATTTTTCTACGTATGTCACTGGCGCACGAGATACTTTGCATTGAACTTTCCCAGAGGAAGTTATTTATATCTTTAATTAAGGAGTATGAATATTAAGGCTAAGGAGGCACAAATTAATTGAGTAACTTTGGCCAACCGGACCGTTAATGTAACGACCTGCAATACAGCGGAACTCAAACGTCCTGTACGTTATCACATTCGGATCGTACCGGTCGATAAGATTCAAGATACCCACTAGCATCTTCTAAAAAGGGTTTTCTCTGTCTCCCTCTCTCCTTTTCTGTCTCTAGATTTTCTTCGCACATACACTGATGTTACACTTATTCTTCTTTCTTCTCCATTCTCATCGTATCATCTTGGCCCTGTATATTTTTTTATATTTTCAGTTCATTCCTTTTCTATCCATCTTCATCTATATCGCTTAGGATCATGTATCGCCTCACTTTTTAGCAGGTTATGTTGTCAGTCTTGACCTGATCCCTTCCCGACCCTACTTCACGCTGCTCTAAACGTTCGCAGCTGCCGGGAAGTTCGTTAATCGCTCAGTGTTTTCGCAGTGTCCTGGTGAGAGCTTTCTGTTATTTTCTTTAAGGTCGTCGGTGTCATCCTTTAGGATAGCACACTAGCCACTGCGAGACACACTGTGAATCCCTGTAACTTCACTAGGCACTCTCCGTGTCCTCCTCGCAGGACAGAACGTCTGTGCTACGTGGTAGTAACAATCCTACATGTCCGTACCTAATATTTTAAGAAATATAAGTATACAATCTTTTTATATATACAATTATTACAAAACCGCCATATTGCCCATAGCATATTAATATAGCGGTATATCGTGCAAAAATAATGTTTGCATTCTACTCAGATTACATATGAACTTTTAAGGGCTGACCAACTTACTTGCTGCTCTTGTACTTTTCCTGTATCGCCTGTTGCTGTATATTGGCGGCGTTACTGAAGGTCTTACTTAAACAGGATAAGCATCCCCTGAGATCATTAAAGCTATATCCTGTGGAGAGTTCTAACTCGTGTGGCCATACTTCCTCGTGGAGTGTATGTCGAGCAAGAGCGACAGCTGATGCAGCCAAATGGCTAGGAAGGTACTGAAGATAGGGATCGGCTTCCAGTAAAGACAGCTCGCACAAGTACTGCAATGGGAAAATGAAAATTAAATGAATATTGCGTTATAAATTAAGCTAACTGAAACTTGCAATACTGTATTCAAAGAAACTTACCATCGCTAGGTATTGAGTCTTGTCAGACTGGTTATTGCTTATACAATAATACATTAGAAAAGCCAATGGCGTTGGTACAGTAAGATCAAACGAGAGTACCCGGAGAATCAAATGTTCCATCCTGAGGACTTGTTTCTTCGTGTATGTGTCATCTGTGATATAGACGAATTCACCTACATCAGGGGGATAGATCTCCTCGTATTTCCTTCAGGGATAGAACATGTTGATCGTTAATTCAGATCACTGTGTACATCAGAGTAAATTTAATAAAAGGTAACTCACGCTGCAATAAACATTGCCGCAGTTCCTACAAGCTGAAGCTTTGCCCTCACGACACTCATATATGATAGAAAACGATCTATATAAGAGACAGCCAAGTACAGAGTCTCACTGTGTAGTCGATATTCCTCAGCTACCTCGACAAGCCAATCAACAAGTATCGATCTCATGGAATACGTTATGTCGGGTTGTTTCTTCATATAGCCAGGTTTAGGTCTATGTTGTGTCTGTAGAAATGAATAGAAGAATTTATATGTTTTGTAGATAGTCGAGGTAGTTTTTATTTCACCAACTTTTTCATTCTTACCTCAGCCACTCTTAGATAATTATAAATATCCGCCCTATATTCGTCCACGTCAAAGAAATTGACACGCATTGATTTACTGGCTTCACGTTTTGCCCGAAGATCTTTCCTAGGATCAGAGGATGTAGAATGCGACTTCTCTACGGTTTTCTCTAGAGACATAGGCGTTTCACCAGGGAATAGATCCTCATTCTTCTTTTGATCAATTTCCTGTAGTACCGCCCTGATCGATGGCTGGATGCTCACCGTCGTTGGATTCACTTCAAGGATTGGTTTATCGCGTTCTGCCTTTAGTTCGGCCTTTGGAGCCAAAGGTTTTGACTCCTTGCTAATGTCTTTACTCTCACGAAGAGCAACCGATGTCTCTTGTTCAAGTTTGTCTTCATAGACCTTAAACAGTCCATCCTCCTTTTTTCCATCTTCATATATTTTGAATGGTTCATATTGTGGTGGTACAAATGGTTTTGCCTTTGGATACTTCTCATCCTTCCCACATAAATCCTGAACAAGCATAAAGCAATTAAATTTTCCCTGCTGTTCTTTGAATATTTAATAAACACGGTTAAATATTTCAGTAAACTAAGATTACGCAGACTCTACAAACTTTAATATAAGTTTTTGTCCATTTTAGCTATAAGTGAATATTAAAGCACGTACGAATAACATGTATCGATCTTATTACAGCTTAGAACAACATTAAAGAGTAATATAATTAAATAGATGATAATCAAGCAGTAAATAATAGATAAATCGAAAAATTATAAAATTCAAGCTACTTATCACTAGATAACTTGAAAATGATCAAGGAAAGTAAATGATGCCAAAAAAGATGTTAAAAATTGTATAAGTTTCAAGATCTTTAAACGTTTTAAAAAGTCACAAAAGGAAAAATGCAAACAATGCTTAAGATAAAAAACCAAAATGCTTAAGAATTCTTGAAAAAACGAGGCAATGCAGAAACACGAATACATTGAAAATTGAATGAATCAGTTGGGGACGCACCGGTTTGCCGTTACGGTGGCAATTATTGTGTATAACTCCAAGAACAGCACGCTTGTTATTCAGTGGCTGTTGCTGTCCGTTGTTGAGGTTGACCGTGATATTTTCCTTTCCGCGCCTGATGTCCGCAGCAATACGATTTTCCTGATCCTCGTGCACTCTGATCGTGGCCATTGTGTTGAATCCCGGTGGGCCTTCTTCCAGCTTCGGAGTTATTTACAAAAACTATCAAGACTCTTTCTCAACTCCGTTTAGCTCTCACCCAATGTTGTTTAGTCGGAATCCTCTGGGGCCCCTACTTCCTCTAATAAAACGGCCACAATCAGACTAAATTTGATATTAGAATCGGCCGGGCATCGCAGAGGACTCCGGCTCTCCCGATCCTTCGCCAACAAACTTCTGTTGCCGTTTGATTTTAAACAAACGTAACTCCAACAGCTGGCGATACGTTACGAGCGTTGCTTGAAACTGACCAATCACGTAGCTTCATTCGGCATGCGTTCAATCGAATCGCACGCTTCGAATTGGCGTTCTCAAAACTACAAGGCACATTCGAATAATCGGGAATGCGAAAAACGGGTAACACTTTATAGTGTATAGAAATGGCGCTAGGTGGTGAAAAAAAATGGCGGTAAAAAAATCTAGGGATAATCTAGGAATAATGCTAAATTGCGTGTTCGTAAAGACATTGTTTCTTAGTTAATAAAGATTTAAGGTTAGAATAATATAGATGGAAAAACGTATCTAAAAAATTGTTCTGCTCAGTTGACGTTTCCCATATGGATTCTTGAGAAGTTTAAATTTTAATAGGAAATATCACAAAGGGTTTTATAAATAAAATGGCACCAAAGCTTAAGATATCCTCATCCGTCATACAAGTATGCTTCTTTCATACACAAACGAAATTCTCTTTTATTTTATAGCTTTGTCGTGGTCACTTGTACCATTAATACTCTACATGTAACCTATTTTATAGTTATTTCAAGTGTCATGTTAAACTAATATTTTGTATACATTATTGCAATTATATTTTGTCATGTATTTGTTGTTTCAGCAACTTGAGAAACTAGAAAATCCATTAACTGGTTGGTTGTATGGTGTCGTTTATGATGATTCACTGTTGGTTTTATCGTTCTCCCTTGATGTATCAAACAATTACAATGCTAGAATATTTCAACTTAGTCTTCCTGCAGAAATTTATCTTTGTGGAGTTTTAATTATCGATGGAGAAGAAGAAGACATTTATAAAGCCTTTAAGGTTGTATATGATACATTTAAAATTGTATAATGTTTATACGGAGCATGAAGTTTGAAGATTGGATGGTAAATTTCATTTTGAAATAACATTTACTTTCAGGATGTAGACATTACAGATAATCCGCTGCTCTTAAAATATTCAACTAAAACTGCTGAATCTAATATAGAGACATTCTTTTACATTCACCAAAAACTTGAAATTGCCTCTTTTGAAATTCTATCTGAATATGATATTTGGCAAAAATTCGCATACGTCAGACTTGAAGCAAGTCTTTCATTGAGTTCCCAGAAATGGAATATCCTAGAAACGATAGAAGAAGCCCGAAAAAATGTATGTATTTAATATAATCGTTTTTGGAGCACACACGCGAATGCTGTTATACAATTAATTAAATACATTTTTGCGCAACAGATAGCTGCTGGTAAGGCAGGATTTTATTTACCCAAAGGAAATGTCTATCTACTTGGAGAAGATGCTGTTGACACTAGTAACAGTGAACTTCTTAATCTCTCCATTAACCAGGAAGGCATAGGTCATTCTAAAAATGATGCAAAAATTACTCCAAGAGTTGTGGTATGATTTGTAAACCATCTCCTATCACTTTAACTTTCTCTGAAATATTAATTTATAGAGATATAACTTTCGCAGGATGCTTTTTCCGTCTCAATGTATTTGAAGGTCTCGAAGGATAGATTATCCGATGAGGGAGTAAAGTATGCACCAGTATTGCAACACGTAAAACGTAATAACAAAGTCTCCTACGATTTATTTAA
This sequence comes from Hartigia nigra, assembly GCA_031001745.1. Lineage (NCBI taxonomy): Eukaryota > Metazoa > Arthropoda > Insecta > Hymenoptera > Cephidae > Hartigia > Hartigia nigra. The sequence continues at coordinate 889,621 of JARPRG010000478.1, read as the reverse complement.
ACTGATATATACCCATTTTCAAAAATCACGTCTTCACATTCTGCAGGAGCATTCGACTGCCTGGAATTCCAAGTAAAGATTGATGCTTTGGCTTTTGTCAGACGAAACATTCTCCCCACAACACTCTACTCAACTTTAGTTGAATCTGCATGCAGAAATCTGCGACTTGTTGAAAGAGCTGTACAACACGAGCTATCCACAAATTCGTTGGACTCGTTTAAAATTCCAGATATCGCGCATTTCAGACCCCAAAACATAGGACATTTTTTAACTTTTATTTTTTCCACCGACGAGGAAACCGCTCGTATGTTCAATATTTTTCTTTCCAAACTTTTCATGATACGATAGCTCGTTCGTTCTTTATAAATCTAAACAATATAATGCATTTCGATTCAGTTGAATTTCGACGTACTCTACACGACTTTCTATCTCTGCCACGAAATCGACCGTACTTTCGAGATGGAAATATCGTCAAATTCCAAGGAGATATCCAAAGAAATGAACCACTAATTAATCCTCACGAATCAGTATCATCGCCAGGAAGTAAGTGATGACTTAACTGATGGAATGTTATGTTGTCAACGGTACTATAATAAAACATATAATATTCTCTTACAGTAATAGATGCGAAAGTGGCTCTAGTCGATGGGCTCTATGCCTATCATCATTACATGCAGGATAATTTTGATGATAATGGATGGGGCTGTGCTTACAGATCATTACAAACAATAGTCTCGTGGTTCAGGTAATTACTAAGGGTGTCTTCTGATATTCACTGCCAGTGATACGAGTATCGTTGTGCCCCTCTTTACCTGCATGTAACAGAATAAGACACAACCACGCTCATAGCACTTTGAGCAAATATCGGAACGCACCCACTACGTATCTACAGATAGGTAAATTATCTGACAAGTTTTTCTTTTTAATATATCTAGACTCCAAGGATATACTGAAAAGCCTGTGCCGACACATAAGACTATTCAAAAGTGTCTAGTCGATATTGGGGATAAGCCATATAATTTTATTGGCAGTAAACAGTGGATTGGCTCTACGGAAGTCGGTTTTGTCTTGGAGACTCTTCTGGGTATTACAATAAAAATTCATAGAGCATCTACAGGTGAAGAAATGGCTTCACTTGGACCAATGCTAGAGTCGCATTTTGTAACACAAGGAACTCCAATAATGATTGGTATGCATTTCAATACATTTGATAAAAGAAACATTTCTTTAACAATAATTTTTCATGTTTTATAGGTGGTGGTGTATTAGCTCATACAATTCTTGGCGTAGCTTATAACGAAACGACTGGAGACATAAAGTTTCTGATTCTTGATCCACATTATACTGGTGCAGAAATTATACCTACTATAGTGTCCAAAGGATGGTGCGGATGGAAGACTAAGGATTTTTGGAAGAAAGATGCTTTTTATAATTTATGTCTACCACAGCGTCCTACTTCGCGGATTTAAAGAGGGATTTTCTTTTTTATATATCGCTAATGAAACTGACATATCTAAACATACAGTTGAACTATTTATATTTAATTTTGGTAATACATTACTGGTCTTGTAATGTTTTTAGATGTACATCATTATAGTTATGCCATTGGTAAATAGAATGTTGATATATTTATACATAACGATAATTAATTATTCCTGGATACTGTAAAATTTCCTAAAACCTATCATAGATGATAGGAATACAGTAAATCCTCATGACAATGTGCTCCAAATGCAGAAAAAAACCTTAATCTAGCATCGATGTATATTAAAGGATGTTAAATAATAAGACTTAATTAAACAGACATATTTGTATTGAACCGAAGATCTTTCAAGCGTTAACTTCCCTTTCATAAAAAAGGAAGGTCTAGAAACCAAAAAATATTTGGTACATAATGCAACAGTACATATAGGAAAATTCTATCACATTCCACCAGCAGATTTCTGTAGAAGTTGAGTAAACCGATTTGTGATGAATAAAGAAACGTCAATAAATCGGTCCACGCAATTGTTAAGGCATGTTTCAGTCCGGCTGTCTAATTTGCTGCCAGGCTTATCGACACACTTGTCCCAGCAAAAGTCATTGAATTCATGAATCTAATAAAAAATGGTACAACGTGAAATCTTTAATGTAATTAAATATACATATATCAATTTATCTTAATAAATGCATCAATCATATGGTTATATCACCTGAGCATGAAACTGAGCTTTTTGCTTTTCAGCCATTAGGAATTCTTGTAATTCTGAATCGACACCTTTGGATTTACTTGAGTCGTCATCGTAGGTCGTACTGGAACTAAATAAGTCAGACATTTCACTGATTTCTTTTAAATGATTTTATAAATTTTTACTTCAGATCAATTTTCCTGCGATAGCAGAATAGAAAGTCGAAAACTGCCGACACGAGACATCAATTTTTACCTGCGTTCTTAAAGACGTTCATCAAGATACTCGTGTCATAGTGAATCAATAGGCTTTAAACATATTATGCACTTGAACATCACATGTTTTTGTATTCTATGCATATAATCCATGCTGCTATATTGTGGGATAACCTAACCTAACCTAACCTACTCTACCATCTTATGTTTAATAAATAAATTTGTGAAAATTATTTTAAAAATGAGAGAAGTTATATTATCACATTGCGAAAGAAATTTCGTAAATAAAGCAATCGACAAAGAAACGGTAAATAACATTCGTACTGTAGATAAGACAGAAAATTATTAAATTATTTTATACTTGAACAATTATTTGTCAGAGACTCGATGGCCGGCAATTATTGGAAGCCAGACCTGTCAATATATATTTTGGATCTAATTGGGGATGCTGTATTGTTTCCTTGGGTCAAACGAGGTGAGCAGTAAATAAACTTGATATAAAATCCCATAAAACTACATCATTTTGTACCTCAATATGTTGCACTGTTAATTGAATTATTTATTTATGATTTTTCAGAGCTATTGCACAAGTATCTTCTGATATTCAAGAGCCAAAAGCTTCGAGACCGAATGAAGGAATGTTACATATAAATGTGGAATTAAATCCAATGGCTGCACCTTTTTTTGAAGCAGGTCGCCAATCGGATCCATGTGTTCAAATAAATCGTCAGTTAGAGCGTTGTCTTAAAGATTCAAAATGCATCGATTTAGAATCCCTCTGCATAGTAGCAGATAAAAAAGTAAGCTGTGCAGTACCTATTAAAAATTAACTGTATGTAACAATATTCAATTTGCACTTTCAGGCTTGGAATTTGCGTGTAGATATCAATATTGTTAATCACGATGGAAATCTTGTTGACTGCGCATCAATAGCTGCGTTAGCTGCACTAATGCACTTTCACCGACCAGATGTGAGCTCTAGCGAAGAGGAAATTGTTATCCATTCGTTTGCTGAGAAAGATCCTTTACCATTGACTCTATATCATCATCCAGTATGCATTTCCTTTTTAGTATTTGAGAAGTGAGTCGATGCAATATTTATTTAGTTAAAGTAAGTGCGTGCACGTGCCCATTAGCAGTGACTAATTATGTTTATAGTGGTAACATCATCATGGATCCAACTTATCTTGAGGAAAGGGTTGGCGTAGCACAGTTAACAATGGGGATAAATTCATATAGAGAGCTATGCAGCTTAGATTTTAATTATTTAACTAAAACTTCGGTAGCTGATGTTATACCAACTGTTTCAAATCAAGCTGCCAATTATGCAGCTGAACTCGTGAGTCTCATTAAGGAATCCGTTCGACAGGATGTTGAAGCTCGGTACGATTTTGCACACTTATTAAATTTTCTTGAAAGGAATATCATTTTACGTATTTTACTATCAATATCTAGTTACAAAAAGGAAGAGAAAAACATTGGACGCTTTAAGAATTGCGTAGCAACGGATAAGTTAACAGCAATGTTCACAGAGAAAATTGCGATTAAATTATCAAGATGGGGGAAAATGGATGATGATCAAGATGGTAGGAAGATAATTTTTATGAAATTTTAAACATCTCTAAAGAAAAAAGCAGAAAATGATAATGATGCTGTGTAATAATTTTTAGAAATAATGGAGGATAAAAATGATGATGAACAAATCATTAAGACAAACAAACATTCAGCGGAGCTGCTAACACTTCAAGTATGGCAAAACAGGATTATCCAAATAAAATTCACTACTTATAAATTTGAATAAGATTACCCTGGATATGCATTTTATATTTGATTATTATAATGGAACGAAAAATGTATGGATGTACAATGTTCAATAATTCATAAATTCAATTTATCAGGGAGATTCGTTTGGAAATGGCGGACTGAATACCTGGCAAAATGATTCATCATCAGGCGATGGAGAGGAATCTTCGGATGAAGTAGTTATGATGAAAGAAATTAAACCAGAACGTAAAGTTTTGGATGACATAGGTAATAATATCTTGAGCTAATGAATACTACGTACTAAATTCTATATAAAGGGGTCATCTTAGGGCGCTATATATCTTTTGTGCATGTCGTCATGATGTACAGTTAATGGGCCGGAAGTTCAAGATGAATATGGCCTTCTGCTCCATAACTGATGACCTTTGGTTTTGTTACAGAACTCAGTGGGGACAGTGAAGAAGAGGAGACGAAAACTATAACCAAAGATGATATCCAGACGTGAGAAATGCAAGAAATAAAGGCTTTTGATTAAATAAATTATGATGTACATTTAATTTCATTCTGCCACATTCCCAATAGACATAAAGGCCCTCATAGTACAGCTATGAAAGCAGGAAAATGTATTAGCATTTCATATCAAGGATTTCTTTAAGTTTCATAAGTATCTATTAGATGTGATATATAATGTAACTATCACTATACTTCTTTACATGATTTCTTATGACAGGCTTTGCTTAGTGTAATAACTGTAAAAAGCTGTAAACATACATTATATTAAGAGTTCTGGTGCATTGTCACCGAAGGCTACGTAGCTTCGCTGCTCAGTCCATTCTTCTGATCCAATTTATTTGCATTTGTTTTCACAGTATAAAAGAAAAAGCTCAGAGCTTCCTTCTCTACGACTTGGATAGTTTTGAAGTGTTTCATGAGAGTCTGTAAAGTGTTACACATTTATATAGCTATCTTGCCACAAAGAAAATTGCATATTGAATAAAAAAATATTCTCTGAAAAGCACACATACATCAGCAAGTTGAGCTTTGTTAAGTCCAGGCCTTGTTGAAACCTTAAAGTGTCGTTTGTACCGCCTCAGAGTGCCAACCTGTAACTGGAACAAGTCAACTTCGGGAAGATCATTATCTGTCTCTCCAGAGTCTTCTTCAGAATCCTTTCTCCTCCGCTGCTGCTGTTGCTGTTTTGATCTTGCACATTGAATAACTTGTTTGTGATAATCACAAATATAAATATGCCGAGCCTAGAGCACAAAACGATCATTACGTTAAATATTTTGTTGATTTTATCAATATCATATAATTTAGTTTCATTTAATAGAAAATCATAACATACCATATTATCCAAATTTAGTTTGAGACGTCTCTGAGTAACAGTCTTCTGAATCTTTTTGCTGTAGGAAGCATTGCCCGCTGGTCTGGAGCATCTTTCTCCTTCATCGACGAGACAACAAATTTGATCTGCTGCTCCACGTGAGTCTTCCTCACCAGTGCTAAACCCGTTCATTGTATGTGTCAAAGATGAATAACTGTACTAATTAAAAAAATCAATAAAAATTTGCGTCAGGCCTTAAAACGACCCTCTAAGTCTTTTTAAATATTGTTAGTCATCTTTCTCCTAAAAAATATTCTTCAATTTCGAAGTCCTTGATAACGAAGTATCAGCAATCTGTAAAAAGGAAAATATAACCCTCTTAGAAAACGCTCCTGAAGAATAATGATATGATACTTAAAAATGAGGGAAAAAATTGTGTAAAAAGATAGACATAAGGTAATAATAATCAAAAACAAGACTTACCAGACGATACAGCCAGAAAAGATATAGAAAATTCGCGAAACACTTAATATAATTCCACAAAATTTGCAGTACTTCAATAGTCCTACAATATTAGTTTAAAAAATCAGAGTAAAAAGTTATTTAGATGATTACATTCAGATAAAAATGATATTTCGGCGTTCTAAAGAGGTGGTATACGTATCGCAATAAACTCCGGGGACACTCTATTATTTACATGGTCGCCTTTTCACGAGTCGCGCAAAAGACCCCACTAAAGAGATACCTCACAGAATAGCCAACTTAATGCGAGCGATTTTCCGTATGATAAAGAAAAAATAATTAATATTTCAGAAACGTCGAATTTCCCAATAGAAATAACCAGGCAAATCGAATAGAGGTCAACGACATCTGCTTATCTTCCCATTTTCCTTTATTTCACTCGATGATATTCCATCACTTATATTTAAGGTACATTTACATTAAACTTCTACAAAAATAATGTAATATTCAGCCAATCCCAATCACAAAGATACGCGTTGATTGGTAGCCGTTCTATGGCAAACTGGAAAGATGCCCAGGCACACTGTGTAAATATAGCGCTATCTGGAGTTAGTTATTAAAAACAGTTAAAAGCACAGCGATTGGTAGATTTTAGGATAGTCGTATGCTCTTAGCCAATCGGGTCTTGGGATGGTGGTAAGTCGAGGTTCGAAGAAGAGTCGGTTCCCAGTCGCGGTAATCCGTGTTTACGCGTCGTGGAGATATTTACGAGGCGAGAAATCGGAATTTCCCAGAGACCTACGTAACTTTTGGTAGAATTTGAGGAGAGTTGGAAATTTGATTTTAAGAGTTCTTCGATCAGCAATCCTGGAGAATTTCGGCAATTCCAGTTGGAGCGGGTTTGGTGTAAGTAATTTGTTTGTTTACTCGATTTCCCAGCGATGGAATTTTAATGTCCCTTGATTATCCGATGGTGTCGTCGGCCATGTTTTTTTCAATAGAACGTTTTAAGATTATATTTCAAACTTACTAGGACCATTCTTTGTGAATGGAAAGAAGGATGTACGGTTATTGTTCATGATAAAACATCCTTTGAATATGCGTCATTTTGTGGTTAGGTTGGTGTCATTGCCATTTGCTTACTACTCTTGTTTCGTTCACTACTGCCATCTATTCTTGTTCACCTAACCTCGAAACGTTATTATATTAGACATTGCATGAGTCAGCTAAGAATATCTAATGATTGCTGTAAATGAAATTTATTCTCGTTCCGTCGCAATTTGTTGCGTTAGCAGATAAGTGTTTCATTTTTGGCATGTTGGTGGGAATGTTCTATGCTTATTGCTCCATTCCTGTACGTCAGCGCCGCCAGCACTTTGAACCTAACCTTGTACATTATTCGAAGGCATACAATTAATTTCTTAAATTCTACTTGAAGCATACGGTAAACAATTGTGTAATTGATCCTCTAGAATTTTAAGCTATAGATAATATTCACGTTTAGTTTTATATCATTTAATCGTAAAGAAGTTTTCAACGGGCGAGCACTTCCCGCCTTTTTTCAATCACCGATGTTTCCTCGCTTCTCCATTGGTGCGTTATGGTGGGGGGTGGTGACGATGCCTGTAGAGGATTGGTGGGGATCGCAGGACGAAAAAGAAACGCTTGAAAACGTAAAAGGTCCGCGCTGATTGGCTTACTTTTTGCGGCTTATCTGAAATGCGCCAATGGTAATGTCGATTTTCCCCGGGTGCACATCCATATGCCGCGTAAGTGGCGTGGGGTCGCGTATATTCGAAGCTCCGTGAAGCCTTTTAAGCCGCGGAGAGGGCCGTCAGCAGGTAAGAAAAACGCTAAATATCTAAGACGCGTCTTGTTGACAGATCGTGACGTCGCGACGCCGCGTTAGAGATGCGTCGCGGCCACCGCGTACTCCATAAAACGAACGTGAAAGAACCGTCGCCCATCGTGACAAACGCCTCAACCATTCCGTACATAATATCAACGCACAGTCCACCCAAGCAAATGGCTGCCAAGCCTATATCGTATCGTTCATTTCTCTAGTGACTTAATTCATCGTGTTCCTCCAGTATTTTTTGTGTTTCCTCGATCCATATTCATTCAAAATATTCCAAATGATGTCTGCCATTCCCTTCTGCGACGGACATTTTCTTTTTTTCTTTTCTCTCGCGTGCCAACTTCTCATAAACCTCATCTTCTCCGTCACCGTCCACGTCTTGTGACTGTCGTCATGTATTTATTAATTTATTGTATCTATAAACTTTTGTGCGCATCGTGATACCTAGAAATACATAAAAAATACAAGCTTAGCGTTCGACGAAGACATTTTCTCTCGTAGCATTGATGTACCTAGCGGAAATAACCGAAAATTGACGAGTAGGAAAGCATATTGTGTACGTGGGACGACTCGATGACTGACGTAGTGTTAAAAGCAGATTATGGTACTTAGATGATTTTAACTTCATGTGAAAAAAATCATCTGATTTAAAATATTAATTAAAAACATTTCTTAAGCTCAGTGTTTACGTGTAAGCGTCTCTCTCTGTTGCTCGCTCGCTCCATCTCACGGTTTTTACTCTGATACGCCGCCATAATACCCGTCACGCGGTCGAGTGTCATGGCGCCAAAAGATAGATTCTTTGGTTATTTCTAGTTCCTTATTCTTTCTATGGGGTCTTCATGACTATCGCTCACCTCGTGCTTTAATTATTTTTTT
>JARPRG010000478.1:829308-880848 GCA_031001745.1 Hartigia nigra | reverse complement strand
ATTTTTGTTTGTATATCTTTCGTCACTTATTCTTACGTTTTCTCCCCTCTCTTGTTTTCTTTCTTGTATCTTCGTACTCTCTCCATTTACGTCTCAGCCTCCCACCATCAATTTATTTAACCTGTTCAACTAGACTGCTGACACACGAACGGTGGACAATCAATGATTTCTTTGACATAACCTACAAGCGTAACTTCTCACGTTACTCATGTATAAGTTTTTATAATAATTTCGTTGGATCAATCACGGAAAGAATATAAGGTTTACAAAATTAGATATTACATAGAAAATGTATTTATATTGAATTTGATTTTATGATTGTTCCTGTATCGGGATATAACCTAAAACCCATATTTCGTTTCTGTATCATTTTTCCTGTTACGCCATATATCCGGCTGTTTTCTTCGCCATGAATTTTATTGTAACTCCCACTTCAGCCTCCGGCGACTTAACTTAATGACAACCCAGATTTATAACATTTCTCTCTCTGTTTCTCCATATACTTTCCAAACTTCAGATGACTTTCCCGCCAAGAGAGTATCCACAGCTTTATTTTACTATTTTACTCTTATTGCGTACTGGACGTAATCGCAAGCATGCTTATTTCTTAGCGATAGCAGCCCCACTATTCAAAATTAAATCCGCTATAGTCTTTCGATCTTTGGCGGGCTTTTCTTTCTTGAGGTATTTAAAGACAATAAATATCGATAAAGCGGTGCGTGTTATATTTGCTGATTGCAGTTTCTTGTCCTTTAAACCATAATAATTGTACCGTAAAAATGGACTAGTTGTAGAGTAATTTATTAGGGAAAAAACAGCAAGTCTTGTATTAAAAATCAGATGGTCCATTAAATTTATTTTCTAAAGTATACCTGCGCGCAACATGTTTTCTTTTTCTCGTATTAAATAATAAATGGCCCGTTGCAATATCATTCGTTTTAGATTGTTTTAGAAATTACATTGATTAGCCTGTAGAGACTCATGATGTCTTCCAAATGGACGAGATACGGTTAGAATGGTAATTAATAATTGAGGTTTTGGATTTTCAAGAAATCGGATTGTAATTATGACTTTCACTATGTATTAATGTTTCGAATGGAATCTCGAATTTTTCGTTGCCCTGAAAGAATTCGTTGCTACACCAAGTTTTACCGTTGTCCTCGCAAGGCCGGTTTTACAATGTTCGATTTTACGGACAATGTTGCTTGACCTTTTCGTTTTTGTTCTTATTCTGGGTCTTCCTCGGAACTTCAGTCCTTTCTGCCTTTTGGCCTGACCGAACATGCTTACCTGGACTTTCGGACCCTTGTTGACCTTTTCGGAATTAGTACAATCTCTTGAAATTGTTCATTTACTCGTTCTCCATTGTTCTTACAATTTTTCTGGCAACTCTATACCAGTTTACATGGTGCCACAACAACATATCTAATAGAAAACTTAACTTACTATACGTGCTCGAATTATGTTTTATCGCTGTGCACAATATGTTTGTATCCTAACCATTTTGTCTACACATGTACTTTACCTGAGAAGTTAAATGAAATTTTCGCACGTTCTCACGAAGTTTATGTTTCACACAGCCATTAAAAATACTTAATCCAGTTTCGCAAAGAAGTGTTTTTTGTATAATATATACATTCTTATGAAGTCACCTAGTAGTATACTGAGGCATTTTTCCCGCCAACGTTGGTCGAAGAGAATCCCGCCATTCCCTTAGAACCGTCACAAGAGTGTCAGCCATTATGAAGGGGATGCGTAACAAAGAAATCGGAAAGCCAGAGAAACTAGCTAAAAAAATGATGAAATTCATGTAGAATAATATCGCGTAACACGAAACATCGATAATGGTCTATCCGGATGGATGTTTCGTCGAAAACTATCGAAAATTATTCACGAGTCATTCCAAGTATCCTTTCCAGTGACCTACGATGTACGATTGGCCAATGGGAAGCCGTGTCTTCGCTTATGCAGTGATTTTATTGGCGATTCACATAACGTGTTTCGTTTTGACTGGAGCCTCTTGTTGGACCGGGGGTTTTAGTGTAAGTAATTTGTTTGTTTACTCGATTTCAACTAGAGCTTCGATAGTCGAAGGGTACTGCTCGGGGTAGTTCGGCTATATTCGGGGTGGAATAACGCGCTTCGTGTTAGTTCGTGCTTGTTCGTGAACATTCGACTCCTTCATGTAGGACGCCAAAGAGAGAATTTCGAGTTTCCCTACGGTATCCCGTGCCATGTTTTCTCTGGTCCGGCAGCTCCACGTTCCACGACGTTCCTCGTATCCGACCCTGGGAATGCGCTGTTTCTTCTCTCTATCTCTCTTCCTCTCTCCCTACATACCCCTCCCACGCCTTCTCGTTCTTACTCCCTCTTACGGTCTCTCCCTCTTTCTCTGGCCCTCTCGCGTCTTATTGACCCGGACCCGGTTCTCTTCTCTCTCTTCGATGTGCCGTGTTACCTCGAGCTCTCTTGCACCACGACTTAACTGCCTGACACAGAGAAGGATGAAGAGCGAGAACGACAGAGAGAAAAGCAATATATTTCCAAGGCGTCCGTTCGTCGGACTTCTTTTTCGAAATTTGCCAGTTACTATTTGGAAGGCATGAAATCTTCAAGATGGCCACCTGGCCCTCGGGGATGTTAGATCGCAATTAACGTTTCGTTGCGTCATCCCCACCAATCGGGTTCTTAATAGTCCTTGGATTCCAATGGAATTCCAGCTCGATACAGTCATTGGACACCGCGGAAGATAATCATTTCGTTTCTGCTTACACGCTGTAAGTTTATTTACGCCAGGGAATTTTAAAAATGGCCAATGAATTAAGAGGTTTAGAAATTTAATATACAACAGAACGTCTTTTATAGAATAAACCATAGAGTAGTCAGTCACACCTGTTCAAATTTCTATACAGGGTCTTTAATGAAAAAGATGTCTCCCTGTTAAGGAACTTATTTGAATATTCACCTGGTAATGAGTTAATTTAAAGTCACCCTTAAGAAATTGACAAAGAACGGCAAATGTAATTTATGCTTAGGGGTGATACACACGTGTCCGGAATAATTGAATAGAATTTTGAAATCGAATCCGCGCCAATCAGCAGGTACGTCTACCGTACCGGCGAACATTTCAACATCAGTCGGTAACGTAGTGCAATCGCGATGGGTTTACTTGTATAAAAGAGCAAGGAGACCAAGAGAAGAAGAAACCCTACAGAGAAAAAGCGTGAGAAGTCCTCCAGGGTTCCGATTAGCTTTTAGTCAAAACTTGTCAGTAAGAATGAGTGAGCGTGGTATATGATGATATCATGAGTGAATGAAACAGTGAGAGAGAGAGAGAGGCAAGACGAGAGCAGCAGCAGTAGAAGCAAGGAAATCTCAGCCTAAAAGTTGACCTCGAGTTTCAAGGGTAGAGAAGGGTTCGGCTTGCCTCTCTACCCAAGTCACAGCAATCGGGCTATCAAGCAAGCAGGCAGACAGAGGCAAGCATAGGCAGAGTCAGGGTACGCTATTAGCTGGCTGGGAAGGAGGAAAAAGGCAGTGTTGCCTTGGTGGTGGTGGCATCCCTTCCCTAGAAATAACGTAACGCGATTGGGGGAATGAGTCGGGTTCCTTTGTGAGCGGGCGGGTGAAAGCGTAGCTTGGCAACGTTGCATCGTCGGCAAGGGGATCGGGTGGAGAGACTATGTTAGTTGGTTGCGCGAGCAGAAGAGAGAGAAAGACAGAGAAATACCCGTCAGGCAAGTTAAGAGAGTGTGTAAGTAAGTCCCTGTGCCTGGCTGCCTTCTCTTCCACATCCGTGTGGGTCTCCTGGCGTCGGATAAACGTCCTGCTTCGTTCGCCTTCGCCACGGCCAGAAGCCGTTACGGAAACGCACGAGCCCCACCCCACCACCCTCGATCGACTTCGTTTGTATTCGTGAGCAACCGACATTACTTATACACCTATTCGTTCTCATCAGCTTGGTATGAAAACCCATAACACTACGCCTCTCGTATTTTTGTATATATATACGAGCGTCCGTAACCATGTGCCTCTACGTCGCACTTCCACTCTTACACTAAACAGATACCATTCCTCATCAGGCCTGTTTTAAGTGTGTACGTACTAGCGTGTCAGAGTAGTTGAACCGAATCCATATTTACCACCTTATAGTATCGTATAAACCGTGTACAAGTGTGCACGCTGGCTGCTGTAGTGTGTGAACACGTCGGCGCAGTAGTTCTCGCGTGGGGGCGAGAGGTCGCTAGTGACGTGTGCACTGCAAGGAGTGGGGACACAGAGACGTCTATTGGCTGTTACTGGATGGTGGAAGAGAGACGGAGTGGGAATGAGACAAAGAGAGAAGCAGTAAGAGACCCGTAGCCGGATCGTGGGGTCGTGAGAGTGCGAGCGAGAGAGTAGAAATAATCGAGGGTGAGACTGCGTAGTAGAGTCGAGCGCGGGCGAGACAGGGAGAGGAAGAGTAGCAGCATGAGAGAGTAAGGGGAGGAAGGTGTCTCCCCTTCACCGTGTACCCCTCAACCGCCCACCGAACGGGCTAACGAACGTCGAGCGTAGCGTCGAGTACACCGCATCCCAAGCAACGCACGTATCACGGGCAACGTAAGCCAGAAGCAACGTGCATGAAGCCCCGCACGGAACGTACCGCCGTGTCGTAGGTTCGTTCGTGCTCGCCGGCCCTGACAGACAAGCCGGTGTCTTTTTGTATACGGACCGCAAAGGAAGCGACGACATCATCGTGAGCCAACGGGCCGTAGTGCGTCGTCGTCATCGTCGTCCCTCCGTCGTTGTTACAAATTCCTAAGCCGTGTCGCCTTTTTCTGTTCAGTGTATCGTCAAAGTAAGATAATACCCAAACGGACTGAGCGTACTTGTGTCGCGTATTGTGCTGTGATTCAGTGACAGACAGGACAGGAACGCCGTGAGAGAAACGGTTTGGAAAAAATTCGAAGAGAGCGAGAGAGAGAGAGAGGAAGGAAGAGTGTGAGTGTGATCCGATATTGAAGAAACGTTTATTATCCGCACACGCTGACACGCTCTCCTCCTGTGCGCGCTTCTGAGAGAGTGAGAAAGGACAGGGTTAGAAGAAAAGAGTGAGAGAGAGACTAAATGTACTCTCTCCCTCTCTTCCCCTGTATATAAAATACCTTGCTCGACCGTAGTCTTCCCTTCGGTGTCTCTCTATCCGTTCGTATCTTTTTTTCAATTCTCTATCTCACTTGTAGCCCTTTCTCAACGTCGCGTCCCTGTGCGTGGTTGTCGCCGTTCTCTACGAGAAAGACACGGGTCAATTTACGTTTTCGGACGAACGTGATAATCGACAGGAGGCCGCGAAAACACTTCCGAATAGAAGGACGATGTTCGTGAAGTAGAAGAATAGCAGAAGAGGAAGAAGCACGACGCACGCACGAGGTTGTAGCGCCTCGGCGGACATAAGATTCTTCGATTTTAAAGCCGGCGAACGAAAGAGAGAGAGAGAGAGAGAAAGAGAATTCTCTCCAGGCACATAGACGCACACGCATACACTCTTTTACCCTCGGAGAGTTATATCGCGTCCTACCGCGTCACGCATACTCTCTACTGTAACTGTATGCGGTAGTGTGTGACTACATATATATGTATAATAAATATATACACGCGTTCCCGTACTCGAGAAGCGGGTAGTTTTCTTCTTCCTCGAGTGCTTGGTGTGCAAACGTGTGTGTATATATACGTATGTATGTGGATGGTGTTATATATATTATATGTAATTACGTACGTGCGTGCCTGTTAATGTGTATCGGTGAGAAGCGGTGCCCGCGGATTTTCCATCATTCCACCATTGAAAATTTAGTGGTTTACCCCTCGATAATACTACGGGATCCAGGGACATCGTTGTCCTCGTCCACGAAGGAAGCAAAAAATTGGAGAAATAAGAAAGGACAAACCGGTGATTGCTTAGTTGAGAATAAATACTCGAAATAGAAAGTGTCAGGAGGTGAAAATTATAGACTATAAAACTGTCGGTTAGTTGTATAAAGACGAGCCCGTGTAATATAGGGCGTGCAGAGAAAGAAAGATAAGTGTGAAGGGTAATAAGAGGGAAGTGTGATCCTGACAGAAGGAAGTTCAGAGAATCCAGTGACATGTCGGAACATCATCGCGTAGCCGGTGGCTGGGGTACCGCCAATTCCGGTAACAGAGACGAAAATTCCGCCGGTCCCGTCTGGTGGCCGGGCGGAATGTCCGAGCAACAACAGCAACAACAACAGCAACAAAATCTTCATCAGCACCTACTGAATCAACAGCAGCAGCAACAACAGCAACAGCAGCTGACCCATCAGCAGCACCAGGAGATTGTGCGGAGTACCGCTGCCGCCACGCAGCACCTATTCTCCTACAAGATGGCCTCCAGCTTCCAAAATCCGTCGACCACGGGCACCCAGTCGAGCGTGTCCACGTCCTCGCCGGTTGGCTCGTGCATGAGGGCGGCACCTGGTGGCGGAAATGGCGGCGGTACGGGTGGCGGAGGAGGCGGCGGAGGAGGTGGTGGCGGTGGCGGCGGTCCCACGGGATACGATTATCGGCTACCTGGTAATCCAGGTGGCGGCGGTGGCGGCGGACCCGGGGCCCCTGGCGCCGGGCAAACATCGGCACCACCACCTGGCGTCCAATGGTGGTATCCGGGCAGCGTAATGGACGCCGCGCAGCAGCAGCAGAACAACCTTCATCAGCAACAGATGCAACAGCAACACCTATCGCCCATTACCACACAAGCGTCCACGCCCCCTATTATGTCCCCGGTACGTTCTTCGAGCCCTCATCACGGTGTCTTTACGAATCTTATATTTATTTTATATATTTTTATTCTATTCGCATACTCATTTTCTACGCCGCGAGAATCCTTCATCCTACTACGTACCACCCTCTTGTGACTTACGTACAATGGCCCTTTTAATAACTCAAGCAACTCTTAAGACATTTCTAAATCATTTCGGTAATATAGTTTTTAATTCGCAGTAGTTTTTTTTTTGATACTCAAAACTTAAGAGATTGCGAGAAGGGGAAATATTTTTCGTGTGCACCAACTGTACAACCCTGGATTCTCTATCTTGCTTTTATGGCTCCTTGTTCTCTCTCTCTCTCTCTCTCTTTCTCTAACGACGCTCTCCATTCTCTCTCTCTCTGTCGCACTCCCCTGCTCCTGACTTCACTAGAGCTCTCTCCCTCTGCCAGCCCTCTAGACTCCCTTCTAACAGGACCCTAGGCTCGCCTTCTATGTGTCCCCCTTTTTTACTCCTACTTCGCCGTACCTCGGCATAGCGTCCTTTCATTGGTGGAAAGGATACTTAGTTACCGACCGCGCTGTCTGCTCGCCCTCACGATCTCTGTATCGGTTAGGATCGGTCCGAGTCGGACGCGTTGGGACTCAAGTCTGCTTTATCGATTGAATTTCGCGCGATACCTTCTCTGAATATTCGCTGGCGCCTAGGTAGGTGTGCGTGTGTAATAACTGCGTGTAAGTGTGCGTGCGTATGTTTATCATTATACATCGGGTAAATTTTTTAAGGAAGACTTGCAAAATTACGAAAATTGTCTTATTTATTATATCTTTCTTTTCCGGTCTAGCACCGATACATTTTACGTCTCTGCGTGCTGTTGTGCTATCTCGAATTTTTGTTTTCTATGAGCGTCACGTTACGTTCATATGACTCCTATAACACAGACCTCTCTCTCGTGGCAGGTTTATCCGGTACCAAATTACCACCCCTCACTTTATCACACAACGTGTATGATTCATTTACTAGAATTTGTTCTGGAACTTTCTTGTTTCATTTTGAAAAAGTATATCGTCGTCGCACGATATTCTGAATTTCCGATGGAGATATGAACTCCATGGCATTCTGGAGAATTCCTAGGACGTCTGATCCTCATGTGGTCACTGCACTAAATCAGACTTCACGCACGTATTCACCACGTTATCCTCTGTTCAGCTTATAATAATTTATTGAGAATTGCTCGCGTAACACACCGTATCTTTTTTATTTCTTTGCGAGAGACGCCGCAAAATTCGTGCGTTTTGGATTTTTGTTTCCTGACATCTTTTATTATGCAAGTAAATATGGTTCTTTAATCCAACCTGTTTTTGTCGAATCGTATCTTTCTCACGTGGAGAAATAGATATTCTCGCTCGTAAAAATATTCTCCATTTACTGCAACGATCGCTGTTCAACTTTTGCTTACTTAAGCTCTTTTCGGACGCCATCCTTGTCCTGCTTTTAGAATTCAATTTTTTTTTTTTAACGAATTGTAACATTTCTCACTCCTGTTATTCAGCTCAAGTGTCAGATTCGAGCACTTCACGAACTGTAGAATAGATACGCGAGGTGAAATAATTCTACTGAAAGATTTTTAGACTTTTAATACTCTTGTATGAGATTACGTGAAACTAAGTGATACCTGCCTAGCCGTCGATAACTATTATTACGTGCAACATTGTCTTTTGGATACAGACTTTAATAGACGTTCATCTCTGATTTCAGCATCAGATACAGCAGCTACCACAGCAGAACAATCTTCAGCATAATAACGCGGCAACTCTACAACGAGACAAAATGCCCAGAGGAAAAGCAACGGACACAAAACCGCGCGGCAGGATGACTGCATATGCCTTTTTCGTACAGACGTGCCGCCAGGAGCACAAGAAGAAACACCCTGAAGAGAACATCGTCTTCCAGGAGTTCTCCAAAAAGTGCGCCATGAGGTGGAAGGTAAGAGACGCATTAAATGATATTGTTTATTAACGAATAACTTAGTCCGTTTTGCAAATAAATGCAATCGACTTTGCACAGCGCAAGAGAAATTGAATTTCAAAATTATCGTCCTTTCCACTTTATTTTCTAGAGGTTAGATTAGTAATGCTTTCCTGTAAAAATTAGGTTAGGTTAGGTTGCCCGCGCCTCCGCTTCTAACTATCGACCAACTCCGCGCGTACCACCCCTTTAGCTCTCTCCCCAATCCCAGCTGCGGAGCCACCCTTTTCGTCCGTTACGAGTCCTCTCCATCTTGCTTCTGCATCCTTCCAAAACTCCCGGCCATGTTGGAAGCCTTGTGCGTCGCAGGGTATATATATATTTTTTAATTAAAATTGTATTACACGAAATTGTAACCCGATGGACGTGTATTTGTACGTCGGAAGAAATCGTAGACAATATTTTCTATAATCATTCAGTGGACGAAGGTTTATTTTCTTGGGAATCGTATCGATTTTCTTTATATATATTTATTTATTTGTATTAAGAGGCGGACATCTTGGACGCCGATTAGGTATAAGGCTCGCTGCTTTGTTTTGATTAAGTAACAAGTGAAACTGGAAATCATTATTGCAAAATATTATATTTTATAGAAACCTATAACGTATATCAGGATATTTATTTGACGTTGTTACTTTAAAAACGATGGTTTTGTAAAGTTTCCTTATGAAACTCGAACGTGTATTCCTTCTTCGTCGTCTTTCAGTCAGCCATCTTGGATACCCCTTATACACAATACCATTGTGAAATAAAAAAAAATGTACTCCTTATTTCTGTTATTTACATATTATTTATAAATGAAATTTCACGGCGCTTGTTTATTCTTCGTTTGCTTGATTCATTTCGTATGGCGCTTGCGCGTACGCCTTCTTAATTTTTAATAAGTCGCGTGCCCTTCCGAAACTTGGCGCCGAACTGGCGTTCAATCGATTTTACAGGGCGTCATTTTCCCTTGTCAATTAGACGAGGAGGAAAGTTAATGTTCCCGTAAGGGAAAATTCAACTAAATATAGATATACCCGAACTATTCATATAGTGATTTAATTTATCGTATACGTTAAATCAAATTTTATTTTCGACAAAAGCAAGAACGGCCATTGAGCTCGCATATAAATTGTTAATGAGGCCACATTAGTGGCAGCCGCCGATACTGTAAGTAAATCATTAAAAATCATCTCATTATCTCCTTGTTGCAGACAATGTCCGACAAGGAGAAGAAGCGTTTCCATGAAATGGCTGAGAAGGACAAGAAGAGATACGATGCTGAAATGCAGAATTATACACCACCCAAAGGAGAGAAGACAACAGGCAGAGGCAAGAAGCGCAAACACATTAAAGATCCCAATGCGCCAAAAAGGTCACTGTAAGTATATAGTCTTAAGCTTGATTAAAAATGGCTTGTATATAAATTAAAGAATGACTGAATTTTAAAATGGGTAAATGGAATGATGCAATGAGTAATACTACTAGGAATGTTTGTCTCTGACACACAGGTCGGCATTCTTTTGGTTTTGCAATGACGAGCGTGGAAAGGTGAAGCTCTTAAATCCAGAATACGGTGTGGGTGACATCGCCAAGGAACTTGGCAAGAAGTGGTCTGACGCAGACCCCGAAACCAAATCCAAGTACGAGGCTATGGCAGAGAAAGACAAAGCACGATACGAGAGGGTATGTATTAACTTCCATACGTTATATCATACAATAATTAGCCGCGATACCATTTGGATTTTCTGGAAAAGGAAAAAGAATTTAGATTCAATAGTCGAGACACGTTTAAATCCTTTCGATCGGTCTCTCGATCATATGCTTTTGGATTTCATATGTAAAGTCACAGTAGTAGAGTTCATTGATTCTGTGCTTATAAATAAACAATCTGGAATTAATCTATCAACAGCTTTTGTTATTGATTTGTTATTCCATTTATTTTCAAGCTTCTTTCTAGCTCATCGATGCATTATTATACTTTCAATAAGTTTCAATGTTTCGTTACATTTTTGTTTGGTTTTTACATCTTTCGAGTCTTTGAATTCTGCAAGTCAACAGTATAGATATTATTCTTCATTATCGCCGTTAATTTTACTAAATTGTACCAAAAAAAAGACTACGTACAGCCAAACGTAGAATTAAGGGCGCAAAAACAGCGTCTACGTGGGTTCGGCATAGCAGCAAAAAAGCCAAAACCTGCTGGTGTTTCTTCGTGTTGAAAGCAAAAAAAAATCCAAAAGCAATGCTAAAAAGAGTAATGGAGACGAAATTGGTCGGAGCCAGAGGATATCTCGAGGGGTCTGTCTGTATGCAAAAGAAAATGAAAGCGAGAGACAAAGAAAGGCAGAGTAGAGAGGGTTGAAAGATGGGAAAACGAGAAAATCCAAAAAGCACTCCGAAAACGAGTCAGGTATATCGGCCTGGTGCTTCTGCCACCTAAGTATCCGCGTATCGAGTGTATGCGTGTATTTTACGGTGCGTGCGCGTACCCGGTGGTTACCCATTCTGGCGGTAGGTACTCGGTAATAATTAAGCGTGAATTGCTCACTGTGTCTGTACTAATATTGTCTTTTCCCCATTGGGTGTTCCCCTACTTCCTATTTTTTAGGAGATGACAGCGTACAAGAAGAAGATGAAGGACGGCGGTCCAGGAGTTGGAGCACCGGCGAATGCCATAAAACACGATAGCGAGGAGGATGCAGAGGAAGAGGATGGCGAAGAGGACGACGAATAGCCAATGACGAATAGATCAGCGAGCTCTACGCCGTGTCCTCAAGCGATCCCGAAGCATACCTCACCTACTGTACATACCATTGACCTTAGCGTGAGCGTACTTACACCACCAGCACACCAGAACAACCACCATAACAACCACTACCACCACCACCAACAACACCATTAGGAAAACAAATAACTAATCCTAATCCACACTCCTAACCAAATCTCTATACGTCGTACCCACCTTTCCCTTTCCGATTTTCGTCAATAGAACCGTGGAGTACGTATGCTGCTGCTGCCGCTACACCACTACTACCACCATCATTGTCCGCTGCTCTGTCGTCATTTCCTGAGCGTTTAACACGAAATGAAGATATTCAGGTTCCTGTTATTCCTTTCATTGCTTTTTGAATTATCCCCTTCATTCTAGCAATATCACTACACACACCACCCACTATTATCCTGTATCCCTCTTCACCCAGATCCCGCGATTCTACGAGTAACACGCGTTATTTTAACGAAGACAACAAAATGGATGGTATGCGAGAGTGTATAACCTGTGAAAATGTGTTTAACTGAGTGAAAGGAGAATGCATGAAAGTGACATAGAGAGCACGAGAGAGTAAGCGAATGCGAGTAAGAAAGGAAGAAAGAAGATTGGAGAGAGCGCGAGATAGGGAGAGAAAACGGGTGAAATAGCATTGAAAGAGAGAGCAAGAGTGGGAGAAAGAGATTTAACGGGAGTGAAAGAGACAGAGAGAAAGGTTGAGTATTATTGACTATTTGCCTGAGAGTAGCCGTGTGAGTGGCATTTGTATTTTAACATATTGATGATTAAATAGTAACATATGTAAAGTGGCATAGGTTAGGGAAAGCGACTATAGGTGCCCCCACCCCCGGTCTACGTTTTAATGTCCGGTCGAGAGCGCAGGGCCGCGCAAATCGCTTGAAACAAAAGAAAACGAAGAAAAAACCTCCAGTTTATCTCTCTCCGATCCTTCTCTCATGCTCTCCGAAGGACGCGACCCCGCGACTCGCGACTAGCGACTTTGTCGATAAGTCAATCGCCGACAACCAATTGTCCATTATAATAACTATGACTCGCGATAGTCCTCGTTCACTCTAGGATCATATAGACATTTACATACATACATTACATACATGCGTTTAGTACATAACACGACACAGTTAATTTTTTTTTTATTAGCATTAGTAGTTTCTTTATTTCAGTGTCTTTTTGTCCTAGTGCCGCGATAAGACTGCTGGATATTCCCATGAGTTACGACATCCTTGTCGAACGTGTTCATTACTACAATTTTCCAGGCGAATCTGAAAAGACCTAATATTTGATTACGATGGATATTCGTATTATCCTTTCATCATAATTGTATTTTTCTTTATCTTTCGTTAACTGATTACTGAATATATTTCTCTTAAGCAGGGTAATGCTTCTTTCCTTTATCGGTCTTTTTAAACTAAATGCTTGTGATTTCGCGTTGTTTCTTTCAGTTTTGGAAATTTGCTACCATAATCGCATTCTCGGCACTGGGACAAACTGACCTAAAAATTGAAACAGTCCAAGACGTTGTTACTCGGTGTCGTCGGGAAACGTTCATTTCTTTACGTTTTTTTTTCTTTGTTCTCCCCATACGGTGCGTGATTAGTTGGGAAACGTGTGTTTTGAATGATTTAATTAAAATTGTAATTTTCGTGAAAGATAAGCGTGTCTAATGTATTTGTATTAAATTTCTTTTACGTTACTTTATTTCGACATTTTTTTTTTTAACTTTGACTCACTGGTTCTAAGAGGCCGTCGAGATGCAATCACCAACAGCAGATAAAATGATAAAATTCTTCGGTTCCGTCAACCATGTCTTGATACGTATGTTTTATTAAATTTTGCCTTTAATGCGAATTCGAGTAACCAACATAATGGGCTGTTTCACTGTGCGAATTCTGTTACGTCATATTGTACGCTATATACATATTATGTATATATATATAGATATGCATACGGACACAGGACATAAAGACGTGCCGCGACTCTTCGATACTTTCTCCGTATTGGAATGTTAATCGCGCAATATTTTTTTCGCGTGCACCAAAAAATGCGTGTAAACAGAGATGAATAAAAGCGAGACACTTTTTTTTAATTTTAATTGTCGCCATTAAGTTAAGAATCACCACCACCCCGCCCCGCCCCCACCTCGCCGACTAATTATACACTGCGACGATATACGGAGACTCATAATGGCAAGAACAAAATACCGAGAGAGAGAGAGAGAAAGAAAGAGAGAAGAGAAGCAATGACAAGAACAGCAACTTAACAAGAACAGTTGAAATATTTAAGGACGATGACCGGCCGCATATGCCATGCCAGCATACACATGTTGAGAACACTACTAGTTGAGCTTGATTGACACAAGACAAAGCGATGCGCTTCGGAGGGCGTCCCTTCGGAGAAGACAACACATTAACTGTAAAATATGAAATTGTAATATTTTAATACTGATTTGCCGGATGTGCATAATTTTAGAGAAAAGAAAAAGGTGAAAAAAGATGCGACGAAGAATGCGTTTGAATGAGATACAAAACAAAAAGATATGACGACGGCAGAGAGAGGCGCGAGCTAGCTAGAGATACTAGACGTTAGAGAGTTGAGTGACTGGAGAGAAAGAGAGAGAGAGAGAGAGAGAGAGAGTATGTGGGTGAGAGAAAGAGCAAAAAAGTAGAATGAGAACGTAGATAAGGCGAAGAGTAATAAGGATTGCGAGAGAGTGAGAGTGCGAGCAAACGTATCCCCTTGATAATCCAGAGATAAGAGGCGGATATAAAGAAAAAATGAGAAAACTTAAAAAAAAACATGTAATGTAGCTCGTTTCTAGGCACTATTAATCGCGGTGTAATATCAAACAAGAAGTTTCCGACGGAGAATTGTTTTGTGTGCGCACGAGCGTCTTATAATAATGAATTGAAGACAAAGAAAATGAGAATGAAATAAAAAATAAAAAGTTATAAGACAAGACAATGTTACGTGTGAGGCATGAAACACAAAATTATATTTATGAGAGAATAAGGAGAGGAGGAGCGCATTCGTGAGAGAGAAAGAGGAGAGACTCTTTGATATCTACGTTTATATTTTAAAACGAAACATATGAGTAGGAAACGGACGTTAATTCCGTATGTAATCAAAAGGGCATCAGTCCGTTCGATGGACTTCTTTTCCTTTTTTTTTTTTTTTGAAATACTCGTTAAGTTCTCTGCATTTTTTCTTTTTCCTTACATCCATCGTCATGAAGGGCATCTATTTGAACTTATCGTATGAATTCCAACATCAATCTTTGATCCTGCAGGCTAACACAATTTTTTGGGGAGAAGCATTCATTTTCAAAAATGGGAAAAAAATAATTGGACATTGGTGTCGTTCGAAGGAGCTAAAACCACAAGGAAAATTCAACACGTTGAATACTGAGGAGGCGATAGTGAGAGCGAGAGAGGGAGGGAGAGTGAGATATATTAGGGAGGGACAGTGAGAGAGAACGTAAAGAGCGAATGCGAGAGAGAACGAAAGAAAACGAGAGAATGAGATTTTCCCTGCGTTAACTCTTAGGGAATTTATTAATGATAGTTACATGATGGCAAAATGTTTGTTTTGTATATCTCTTAGGGATAAATAAACTTTTCAAAAAACCAGCAAAAAAATAAACGGCAACGTAAAGATAGAAGAGAAACGAAATGCGAGGACGATAAAATTCGGGCATCGTGATTGCTACTAAAATACTAATTATTACTCTTACTCTACGTGTCATGTGGCGTAACGCGAGAGAAACGGCGTACACGAGTGACAATTGCGACGATAACACTGTTGTTGTACGTGCGGGACAAAGAGAGATAAACTAAAGAAAAAGGATGATGAAAATTAGAAAGAATCTCTTCTCGTGCCTTTCGAAAGTCTCGCGTTTCGGCGAAGAAAATTATTTTTTTTTTTTACTCGGTTTTCGTGGATTAGCTGCGTGCCTGAATAGGTACGTGCATATTGTTTTTAATTTTTACTTTTATTTTAGAAACTCGAAATTTTAACTTCGAATCTTATTCGAGAGCGCGTTGTTCTTATGTGAAAAAGAATGATTTTTCATCTTATATATTTTCTTTAATTTCTTATTTGACAATCGAACTTAGCGAAGGAGAGTTCTGGAAAATACAATCAACAAAAAAAAGGCTAATTGTTCACACCCGTCCACCAGTGTCGTCGGAAGGGAAATAAAGAGGAAAATTGTAAAAATCCAACGAGGCTTTGTTTACATGCTCTCTTCCTTTTTTTATTTTCTTGACTCTCATTGTTTATTCCTCTCGTTCAGAATTTCACAATCACTTCTGTACAATGAGAATTTGATAAAAGATACTTTTCGTTTATTGGTAAAAAACATTTATATACACATTTCACAATAATGGAAACAGGCACTGCCGGCTATTTATATACATATATTTTTGTTATTAATCTTAACTTTACTCATGTAGTATTTTCAAAATGGAGGCTACTTCGTTTTTATGTTCTGCGATTATTTGAAAGAATTCTCGGAAAAATCGACTGGCTTGTCTCTCAAGAAAAGCTTTACGTCTTTCCAAAGCGTCCAGTTTTTCTCTGGATTCTTCTAGGTCCTTTGTAAAACTTTCAAACTCCGAAGAAGGTTCCTGCAGTAGTTTAATATTATCCTGCAAGTCCTTTATCTGTTTTCTTAATAATGCTTCTTCTTCCTTGTACTGCTTCTTGATATTTTTAATCCTAAGCTTCTTCTCCTTTAGACTTTCAACGACACTCTGATGCTCCGTTTCCAAATTCTTCAGTTTTTCCTGCAGTGTCTCGTAGTTCTCGCTCTGCTGCTCTATTGAGTTTTCTGTTAAGGTTAATTTTTGATCTAACTGTTTTTTCAAATGATCAGCAAGACTTTTCTTTTCATTGAGAATCTCAAAAATCAATGAACTTGATACTTCCTTCTCGGGCATCATCAAATCATTTATATTGATTCCAATGCTAGCATTGAAATTCAAGACAATGTCCTTATTGTAAGCCAGAATAACTTTGTTCAAGTTGTTTCTTGTGGATGCTAGTTTGATATCCAAAGAGTAAATAGTCTTCTCTAAGTCCTTTAATAGCTCGTCGACCTGGTGCAAGTAGTTTTGACTTACACTACACTTCTCGACAATTTCATCGCGTTCCGCGGCAGACATTGGCTGTTCTGCTATTAATATTTCCATTTCGCGTTTACGCGCTTCGTGTTTTTGAATTTCATTTCGTAAAATTGCAGCTTCTGATTTCATTTGTATAAAATCTCTTTTGCTTTCGTTTATGTATTCTTCTTCAGCTCTGATATCCTCTAATTGTTTTAGTTCGTCAGCCTTCAAGGATGATAAAATGTCTTCTAATTCTTCGGTACATTTACTGACACTTCTGTTATTGTCTTGGACCTCTGTTAATTTTTTCCTTTCAATTTTCAGTTCGTTTTCAGCTGCCAGAATATTGTCCTCATTGACACCGATTTGGTTGGATAATTCTTGGAAATGCTGTTCGAGCAGTTTTGCTTCTTCGTCCAGTTTCTCTTCGTTCCAGGCTGTGTAACAATTCAACATAGCTTCAAAAGTACTTCTGTTAAATAAACATTCTGTTGCTGTTGCTCCATGGTATGGTAAGTTCTTCACTTGGAAACTGTAGGTGGCTATATCCATCACTTCGCATAATTCTATCAGCCAGGAAAGTAAGCCAAGAACATGGGGCCAAGAATGCATGGTATTGGCTGTTTTTAACCAGGATTTATTAACTATGGCAGGATAATGAAGTTTCTTGCTAATGTTTGGCAGTTCCTCTATGTAATTACTCATACTGAGAATCGGTTTGATATTTAAAAGATTCAACAGGAGTGCTGCAACATCGACAAACATCTTTAAACTAATAGGCTTTAAACTTCCACTAGGGTTAAGTAGACAAGACTGTTCAATGTTTCGCATATATTCATCAATTCTTCGTAGCATTTCAATTTGATAGCCTTTATCTGACAAAGGTCGTGTATCTTTCCTGGTTCCTTTTGCCCCTAGAGTGCTAGCTCTTTCAGCTGATGGAGAGCGTCCCCGTACTATACTGCCAGAAGGTAGAGCCAATGTTGCTCGACTAGAAGTAGTCAGAGGAGTTTTTGGAGTTACAGATCCATAGTGGCCCATGGAAACTTTACCTACGGAAAGGAGCACATAAATATTTCTTGAAAACAATTATACTGTAACAGTAAGGGTTATATAATTTATATATACCAGGTAGCTTTAAATTCGATTTTCTTGAAGGTCCATCAATGGATGAGGATCTTATTCGTGGTCTAGGAATTTGTGAAGAGTCTCCAGAAGTTGAAGGAGCCCTAGATCTTGCCAGTGACAGCTTTCTAGCATCATTTCGTGTAGGATCTCTATCTTCTCTATCAAAAGAAGAAATTCTCACTGGATTTAAGGACGATTTACGTCCTAATGAGTTTTGCCGCATGATATCTTATGTTTCTCAATAAAACTTCGGTTAATAAACGTTCACAATCCACAAACACGACTGTTAAGTTGATGCACAACATTCAAAATTACCAGATTACCACAGTTTACACATTCTATTTGAATTTCATATAACGGACAGACGCAATAGATATATAGTTGTAGATGGCGCGACCGACATTTCCTCATACACTACATCTAGCGGGTTGACACTGTATTATTAAAAAAAGAAAGAAATACATTTTTGTTGTTTATTATAATTTAAATCTTTTCCAAAATTACACACCAATTTCCCTGATCGTAATAAACATCGCACACTTTAGCGTTAGCAATACTTCGACAAAGCTCAACTAATTCTCCTTCTTGGAAGACGTGATAAAATCTCAAAAAGTTTCCACCGTCCTTTCTCTTCCATGGTACCAAAACATCCTCGTGGACGAATTCTGTTCGGTTCTCATGTATCGGCAATACAATTCCATGGCCTGTCTCTTTGTGGGAGCACTTCGTTGTCTCTATGTTCTTATCGCGACTGGTAGAGAATTTTAAATACGTAGATGCAACAGACTGTCTCCTTTGCTCTTTAGCCCAGACATAGATAAGACAGCGGCCACCAGGTCGTAGAATTCTCACTAATTCTTCAATCGCCCTTTTCCTTCTCAGCTCCGTTGACAAATGATGAATTACAGCTATACTCAAAGCAGCATCCAGTAAATTATCTTTATATGGAAGGTAGAGACAGTCTGATAGGAATACTTCAAAGCTTCGCATCCTGCATACTTCTAATAGACTATTGCTCCTGTCGCAGCCAACCTTTAATTAGATTATATCAAGATAGATCGATATGGATTGTTCTCAATTAAAACTGATAAGATTCTATTTCTGTGATTTTTAATATTAGTTTAATTTTTATACCTTAACTATATCTGGTCTTCCAGCCAGATACTTTCCATTTCCACAACCTACGTCAAGTAGTAAACCTCCTTTCTCTATGGTATCTAGAAACTTACTGACATTAGGCCACTGTTTATGTCTGGTTTCACTGAAGTGATTAGATATTTCTTCATAAACCTATGACGATGAACGGACGTATTGATAATTGAAATTCGATAATATATTAGATATAAATATTGTACCTGATGGACGTAGCAATCTTCGAGACCAGGCGCTACATTGTCGTTAATTTTTTGTGTAATGTCCCTGCGCTTTGAGTCACAAAATTCCGGAAATGTACATTGACAATCGCCTCTGCGAACTTTTCTGAATGTGAACGACGTCCGAGAAGTTCTGGGTTTTGTGGTGATGCCGTTTTCTGTCTTAATTATATCACTGTGTCTTGGACAGATTCCATGGGACCAGGCGTAACGTGCCTCGCCACTCATTATTAAGAGAGAACGTGGAGGGAGGAACAGTGTAGTCTTTTTATTGCCGTTTTTAAAATTCATAACGCAGGCTGATCCCAGTGATAAAGAGATAATTGTATCCTCAAATGGGCTATGGGTATCAATGTGTGCTGGAATTCCTGAAAAGAATTATATTTGAAATATAGAAACATTAACTATTAATATTGAAAAGATTACCGATACCTTGTCCAGGCATATATCTGTTGATTGTCAGTTGATCATAATTATAATGTCCACAATTATGTTCCTCAAATCGTTTCTGTAGATATTTATAACTCTCTGGAATAGGTTCTATAGGCTGTTCAGGATCGACAAGGTTTGTATCATATTGAAATTCATATCCAAAGTGCTGAACTTGACGATGTTTTAATTCCGAGGCTGTTTTACCTGGAAAAATTAATTTATACTTATACTATTTTATTTTTTACTAAAAACTTGATTAAATTTTATACATATTTTGTAATTTGGTTTTACCATTTAGGTTCCAGTTTAAGGAATGGAGAAGCGATGCTTCTTCTTCCTCGCTAACAAATTCCTCTATCAGTTTTAATCCTGGAGGTAACGCAGCATTCATATAATCATCCTCTCTTGTAGGAACTAGAGAAACAAATGTACTTAGTCCATACTGAAGCATAATTCTTGCCAAAAGAATGGAGAATGGTTATTACTTATAAAAGATATATATCTTAATGCAATCGATACCAGATTCTACGTAGGACAAATAGAATGGTGTTGTCCTCCCTGGAAGTTTCATCCTCCCATGGACGTTCTCATAAAAAATTGTTGAATTCTGCACAGTAGGCATATCAAGGAAACAGTAGGATTTTCCTACAGGCATGATGAAATGGCATTCCAACAGATTGCAGATAGGCAATACGTCAGCAACGATATCTTTCAGAGTTTCTCTTTTCAATCCTGTAACCAGTCCTGCGTTGCAAACCATAAGGAACTAGAAAATATGATAAAAAAATTAGAAATTTACTAAATAACATGAATATTCCAATTCTTTCAAACAAACCCTAGTTGGTAAATCCGATGCCTTAATATTCAAATCCCGTGCAAGCCTATGCTGTGCTCGTTTTTGTTTCCTGAGGCTTTTACTTTCATTTTTACCAATTTCATTGGTTGCCATCACTTGCATCACTTATGATTAGTCAAATAAACAATAATTAATAGAGTCAACGTAAGATAACATAACCTAATATTACTGATTATTACTGACATAGAGTAGTGTTAACTTATGCCACATGAGGCGCACGTGTTCCAACTTTCATTATTGTTAATGGTGGATTGCTCTGATTCTAGAGAAATTCGTTAGAATACGTTGAATGAATTTTCCGCAAAGCGTCTTCTGGTGGCAGATAAATAGTTATGTGAAACAAAACTTAAAAGGAATTGTTAATCACGAGTCTGTTAAACAATAAAAGTTTAGCTGTAAAGAAAGCACAACCACAGATTCAGTACTACGTAACTGTTGCATTTTGAAATATGCATAACCGGTTGCATATTGGTAGGCGCCTTTTACTTTCGATTCATAATTAGCATTGAACGCATACAACGCACAACTGGATACAAAATTAAACCATTCGTTCTTATACAAACCTTTTACTGTAATCAATGACTTTTCAGGCTGTCTTATGTTGTGTAGAACTGTCTCTCTCAGCTGGAAAGCATCCATTACGTATCAACTGTCTGATATCTTGACAAACGGTTAACAGTCAAAGAATTTTTCACTCCTTTATTTCAATAAGAGTTTTGAAATCCTTTGCGTGTAATCCGAATGCAATGCAGTACTTCAAAACGTGCCATGGTTATCATCGCTAAACGTTGCAAGCCATAAACCAAACCGAATTGTTAAATTCCTTATAGTGGTCAGAAATACCCTGTCTACTTCCGAGTTGCTGTATCGAAATTGCTAAAAGAAAGCGCTACTGGAAATTGTGTAAGAGTCAGGAAATTCTTTGAAATTTCCTTCCGGCATCGACAGTTAAAGCATGATAGTAGGAAGTATTTGAAAACTCCTAGAAGATAAAAAGAAGAAATTTCCACACTACAAGGTTCTTTAATAAAATCCAAGCTATATACCATTATACCAATATTCCACAGCAAGTAAATTGCGCCGTTCAATTTCAGCCGTATAAATTATCGTAGAAGAATGCCGTTCACTGAGTAATATACTGTCCTACGTACTTATAAGACATTCAAGTTAAAATTGTGGCCGACTACCATTCTCCAACCTGATCATCGTCAGAATGAAGCCGGTGATTCCAATGCTGGGTGGTTGGCTGATTAACTGGCTAGCTGGTTGGTTCATGTACACCGTTTCGCTGGAAGAAGTGAAAGCAGACGTGTATGATCAGACCGCGAATAGTATGGTTTGTATTATGTACCTAGCTTTACTTAGAGTGTGTTTGGATTCTAGGGCCTCAGGATAGGGTTTGAGATAGAAGGTAAGCGAGGCGTTAAGAGAGAAATAATATTGAGATGGAGGTTGAGAGGCTATGAGTAAGGAGAGAGAAAGAGAATAAAAGAAGAGAGTAACCGAAGATCGTTAGAGAGCGAGAGAAGAAAAATTCAGGGAGCTCGGTGACTTTGCTCAGGATTGCCAGTCACTTCGAGACCATCGACGGGGAATGTTCTCCACCTTGTTCTGCCAACATTCGAGAGACAGACACTTAGAAGGGATATTTTTTCTTGCCTGAATATCTGAATTTTTGTTTGTTACGAGGAAAAACCGTATACCAGAATTCTTGTGAGTTTACTTTTCTTTTTGATATTTTTTATGTAGTATATAGATTGCGTTTTATGATAGGAGGTGCTCAGTCATTTTATGTTACATTATGTTAAAGTTTATTATTGTAGTTGTATGGTGCGCATGAAACAACTATAATTATTGTAATGATACTTTTATATGAGGATGTTGAGGCGACTCTATTTTCTCATTGATCAGGACTATATTGAATCAATGAATTAATTGAGAGCAGGTCGATGGTTACGGTTTCTAAACAAATAACGGACAATTTTTTATGCAATTATTTGTGAATTCTTGAAACAATTGTATATTCTATACAGTACACTGTGGATATGCTAGTATTCTTTTTTGTTTAGGGTATTAGCAATAACTGGCATAAGGATTTCTAATAATTTGTTAATGTCTCGTTATAGGGGAATTTTGGAATTCTATATACATATCTACGTGTAATGTGTTACGTGATATTTAAATAATTGGATAAAATTATCATCGTGATATATGTCGCCGGGTGGTTATTCTTTCTTACCATTTTGGAAATTTTTCGTTTGGCAATTCGTGTAACGCGGATGACTGAATATTATATTGCCGGAAGTGTCGGCAAGAATCTCGCTCGAGAAAGTTCACGAGGAACGAATGAATATTTATGGGACGAAATACGTATAGAGCGCTAAATTCAAATCTCCAATCACTTTCTCAGATTATAAAAATGAAGAGCTAATCGATAATTCCACTTAAAAAAATGACAAGACCTACCAGTTACTCGGAAGCGTTAAAAAGATAAGGAAAAGAAAAAAGAATCGATTAAACATCTTCAGAAAAATCGATACACGAAATAACACACATTGGAAAGTACATTAAAACAGAAGTGTAAAATTGCTATTGGGGCTATTAGTCAATTTCTCCACAGTTAAGTTGTCAATACTTTTTATAATACACAATCGACTAAATTGTCAGTCGTGGTTAATATTTTTTCTCACTTGCAATTCTCGTTTGTGGTTCTTCGCCATTATTCAACGTGTGAATTAAATGTTCTCCAGCAATCTTAGCCAGATTGCGCGGTGTCGTTGGATAATACAATTTGAGAGATTGTATAGTTTGAGGAACGAATTTGCGGTCGTGGACACGTCCGACGAATTCTCTTTCGATAGAAATTACCAGCTGGCAAAAAGAGTATTGACTTCGGCTTCTATAGACGTGGGTTTAACACTTAAGGTTCGTTCACACTGATCGTGTATACTGTACCAGTGAGCATTTGCGAGCCAATACAGCTACTAGTCTACTATACTTGTTGGTAATGCTTTTTCTCACTAGAGAATTTTTCACATGCGAAGGACAACTTGCGGTCGTCGTCAATGCTAAATGTGGAAAATATATAGGGACACTGTACTGTTACTTGTACTATTGAAATTCTTAAGCCCACGACAACATCAAAAAATTGCCGTTCTGGGAAATGCAATATTTATGTACTGGGAAATAAATACTTTTATTGCACTATGGCATGATTATATAAAAAAAGTAATTGCGCTCCAGTTTCACTGACTTAATGTTATACAGTAACGAGTTGAGAAGTTTGGATTGCGATATGATATTTTTGTTAGTAGTCATATTGTCATTTGGTGAAAAGAAATCGAGATTATTTTACCAGTTGTCAAGAACAAATATGTTTGGATGTTCCAGTTCGATTTTGAGTAACAAATATTGATAAAGAAAATAAAAGTCAGGTGCAAAAATTTTCTATTTGTTACCGATGATAGGCAATGGAAAAAACTGCAACAAAAGAAAAACAGTTGCTCCAGATCCACACAACAATATTTTTCTGACGAATAGTAGGGATTCTTATAATATAGAGAATAACCACGGAATAGTAAAGGAACGTTCTACTCTTGCTTTTTGTAGGCCATTTTTTATCCTCACAACGTTCCACCATGTTTTTCTTAATTTTATCCTCATTCAAGAATTCCATTTTATTCGCATTGACAATCAGGAGCGCTGATTTGCTTTTACCTGTGAAAAAAAAGAAAAGAAATCGACAATTAAGTACACAATTTTTCCTGTCAATATATGCCAGTCAAAGTACGCGTACCTTAATGATTTTTTCGTCAACCTATTACTATACAGTTAAGATTTACTCCATTGTCCCTATTGTTGCTATCTCTGCTCGCCGGTAATTGTACAATTTTCATGGAACATTTAACGTACCTATTCAGTCGTATCGGGATGGACATTTTTTCAATGACACAGTCATTATTATTTCCAATTATCCTATGACACGTTACAGAGCTGTAACAATTATCCAATGACACAGTCATTATTATTTAAATTCAGATCATCGCGACAAGTGAGTGACATCTGACGGATTTTTTAACTGATACAACAACATGCAAAACTTACTCAAGTCATTTATAGTGACCGAGTCGTGACTTGCTGCATGAAATTTAACAGTGACAGAAATCTCTATTTAACCATTAAGGTTTTCTACTGACAGTATATTATGCTCATTGATACTATGACTATCCTCTACATGATGATCAGTTATTTGAATACTATATTATGACCTTACAAAATGGAGTTGACAGAAGTAATTCTTGGCAGTACATTTATTGCTTAAAAAAGCAACAGAGCATGGACAAACGCCTTGAAGACAAAAATAACAAAATCATGATACATGGTCATTTTTCATTTCGTTCTCTCTCTTTCATGCTGCGTGTCAAACTTGACAAATTGTCATATTAAAAGAATTCGCATGCGTAGGATGAACAATGACAATATATGCGAGATGCGACAATTGGTGGGTTCCCCACTACAACACCCTCCACGAATCCCTAAAAATCCTTGCCTGGAACCTCGGCAAGGTCCTTCAAGAAATTCCAATGCTCGAACAAAGATCTTCCTTGAGTAGAATATGCGCAACGAAAACCGAGTGAAAGTACATCAGTAGCATAGGCAGCGTACAAGTAGTGGCGCAGTCAGGCAGCGTTCTAAAAGTAATGGCAGGTAGATACAGTATAACGAGAATAGATACTAAAAACATGCTGGATAGTGTAGATAATGGAAAAGTAGTAATATGGCTGCTAAGACTAGTACTGGATGTATTAATAGTATATACAGTTAGTACGTACTTGGTATAGGAGATATATATATAGTAAAATCCGGATTGGCATGAATACCAATATGGTATAGTGCATGTCTATATATCAGAAAGACTCCGTTCCTGATATGAATACACGTGCAGGCTTCAGGTGAATTCTTACAGAACGTGTCTTTGCGTTCCTGTATATCTATAGATAGGTATCTACATATGTTAGAATGTATACACTTACATACATTGGAGAGTGCGAATACCGTTCTATCGCTATAATTGGACTACGATTCAGATTGCATTAGGTTTTCAGCGATGAAGTTGCAATTCATAGTGTTTGAAGCGTTTCATCGGTTTTACGAACACAAAACTGAATAAGATGCACATTCGGACAATGATTACGTGCCCGTTTGACTTGGCTGCATTTGAAAAGCAGCAAGAAATTGACTGTTGCAAAATCACAACCGACTAATCAGTGGTTGATCGGCAATTAATTGGTAGACGCTGTAAATGTTGTCATTCATCCAAAATACGAATTTTTATTGCTGGTTCTCTTTCTTTTCTTTTCGTTTCATTATCTTGTCCTTATGACGTGTCCCTGCTAGTTTGTTATTCGTTTATGTTTTATCAATAGTGTCACGTATTGTCTCCCATTGTTCAGTGTTTCTTTCCTTTTCTCGATGCTCTCTTATTATTGAATAAAATTTCTCCTTGTCCAAGGCACGATCATCCTTTATATCGTGGCTTGACCTTTCTTTCGAAATCTAAAGTACCTAGAATTTTGTGAATTTCTTTATTTTTTATACCTAATTATGTTTTAGTTACTTTTGCTGCGCACTATTACCTATCGTGAATTTGAAACTGAGAGTTCATTTCGTTTTCGACGAAATGCTGATACCCATAATGAAGATACAGTATATGGCGGACGTTGGGTTTATAGGAGGGTCAAAGGAATCTTATTTTGTGGCCGGAGGGCTTCCAGCCAGACTCGGAATTGATAGTCGCTTTCACTATCCGGCAAAACCTACGCGGGTCTCGCCGACTCCTTCCTTGTAACTCGATTATCCCACTTCTTTTATTCACCCTCTGCCTCTCGTACCCTTTGCCCTCTCCTCTGTCTCCTTCAGTTTCTATACAGAATATTTCAGGATGGCAATAAAAAAAATAAGCGTATAAAAAGTGTCATAGATAACGGCCTGAATCAATAAAACTAATTTTAATCGAATATTGCAGTATATGGAGAAAAAAATATCAGGGTCCTTAAATGATAAATCAAAATGGTTCTCTCGATCAAAGATCCTGTAACGCCACATATTCGGCCTTTATAACCTGTTTGCATGTGTGAAAGAATGACAGTACCTATTTTTATTTGTCTTCTTCAAAGATCCGGGACTTTATGTATCTGTATATTTATTTAATTCCAAGAGAAGCCATTATACGGCCTTAAAGAAAATTCTACTTGAAATTGGAAGAAAAAAAAAAACAAATACTAGTTTTAGGTAAAATCCTCCGACTTCTTAGGATCTTATGAGTGGTTTTAACGATGAAACATTCATGTTAATCACCGAACGACAAAACGCAAGCAAAACGCACCCAAAACGCATGCGAATTCTTTTGTTGATTCAAGGATATCTCTTATATTCAAGGTCTACACGACTTTGCATCTTGTTGTTTTATCATATACATCCACTCATGTACCTTCTACTTGAAATACGTAGGAATGTGAGCTCCCATGAAATCCATATATAATTATTGTTACAAGGGCGAACCTGCAAATTGTATAAATTATTAAAGCAGTATAGATACAATGAAATAAGACAATATTCATCGCCTCGTACAGATTATTAATTTTATCAATTAAAATTCACTAACGTAATTTTTAAAAATTTCTCAAGAAAAACTTTCTGTCTATTGCTTTTGTGCTGGATTATGAGGATCGTTAATCAGTTGCAATATTATGATATATAATACCGGTAGTATTTAAACTCAGTATGAAGATGAGTTTTTTTAACTACCGCCTCAGGCCTTATAAGTAATCTTCCAGGAAGGCACTGTATTCCAAACGGAGACTGTTTGGCTACTCGCGCTTGGTGCGGTCATGAGTATGGCCATGATCTTGTAACGATTGGTCAAGAATCGCTAGTATTCGGCCGATGACCGGTATTACATTAATATATTCTTGAACATTAGCATAAATGATTTTTCGAGTGGTTGACGAAATTCTTATAAATCTTCGCACAACGCGTATTCTACGACAAGCTGTGTAAATCATCGTGGAATGAAGATTCTCTATTTTCAAAGAATCCGAAAGAGTATAAATCTATAAATTTAATTTAAAAAATCTTCGTTTTTACCGAGCATCACATTTAGTTCGATGACCGTTAAACTATTACATTTTTTACGATTTTTTTTCTTATTTCATAGGGCACAGTTGATAGCTATTATTGAATGGTGTTTTTGTCTTCTTCTAGTAATCGCACGATTTCTTTATTCTTTATGGAATTTGATTCTACCGATATAATAGTTTTTGTGGTAAGTATAACACTGCTCGTTCTACAGCGATCGGCGCAGTGTCTGTACAAATGTTTGTCTGGTCATTGCGGCCGAGGATGCCGCAGCATCCCGTTTCGATGAAAGTCGTCTCGAAAGTCGCGGATACTGATTTTCCTCGTGAGACACTGATTTCTCTGAACGAGAACGGAAGTGGGGAAGTATTCTCGATGAGCTCAAATGCACGGTATACATAATAAATCATTAAATCAATCAGAAATTAAACACAGATAAACAGATGATTATACGGTAATATAGACGAAGGATAAATAAATAGTGCGTGTCGCGATATATTCGTAGCATTGACTTTTATGACTTTTAAAATGTTTATAGCGTGCGATTTTACCGCCGTCTATGGTGAATTTGCAACTTTATGGCCGAAGAATTAAAATATTCTTCTTATATAGGGTCTATTATTACTGATTTTGTTTTACTCATTCCGAAATACACGTCACTCTTAGCTGTCATGTCGTAAAATAGGCACGTGACCCTCTACTTTGAGAATAGTAAAAATTCATTTACGATCGAACTTTCCATTGAAGTTAACATACCAAATAGAAGGTTCGCGATACCTATAAGGCCTCATACTGTCAGTGGTGAATTCCGTGGACATTGTCCTGGCGCATAATGGACCAGGGTCACCTTGGTGAAGTGAGAGAAAAAGCCAAGAATTCGACCATTCACCATTCCCCTTAGGTTTGCAACCTGCGCGCTGCGCAGATAAGAAAAAAAAAGGAGTAGAAAAGGAAAGAAACATTCCATTCGCCATTACATAATCGTGGTAAAGCTATATAGATCGATATAAATCGTCTCCCTAAACGAGTACATACATATAAAGTCAAACCAAAAACCGGTATATAAAAAATCTTGTGGAATTCATTATTTCCCGTTTTTTGCCGACAGTTTTCTTGACGCGAGTTATAAAACTGCAAGATTCCTTTTGTAGCCACTCCCATTAGCTTGTCTGGCACGTGAACAATCCGGTACAATCGCGACAACACAACCTTGACCGATCTAGGGATTTTTCATGGTATCAAAGTTTTCTCCACCATAGCAACACTCGCCCTTATCAAATTCCCTAGGAAGTTTTTAGGTTACAAGGGATGTTCTCGGAGCTGTCATGTATCTCTAGGGTAATTTTCTCACGCAGCCAATCGCAAAATACAGACCCCATAGACGCGTTACATTAGAAAACGGATTACGAGGCCGGCTTTGGCGCAACAGCGTGAGAAAACGCGAGTGAAAGGTTCTCGACTACTAGTCTAAGAGACGAGGACTGCGCAGTGAACACTGGACTCGGTAATCCTGTTCGGGATCATTCAGGAATCTTTGGAAAACTTTGAATTTATTCTAATCGCCGATTTCGGCTATATCATAATTTTCGGTAGAATCGACTTAGTTTGGGTCATAGCGTAAAACAGTATTAAAATGTTACGATGAAAGTTCGTTAATCGGAGATATAATTATCTCTAGCTGATTTGACTGGGAACTTCCTATTGTTTATTGTACTGCAAAGCATGAGACAGGCTTCAGCTTAATGAAAGTCTGCACTCGTAACGTATTTTAATTATCATATATCACAAAGCATTTCTGTAGTAACGTAACGCTTACGAAATTAAAAATATAAATTTTTTTTAGTGCATTGTATAGTCTACTCAGTCGGAAATAGGAAGTGAAACAATATAAGGCCGTACGAGTAAATACAATTTGTTCAGTGTTAAATTGGTTCTGGTATAGAATTACCGGAGCCAATTACAGATTACCAGTATTACAAGAGAATATTCTAAAGTTTGAATATTAAAATAAAACACAAAAATATCTTCGGTTAGGACATTAATGCTGTCCTACTATTATTTCTAACAGGTCATTACATTGAAACCCCATTGAATAGCGAGAGTCAATCTAGGGCCGAACAAGGTTACTTTGTACTGGCCAATCGCTTAGTCAGAGATCAATTTCGTCATCGACTTCTTTTATATCGACGTTCGATGATCGTAGATGATTTCCCCGTGACTTTTGCCCTGTGTTCATTCCGACCTTGGATGATTATTCTCCATGACGTGTCCAGAAGATGATTGCACGTTGTCAGGGTCGAGAATTATTTGGAAACCGGTAAAAAATTTTTATAATTTTTGTAACAGTGCGTTACGGCAAAGAACAAAACTTACATTGATAATTAATTAACTTTTACTCATTTCCCAAAAATATGATCGATTAACATGCATGCAAAACGTTTAAGCAAACAAAGTTTTAAAGCAAAACAAAATCTCGTACTATTTCCTATTTGCCAAAAGTGATCTTACGTGTTTTTAACACTCCTTCACTTATTTTAATTATAGTTGTTTCCTGTTCCTGTTTAAATTAAGTGACCTCGAGATACGTGCTTGAATTTAGAGAGCTATTGATAATTGGCTGAACCAATTCAGTAATTGTTGATTTGTGCCACGACGTAACAACGCAGAAAGCAGAATTCAAACATTGGGTTCGCCCTTTTAGGACTAAGAATCATCGATTACTATCTACTCAGAGTAGCAAGTTTCGACGATGCTGCTTAACAGTTGAGTAATTCCATAGAAATTGCGTCTACCTGCTAGACGCATCAAATTACGTAACAATGAAGAATCGAAAAATCCTCTAGCTATACAGAAATAACGGAATTGACCATTGTCAATTTTAATCACGTACAAATGAACGGTCGTCGGTAGTTTTAGCGGAATAAAGATGAGCTAATAAAAAAAAAATAATAATTTCACGTACGATACTTTATGCAACAAAAATTCGTTGCAATTTCAAAAATAAATTTCAACAGATTCGACTTCATTTAATTCCTACGTGTCACCTAGGCACTAAAGGAATACGCAGGAGAAGAGGTACACAAATTGCAAAATAAAATTTATAAATTCCAGTCATGCCGCTATAACTAGTCAGTAAGTTTACAAGTACGTAGACTGACTTGACTTGCTCAGTTCGCCTGCCTTTTACTATTGTTTCACACTAAACGATTACAACAACCACCACTTGCTCTTGCGCAATAAGATCGTACCACGTATTCTTGCACGATCCGTACAACATTTAAAATCCATCACGTACAATTTGGACATACAATATAAATCTGAAATAAAGAACGATGTCGCGACCGTCCATTAACATCTAATAAATGTCATTCCACGTTTTTTCATCGGTGATACCAGAAGGGGGTATTTCTTTGTTATATATAATACTTTTAGCACTGAGAATCACTGCAATAATTACTGCGACGAAGTACAAAATTGTAAAACAGTTGAAACGCGTGAAACGGTACTGATAGCTTGAAAATGTTTCGTAAAAATCTTAATGGCACGTCGTTTCACGCTAATTTACATGGGTAAAGTAATTCTAAATGATTTCTTATATTTCAGATTGACAAATTACCGTAGCCACGTACGATGACATCTTGATCGACAATGATTGCGAGACACGTTTTTCTCCTGTTCGCGGCCCTCGTTTGGGGTAAGTAGGATTGACAGGTGACAACTTAACGAATGAAAATCGGATAGCGAAGAAGGGGATAAGATAGAAAAGTTTCAGTGGCAATAGATCCTTTTCAAATGAAAATATAAAAGACACGTTCCAGGCGAAACAAAAATTGCGTTACGCGTAAATCGAAAGTTTGCCTATAA
The DNA here is from genome assembly GCA_031001745.1 of Hartigia nigra. Classification (NCBI taxonomy): domain Eukaryota; kingdom Metazoa; phylum Arthropoda; class Insecta; order Hymenoptera; family Cephidae; genus Hartigia; species Hartigia nigra. The sequence continues at coordinate 849,391 of JARPRG010000478.1, read as the reverse complement.
AGAAATATACGAGTGTATTTATGATACGAGATGGCGGCGAATTCGAATGAGCTAATTAACCGTAAATAAATATTCAAATTTCTTGAGAATTAACGTGAAATCGAAAGTATATTTTTATGAATTCTGTTAGTCATTTTTTTCGATTTAAATAAGAATCTGATACATTATTAGAATATTAAAATTTGAAGACGTTACGAAAGCGAATGCCCTTGATGATTTTTTATATTTTTTTTACATTTTAATTATACCTTCGATATTTCATTAACCTCGAATTGTTGTTGCTTACAGTAAAGCCAAACTGCGGATGTTCGAGCATTTAATTAGTTTGTGGTTGGTGGCATTGACATTGTGGTTGTGGTTTTTATGCATGATTTTTATTTAATGTAGACAGTGGTACAGTGAATTGTACAGTGTTATCCAGTTTAAATCCATCGATTAGATTCCACAGTTGTCATGCTCTCATTATGCGCAAACACTGTAATTGCTATGATATTATTTTCAAACGACAATAAAAGTTTCCTTATATCAATTGGCAGTTGCTAAAATTATAGGGAATCGACTATCGTATTCATCCTTCGATTAAACGAAACCTTCAGAATTTTCAAAGTTTCTTATACCTGCCACGAGTGCGAGAGAGACAGACTAATGAGCGTTCACAAGTGCAAGACAAGGAAAACATGATTCATATGATACACCTCTGTCTAGATTTAATTGTATATCATTGACTGGCTTTAATGTTTTAATAGTTTAAAATATATAAAAGTGATCGAGCAGTATTTGTTATTCAGATTTTTACAAGGAATTCAACTATATTTCATAATTCTGAAATAAGCAATGTTTCAACAAAATGGGAAATCGTAAAAAGGACACGAAGACGTGACATAATCGTATTTAAATTTATATTTTGGGATCCATTAGTAGCGTATAAAAAGTAAGTATAGATGAAACATTATTACAGGCATTAATTCGCGGCGTTATCGCGAGGATAAATGTAAATGTTTCACAACGTAAATTCAGATTTGCATTCTTATTAATTACAATTAGCAATTAGAATGACGATGAGACCAAACGACAATAACTATTCCCAATTTAGGATTCCCGTTTAATTTATTATGATTACTCATTTATACGTGCGGTAAGTGGCGAACATCGAGCAGCCTTTACGAGATACAACCTGTGTGTTGGGTGTGTCTTTATGTATATTCTTGAAATGCTTTATCTTTCCCACACGCAATGTGGAAGACGTGACTGGTTTCGGTATTTTTTTTTCCGTTTAATTCTCTTCCGACGTTTTAAAACATAAGTGCAACGATGCATTCGCTGACCTGATGGTCTCAGGCTTGTGAGAACAGAGGGCAGCGAAAAGATAAAAGCATCGTAGAAAACGAGTGAGAAAGTGCAGTTAACGTTACGAAAGGTTTTTCTTAGCGTGCGATTCTCATCCGATTAATTTTATTTAATTACACAGATAATTAATTGCATCGTGCATGACATTATGTATTCTTGATACAATGGGGGACGTGTCTGAGAATACGTAAAGGATAATTATATAATACTGTCATGAACAAAAAAATAGAGCGAATTTTACACTTCAAAACAAAATGTATTTGTAGGCAATTTGTTTTTTTTTTAACAATTGTAAAATTGCAATTTTGCATTGCACTTTTTTTCGATTTTACGATTTTCTCATGTTCTTCGTTTTTATGATAAGACTTTTTTTTATATCTCGCTGGTACTTTCGCGGAGAACCGTCACAGTGTTAGGCGCGTTAACTGTTGCTAACGAGATGACAAAGAAAAGGGGTTTTTTTTTTTAGGACGAGGCATTACAGAAGTTTAACAAAACGGAAAATGCTTTTTAGATGAATTGAAAGATTAGAGTGTAACTATTATTATTTTTATCTATTAGAAAATAATATTGTCACCCCTCCAATCCCCCGTAGAAATTTAATTTCTAGTATAGGTCCTCTTCTTGTACTTTTTTTTTCTGTCAATTACGCGCAAACGAAAATGAGAAATTTCAGAGAGCCACGCGGCATGGATTTGGTGAAAGTTGAAAAACGAGATGGATTCGATATAATAAATCGTCATTGAAGAAGAGACTTTCTTTAAATTGTGTGTTTCGCGTCTTTTTTTTCACTTGGAGTAAATGCCTGCCACTAGAAGCTGTCAGTTTCCATAAGTAGTGTCCGACGCCGAAGTATTTTGATTGACGTATAAAATGAAGTTTCACTTAAATAAATGATACTTGTCACAATTACTGCTTATTTCTTCTAGGCTGCTCCGCTCAAGTGTACACAGGCCATTCCGAAAGTAGCATCATAGACGCAGTAGAACCAGCTGCTCCAGCTGTACCAGCAAAAAATGAATTTGTTACACAAACCGTATATGGGTTTTTGGATTTTACTACAACCATAGCAAATACCGTAATGGTCTTCAGTCCTCAGAGTGCTCCGCCAGGTATTTATTGATCGCGGAATTGGCAAAATCATGTACCAACTACTGTTTTGAGATTAAAATAATTTCTTACTTTTTGGAAATCTTTAGAAGGCTCTCAGGACAAGGATAAACAAAATCCTCCGATTCAGACCAAGCCCAAGGAGACTCCTAAGAAGAATCTTGATATTCAGCCCAGTAAAACTATCCTGCAAGATAACAAAAAACCACAGACAAAAGGTACAAAGGTCGTGGTTCATTCAGTGGTTGAGCAAAATCTTGTGAAACATTCAGAGGACAATGTGGTGCCCATAAAAAACGAGGTAAATTATAATTGCATTATTAATATCGACTTTGCCCATTTACGTCGATGATTTAACTCTGAACGGTCACAACTCAATCCAACCACGTTGTTGGTCCATATCGTTTTGGCCATTTTCGAAACGGTATGACCGTTGAGAGTTAAAAATATATACGGATGAATATAATATTATGTCTTGTGCGTTCTTATTTTTCGATTAAGATGAGTATATTATTATAACCTGAAAATAGGGATTTGTCAAGAACAATCTTAATGATTATTCACGATGGGTGATTGATTGGTTGTCCTTGCCCGTGTGAAACGACGAAATTTCGAAAGACTGTGTATATGGAGAAAAAAGGATAAAGCTAGATAAAGAAAAAAAAAACCGGTTTCTCATATTCTAACGAATGACTCATAATTTTGATGATCATCGTAAGATTCATTCTGACGAATTTTTACTATACGCACAATGCATACCTAATTGAATTCCGTGAATTTTTTTCGTTCTTCAGTCATACGTATTTCTGTTAGCCAATTTCTGACGTGAATAATGCTTTTGTTGTACTGTAACCTTACTGCATCGTCCGAATCAATGTAATATTTTTTAGAATGTCAAAACTAGAATAGAGGTTGTAACGAAGAGTCCTGTGTTATCGACCGTCGTGGAGGTTCGTCCGAAAGACGAAACTCCTATTAGAAATAATCTTGCCGAACCAGAATACGACTTCCTGTCGAAACAGCCAGCGGAAGTCATCGATGAGACTTACAAGGTAAGGGAAATGAATTTTGAATATTTTTCAAGCTAAAAGATGCTGAGGGACGTCTTGTAGACAATTAAAAATATCCCTGAATGCCTGTTTATTCTCAGATTAATTGTCCGACGTTTCTCATGAAATAATGATATTCTGAAAAATTTAAAAATTCAGGTACAAAACAAAAATTCATGATTCCCACGTTATAACGAGTAGGAATTATAATTATCCACAGAAGCTTGCGTCATCAGGATTATTAGAGTCATCACGGCGTGAACATCATATGCATTTATCTTACACAATCTTTATTTACTTGCGTGCATCTTTATTTCCACTGCTATCTACGTGGGATGAGAAGATTGATTGTATTAAAAAAAACAGGAAAAAGTATTTGAATGAGTTGAGGGGAAAAAATGCGTAAACAAGTTTCATGCCGTATTTCGTCTATTGCCGATGTGATTACGTCATCTTTAGTATATCTCTATTTAATCCCAGGTTGTCGATTGTTTTCCCACGATTGTCCCACGGATAGTTCAGAATATTTAATATTTAATCGTTATCCTCGTGATCTGCCTTATGTACCTTCATTATTTCTACTTTATTGAGAACTGGTTTTCATTGAAGTTCTTTTTCTCTACATGATACACGCAAACGGGTATTAATTACTATAAAGATTATTACACGTGCTAATCACTTCATGAAACTACCTGAAGAAAAATACAAACAATATACAATTTTTAAATCCGTTTAAACGTTTTCATGAAAGGGCCTGTAAGGGACTGTGTTTAATTTGTCCAGTCATTCGTATTAGCCAATCCCATATGCAAAGGTCTTTATCAGACATATGGGTCACCTTTGTAGGTTAACGAGCGAATAGATTAGCATCGGAATTCCGGTTCTTATATGATTGACAGGAGTGGAATTCGCATAATTAATAACGATTCCGGCATTGAACTCACATTCATATCTTAGTGAGACCTAACATCCTGATCGTGATTACTGATTAGACTAGAAGACAATACAAGACCCACTGTAGTCCATTTCCATAGGTTTATGGTCAGATTGAATTTATTAAAATATTCTCTATGCAATAAAAGATTGTTTTATCTATATAAAGTCAGAACGTTTGTATTATTTTTTGTTTACAGTTAATAAACCTGAGACCTTCGTCTAAAGCTCATGCGAAACCCAGACCGACGCCCAAGCGCGAGAAGGAAAATCCAACTGGTTTGGTTACACGATTGGGAGGAACGATTGTTAAAGATGGATTGACAACTGTGCATGAGACGAACGTGATTGGAACCTACATAAATGGAAAGTATGCTCAGGTTCTTCAGAGCAACTCAAGAGTATTGGCGCCATCGGTTCCTGAAGTGAAAATAAGGCCGACGAATTCTCAAAGGATTTTGAAGACCATTGGACCTCAGCATGGAAAGTTAAAACCACAGCTGGAACCAACTCCAGTTGCTCATCACGATGAATCTTCGTTACCACTTGAAGTATTGTTTAGTTCACCATCAGGTATGTATTTCTATTTTGTTATTAATATGAAATCTTATTCATATATTTTATTTATTTCGAATCATTTTTAGGATCTAATGTAAAGACCACTAGAAGACATTCTAATAATCATCAAGCCCGACCTAAATTCCGTAACAAGATTGCTGAAGAGGATAACACTGAACCACAGCAACAACCAAGATCAGCTGGAAAAAATCGGCCCACCACTGCCAGACCAAGTTACAAGTAAGCATAATATTTTGTTTCAATTTGATTAAACATAATAATTTTTCTTGAAGAACTAAAACAAAAATTTATTTTCTGTTAATAAAAGGAATCGAAATCAACAAACAACGACCACAGAACCTCCTACAACTCGTCGTCGCTCAGGTTTTCGTCCAAGCAACCCACCGAGTCCAGCTGCTAAACCAGGTAAGCCTAGACCGGAAACGGCGAGTCCCACGAGTCTGCTGCCCAAGGTGAAGCATCCACGACCCCCAGGAAGATGGTCGTACAAGACAACCCCTAAGCCGCGGATCGAGATCCGTAAGCAGGTAGATGAGGAGGAGAGGACATTCTCGCCTGAAGTCAGTACCCAGGAGGTCATAGTCGAGGAAAAGCCTACTCCTGTCATTCAGAGGAAAATTACTGAGGAATCTTCAAACGAGGATGAACTTGATCCCAGCGAGAGCGAGGATGTCGACGCCAGCATCCGGGAACCACCTCAGCAGATACTACCTGTTGAGACAATAAACGTTGAAATTTCAACGGCATCTGATCTCAATGATATCTACTTCGAAATTGCTACCATCAAGTCGCCTTACACCTTTCAGGTACTAAATATATACTAACAAAATATTTCTCTATTAATAATAAAATTTATAATTATATGATTTACTTGTTCCAGGTGGGCACTATGCGAAATACTCGTTACGTGACAGTCACGTCAACCCTGAAGAAGAGTTTTGCGACAGTTGATCCCTCCACGCCGATATCCCCAACAGAACCATTAACAGAAAACATCCTGGTGAACACCGGAGCTGCCTATGAGACAACACTGCCGTTAGATTCCTCGGTGGCTACCTTACCAGCAATAACCTTAGATCCTGGTCAAGCAACGCCACCTTTAGAAACTCTTGTCGAGACCTTCTCCACAACGCAAACTTTATTAAAGACCCATTTACTGCCAGTAATATCAAATGGTAATACAACCAGACTCACTCTGGTGCAGACTTATAATATAGCCAGGGTGGTAACAGCCACAAAGACATTGCCACCAATGGAAATTTATCAGTTTATCCCGAGTAAAACACTCAACGAGTTCAATTCTAAATTGGATGAAGCTGGAAGTGAACTTCATCTGGAATTGGACTTTAGCGACGACGACCGCGACGATGAGGATATACCTAAAAGAGTAGTAGCGCCTACTGAATTGGAATCTGACTTGGATCCATTCAAATCAGCATCACAATCTCGCAACAAACCAGAACCGCCAACAACATCATCTCCAGAGCCACAATTGTCGCCAGAACAGGCTCAACAGTTGGCATTGCTCAAGTATTTTGGTCAACCTCAGCCTCAAGTGATCACCACGTCAAAACCAGTTGTTGTTCTAGAAACTGTATACGAATCTCACGTGATACCAATTGTCAACGGTGGCAATACAATTCTTTCTACGTTATCAAGACCAGTTGCTACAGTGCCTAGAACATCCTACGAATATGGCACGTCCACTTTAGCACCAATTTTACCACCTGCACCACCAATTTTCCCACCGCAGCACCCACAATTTACTATTACCAGTGCGCCATTGATCACACAGACCCTTGCGACCGTGTCTGATTCCAGGGTATTAAAATTGACCTTTGGTGCTAAGACGGCGTACACCACGTTGTTCTCCACCAGAGTGGTACCTACGGAATTGACAACCTATGTCACATCAACAGTGGCTGTACAGCCTACAGTACCTGCATACCCTGGATACTTCCCACCACCGGTTGGTTATCCACCTTTCCCATATGTGGGTTAAGCAATTGGAAAAATTGTACAATTGGAATACAGTGGGAGATGACGTGGCGAGAAACTCATTAGGATGGCAATGACTTTGGCAAATGGGCATTCGTTGTTATCCAATTGGAATTTTACACCGGTGTGAGGCTTTACGTACTAGCCAAGAAATACCTGAATTAAACATATGCAATACTCGAGGATTTATAATAATCTAATGGTGCAATGAACAGTCGGATAAGATCAACATTCATAATAATTCATCCATAATTGATTGGAATTATAAAATGACAAATTACATTTTATCAGTATATTATAGGATGATCCATATAATGGTGCAGATGAAGAGTACTATTGTGTTTGGCTCTTCCTTGACGTGTACTTTAAAAGCCACAAATTTATAGAAATAAGATTATCTAATTTTACATAGACAGATAGTACTACGACAAGCCAGTGCCTCAGGCTATGATCGTTGACTATCAGTCTATCATTGAATTAGCTATTACGAAAAGAGACAAACAAAAAAGTCGACGTGGATCGTCGAAAAAAATAAATAGCTTTTAATTCCGTACTTCAAGATATAACCAGTGAAGAAAGCAGTGAATTAATCATTAATTCCAAGAGTACCCTTATAATACTCATAGCATTTGTAAAGCGTGAAAAAGGTAATAGCCACAGGTCAATGATATTAAAAAAAAAAAAAAAAATGACAAATTGTACCCAAGATTTGACTGAAAAATCAAAAACTCGATTTTCGTGGGTAACACGTCTGCTTGCGGTTGGTCGACCTGTTTTCATAACTGTAAATAAATTATTCTCTATCTTATTGTAATTCTTCGCATGTATATTTACGAGAGTTTAAATGTAAAAGAAAACAAAAATGAAGAAAAAAAAAAAAAATAAGTGAAGGAGGTATAACGAATTTTTGTAAATAAAACTATGGAAAATATTCATGGCTCTGGTTTCATTTCATTTCATTTTGCTACGTCAAACATTTCAATACTTATATTGCTTAGCAGAAGAGGAGGAAAAAAAATAGACAATAGCGATTTACTTACATATTCATACCTTCAGGCATTTTTTGATACGATATATATTTTTTTGTATTACTTACCCCGAGGCAGTGGTAGCTACGCAATGCCAAAATCAGATCAAATGTCACGGCTGATCAGTACCGGGAAACAATTGAATTCCTCATCCGGTACGACCTTAGTTGGTCAAGAAACATGCCAATAAGAATGAGTTTCCTAGATGATCAAATAAAACATAAAAAACATATATCAGGACCTTCGATCGCATACGTGGAATTTATTGAATATGTGTTCCAGTATCTCTGATGTTATACAGCTTAATTAGATCAAATAAAATATTAGGACAATGTAATATGTAAACAGGACGACAGGGCTGCGTTATAAAATATGTTCCCCATTATAAACTTTGTGTTAAAGTCTACGCTATTTTTTGTTTGCTTCATTGGACGTATATTAATATACGAATTAGTGTTATGTATGCTTACTGTAGTAGTTTTGAGAATCCGGACGCCATTTTGCTTCCTGGATAGTGACGCGCAAGGTCTTAACCCTTTGTAGTGAAATCAGATTTGTAACTGCTAGAAAGTCATGGACTGCGAAACGTAGAGTTAAATTAGATTTGTATCTTAGGATTAGTTGGATTAGATGAAATCACGACACGATTCTGACCTTAATGTATGAGAGATACGAGCAAGAGAGCAAGAGATCTTTTTGGAACAGTATGAAACTTGACCTTCATGTCTTCAGGTGAAGTAACGATCAAAATTAATGTTCAAGTCTTGGCTACGAATTAACATTTGATAAGTTGAGATTTGTTAAGAATAATTACATTTACGGGAAATTAGTGCGGTGGCAACAAATTGGAACTGAAATTGGTTAATTCGTTATTATTGATTTCAATGTAAAAATAAACCTATTATTTATTGCCTTTGGCTAGTTTTAATAGTCAATTATATTTTTCTTTTTCGCGTTACAATTTACCGACTTCCTGCTGTTAAATAACATTTTTTTAGCCGCTTGCTTGTCTGGGCATTATTTCTTTTTAGTTTTTATTACGCAGCTCCTCCGTGTCATAAACATTTCACCTTGGAACAGATAGTCTCGCTTAGTTTAAATTGGACACGAGGCGACAATTGCATGGTTCATTAATTAAAAAATTGATTCTATTTCAAAATGTTGTCTTCTGGAGGGGCATATAAATTACTAAACAAGGTATGAATATATCAAAATGACAATTAAGTGTAGTTTAAGTAAGAAATTGTTTATTTCATTTATGAACGATACGTGATCTACATTTATAAAAACATTGTATTAAATATTAATGTCTAGCTTTCTTGCCGCACAATTTCTCTTTCTTTCACAAAAATGCCTTAATGAAGTGTCGGAAGAATTTCACGAAAAAATTCGGATTATTTAGATTTTCAAAATTTGTATTACATAAATTGATGTACGATTTGATTGGATATATGAATGATATAATTTAATTTTTGTACGTAATGGCGTCCTCTTCTTTCTTGATCGCTTGAGTAAGTAGTAGGGACAGAACTGCAAGGATGATCTAAAGAAAAAAATCATTAAGCGAGATTCATTAGATATTCCTTTTTTTTTTTTACTGGAAAATTATAATCTTACGTGAAGCATGCAGAGAGCCATAGCCAATCCAGCCAGCCAACCGGATCTGGCTTCCAAATACCATGTCAGTTCGTCAACGCAGCCATGGAAAAATGCATTTCCAGTAACAGTATCACGGCATTCGGTTGGCAAAGGTTTCAGCAGATTTAAATAATCCATTGGACCATTGGCTCCACAGCATCCAATCTGTAAATTGAATAAATCATAAATCTTGACACTTGCGAAAAAAAAGGTAAAAATTTATAATTTATATAGACTCACGTTTTCCTGTACGATTCTTAAAATATTCGACGCATTAGTGTTGTGCGAATTGACAATCAGTGTAGTCATCGATTCGCGAATGATAGGCTGAATGCTGCTGTCATACGTCGAATAATCAAGGAGAATACCCGCTCCAATCAAACCGCAAATAAATGAGAATATTTGCAAACCAATATACTGTAAATGAAAAATTATTATTCAATACTTTATACTCAGTACAACAACGGATATAAATTATTGTCCCCATTTCTTTGAAAGAAATTGAGTTTTGCTTACCACAAATAAAGTGAAAACGTGCTCCATTAGAGCTGCCCCGCAACCAATGAAGGCAATTATCATGACAATTACCGACGTGACAATCAATATATAAATTCCTATGTAGAATTCATATATATTGAGAAAATCGACCCACTCCGAAAAACCAGGTTCCGCTCTTAGCCATACTGAAAGCCCGAACATTGATCCACCCAAAATCTAGAATGAGTAAATAATAAAAAACTTAATCTTTTGTTTACAATAGTTCCAAATCACGTAAAATAAGGGAATGATCGTTATGTGCTTCGAATTTTAACATTCTTGTACGCAACCGGCACGTCATGGTTGATGTCAACTGATAATAATAATCAACCATTCATGACGGACCAATGAGTCAATTTTATACTTATCAGAAGCGTAACAATGGAACTAGATACAAATTGTCTAATAAACAAAATTACTGAAATCTTAAAAAAAAATGCAGTACGATTTTATATCATTTAAATAGAAAATTTAAATTGCATTAATATTTATTTTCACTTTTAAATTATTATTTTTTAAATAATATATAAATACCGACCCAAATGATGGCATTGAGGCAGAATATAGTGTATTTCAAACTGCCTATTGTGCGCTCCAACTGTACCGCAGTGGTACCCGCTGTTTTCACCACCATTTTGAAAATGCACTAATGACGATTTACTTTTTGAATGATCTTTGACGATGTTTCAAGAGGGACAGAGAAAAAAGGAGCAGAACTATCCAGCCGAATTGCAGTTAACGCTGACCGCGTACATTTACAAACGACAGGTAACTGGGCGGCCACCTAGTCTCTCTTTATCTTGGGCAAATATTCCTGATAAGCGGATAAGAACGGCCTAGATATATAACGGGAGACTCAGTGCGATGATACCTAATATCAGGTAGTGATTCATGCTTTTGGAATACATCGTAGTGAATTTTATCGGAATACTATTAGGTAAACATGTGGCGATAGACGTAAGAACGATTTACAAAGAATGTCAATTTGAATAGTGTTTTTTTTTTTCTAAGTTATAATTTGTTACTATAATTTAAATGAAAAAATTAACGGATTAATAATTGTGATTAATAAAATTCCATGAGAGTATTCTATAGAATACCTCATACTTTTTATCATTATCACGATAACTTCGCGGCAACTGGGAATTTGGAATAGCTCCATCTTTTAACGAACACCTGAAACTTCTTGACAGATTAAAAAAATAGTATGAGCGCTATGTAATTACATTTATTCTTCCATTAGATGACGCCACATGCTTCTTCTTGTTCTTAACCCTTTACTACTATATGCTCTTGTGTCAATGAATCTATCTTAAAGCTCGATAGTTATGCTTCAAAATATGTTCAGTTGACACTTTTTCAAAAAAAATCAATAGTTTAAAAGTTACAGAGAGTGGAAAAGGATTGGACTTAATTACACCCCCATATATCGGTCTTGATTGACAACAGAAGTATCTCGTATAAGGGTTAAATTCAAGTGGATTGGATAAGCGGTTTTTGAAGAAACACGTGAACGCGGTCAGAAAATGTTTTGAGAAAAATGCATTTAAAGTTTTAAAATGAATTTTCAAGTATATAAGAAAAACGTCCCTTATTTGAGGATCATCTTGAAATCTAAGTCTTGAATTATCGATACATAAAATGCTACACTTTTTTTCTTACACGATGCGCAAATGATAAGATAATTTTATTGCAGCAAACACTGAAATAAAATGAAATTCATATCCATGTATGGCATCGATAATACTATCGTCATCACGATCATGCAACCAATTTCCTCAATTTAACGAATTTCGAAGAATCCTATTAAGAACATAATTTTAATATAACTTCTGTGTCGAAGTTTAGTCGCGGGATAGCCTTCTCGAGCTCCGTTTCTCATTTATGTGGTCTTAACTTGATAGGACTCTGGCAGTGAGAACTAATACTCAGTGTCACTGAGGAGGAAATGCACATGTCATAATAAGTCCATATACTTGGTTCGGTGCTCTAGATAAGGAATTCCTCTTCTTTTTTTTTTAACTCTACGCGTCATCTCATGGGACGTAGAACATTCAAGAGGAGCGCCGCGACGCCTTCGGTAGTCTATTGCGCGACCGGGCATGAGAAAAGTGGGGGAGCGAAGACGCCCGGCGTTCAAGCTCGAGCTTTGATGATGTGGAAGCTGGATGAGAGTTGAGAGAATATCACTGGGTTACTGGCTACACGGCATTTAGCAACTCACTTTATGTGTTTTATGTATTGAGATACTTAATTTCGAACTTTTACGTGTTCTTTAAAATGGCACGTTTCTTAGGCTTTTTGGGACTTTTGGGTCTTTTTGTTATTTCACAAGCTATTCCTAAGCCTGAAGATGAACAGAAACAGCGTGTATTGGATAAGGTAAGATTTTAATCGACTTATCAATTATTTTCTTACGAATTTAGAATTTTTGAATAATCCACGAGTTTTTTGAGAAATTAAACGCAATTTTTCTTTGAAATATTGCAGACTGTTGTTTTTAACCATAGAAAATTGCATGATTTATAAATGCCAGATTATTTCTGAACTTGATTAATAGTTTGTATATATTAATCTTGAAGAAATTTTGTTATTGCAAAGTTTGTTTATAATTCATTTTTTGTTATTTATTTAGCCTATAACTTTTGCATACGATATTATAAGTTTTATTGTACTAGAATATATTCCCATAGATTTCATTAGTTTCTATTTTTGAATGTAAGTTAAATTGGAATATTCCTTTGTTTCAATTAATACAAGTTCGGTACATAGTTAACCTAATTTTGACAGCTCATGGTATAGTGTAACTTAAGATGTATTTAATTTTCAGGATCTCAGTGAACAGGAGCACTTTATAAACTCACAACATAATCCTGCTTATGACCATGAAGCGTTTCTTGGTGAGGATGCAAAGACTTTTGATCAGTTAACTCCAGAAGAGAGTACCCGACGCTTGGGAATCATCGTTGACAAGATTGACAAGGATAAGGATGGCTTCGTTACTCAGGAAGAACTAAAAGATTGGATTAGATATACACAACAGCGTTATATCCGTGATGATGTTGAACGGCAATGGAAGTCACATAATCCTGATGACAAGGAAAAGCTACCATGGTCTGAATATCGTACAATGGTCTATGGATTTATGGATGAGGTTGACGAAGACAAAAACAAACCTGAGGACGAAGGATTTTCATATGCGATAATGTTGAAACGTGATCGACGAAGATGGTCTGTTGCTGATAAAGATGGAGACGATGCTCTAACCAAGGAGGAATTTAGTGCATTCTTACATCCAGAAGAATTCGACCACATGAGAGATGTTGTTGTATTAGAAACAATGGAAGACATTGATAAGGATGGAGATGGAAAAGTATCTCTAGCTGAATACATTGGTAAGTTCCCTAATAGCATAGATCAGGTATAATACGATGAAGCACTTTTGATATAAATTTAATTGTACTGCTTTATCAGGTGACATGTATCGGGGAGGAGAAGAAGATGAAGAGCCAGAGTGGGTCAAAAATGAAAAAGAACAATTCTCTAGTTACCGTGATAAGGATGGAGATGGTTTCATGGACAACGAAGAAGTAAGTCAAGCAAGTACTTACTTGAGTTTTATATATTATTAGGTTACAAATTTATAATAATATTATTAATTGCAGGTGAAAAACTGGATTATTCCAGCAGATTTTGATCATGCTGAAGCGGAGTCTAGGCATCTTATATACGAGGCCGATACTGATGCAGATCAGAAGCTTACTAAAGATGAAATCCTGGAGAAATACGATATCTTCGTAGGCTCCCAGGCTACGGACTTCGGCGAGGCGCTTGCACGGCACGATGAGTTTTGACGAGAATGATAGTGATTGAATTCCGGGACATGCACTGGCCAAATCGAACAAATACGTTCATCCAAATAATTCATGTGACCAAGGATTAAATGAAGAAAGAAAGGCACTCCGCGCCTTTTTGAATTCGCTAGGCATTTATTTAGGCATTTATCTAGGCATCTTCAATTATCCCTCTTTATATTATTCTTGTATTTAACTTCGTACTAATTCAAGAACTATGTTCTTCTCTACTCCCACTCATGAAATCTCATTCAGACTCTCTTAATCGTATTCTATCGAATTACTTCATAAGTAAAGCGTTATATTGTCTACTACTAACTCGTAAGTCGCCGATAAATAAATATGCATATTTTAATAGTAAATTGATTTTTCTATTGGAAGCATTTAGAGTCATTTTCATAACTATAGTAAATCAATGATTGTACGAATATGAATGAATGCTTAAATAATTATGAGGCAAGAGTGAGATTATTTTCTGGCAAAGCAAAGAAAATTGCATATGATTCTAACACAATTATGAAGTGCTTCGATGCATTGAAATGGCAGTATGATTAGATTATATAGTAAACGATGCTTTATCAGTAAATTGTGTGACGTATCACGTTATCAGATAAGGAAGATAAAATGAAATTGTGACAATTGATTTCATACCTTGACTATTGTGCATAATTGCAGTGAAAATGCGTGCGTGTTTTACTTTAATGTGGCTAACGTTGTTTGCAATCAAATTGGCAAGTATGTCATATCATTTCTTAATTAATTTTGATTATTTTTTATCACAACTAAATCAATATTCTTTGTATTACAAGCTGCTGATACCACAGATGAAAACTATTGCTTTCAATTTACATGGCTTGGTCCGATGTATGATAATCATTCAACAGTGAATATCAATTGCACAACGTATGAAGGTGTTCCCTGCATCGAGCCATTGGTTATTACAGGTACTCCCAAAAAATGATATAGATTTTTTTTTCAAGTTTTACAATGAGAAAATCTATTATAGGTGACTCGACACAACCTAATGTGACTTACATGTGGGAGAAACTTGATCATACAAATATTACTTGTCCACTGCGTTCAGGATATACTTGTATAAAATACAGTTTTATCTATAACAATGCTGGCAAGTACATGGGTGATACGTTAGAAAGTATAGCGACAAGTGTTGAATGAAAAATAACATGTACAAAATTTGGTTTTTAGTGATAAACAGTACACATTTTTGTGGTAAAATGATAGAGGATACAACAAAGGCCGTGACACGGGGTTGTTTTTCACAGAAAGTAAGTTTCCTCATTCGTTAATAAATATTTAATAATGGGAAATGCAGGAGATATTTATGTATTATATTTTTTTAATATTCTAGAGCAATGGTTACATCATTGAAGCCTGTGCTTGTCAATCCGTAGCCGGTAATATGCCTTGCAATTCATCAAAGAGAATTGAAATTGTAATACCATCGTTTTTATTGGTGGTGTTAGTCATGTTTTACAATTGCGTCATGGTTGGTAATACTGTCGGCTGAGTGGGATGAACATCTGGATGATTGTTTGTAAACTGAAGCATATAGCTATTTACTATAACCAATAACATTGTATATTTTGTATATTAAGGAATACCAGTGAATTTTATAACGTAAAATGAACGGTGATTATTACTCAGCAGTATATACGTGGTAGGTTGAGCATTTTTTAAATAAATATACACAGTATTTTTTTTACATATTTGAGCATTTCATTTTTCTCCTTATTTTATTCTTTACATAAAATCTAAAATATATTGTACAATGAATACAATGAGCCGTGTTTAATTGATAATTTCAGGTTTGATAAATGTGGCATAATATCTAATGTGCGTACACACTTACGGCAGAATCTAATAAATGCATTGAAAGGAACCAAGCCTTCATTCTCATTACGTGAGAATACTACACCAAAATCTGCACATCAATATGTACATGATTTGTTAATAGCGGAGTACTTGTGGAACCGTGATTACACTTATTCCCTTTCTGTGTTTGCAAGTGAGGCTCCGTTGCTTATCAATTTTCGAGATGAGCCACATGCAGCAGAGTCTGTTGATACTAGTCCACAAAAATTAAGAGACGATTATGTTTGGCATACTTTGGAGACTTTAGGAATACGGACTGATAGTGTAGAAGGTCAGGTCATTGTTGATGACTATCGAAAGAGCAACGATCCCTTGTTACTTTGTACCTTAAAATGTCTATCAAGCATCTCGATGAAAAAATCTAAAGTTACCTGGTACGACAGAGAAACACAGACCACAAATGATGGTTACTCCAAGCTTGTAGCAATTAAGAGAAAGTTAGTAGCACAAAAAGAATCCTTTGAGAAGCAACTTAGTGAAAAGGAGAATAAGCTACGAGAACAAGCACATGTTGTTAAACAACAACTTGATTTGCTTAATAAAAAGTTGGAGCAGGCACAGGTAGATCGTTATAGAGTGTCTAATTCTTGTGTCAATCTTGTGAAAAGCAACATTGGTGCTGTTGACTTTTTATTTCCGATTGATTAAATGTATTTGAATTTCAGGAATTAATGCTTGCTGTTGAAACAAAAGAAAAAGAATTGGCAGATGAAAAAAGAAGAAATTCAGAGAGAATCTTTCATAAGGAAATGGAACTCTCGTTCAAAGAAAATTTTCTAACACAAGAGTCAGAACGGTAAGAGAAATATTTACAATGCGTAGTAATAAATATAAAATAAATCAATAACCATTTTTAGCTTAAAAAAAGAACGTAACAATTACCGAAGGTTTGAATGCGATCTGAAGAAGTTACAAGATGAATTAAATAAAGTGAAAAGGGACATTCCATCTAATGAAAATCATTCACCAATAACTCAGGATGCTCAAGTACAAACAGAATCGCCAATAAGTTCCATAGACGAGGAGAGACAATTACTCAACAAAGAGAAGCAAGAGTTAGTAAGTCTGGTACGAGAACAAAAGTCCAGAATCGAAGAACTAACGTTACGTGCTGTTCAATTATCTCGACAATTGGAAGAAGCACATTTAATAAAGTCAACTACCATCGAAATTCCAATGATTAAAGTGAATACTATAGTCAGTGAAAGCAGTTCAACTGAAGACATTTTACTGGATGCAAAAATGCGCCTTCGAAGGCTCGAAGAGGAAAGTCTCCGAGCCGATCAATGTTACATTAGTTGTATGGCAAATTCATTGCAATGAATGAAAATCAGTAGAACAATTCTGTAGATATTTATTAAATCTCAATGCCTCACCATTGTCTGGTCAGAATAATTATTTATTATTAATATATCATACACCTTCTGCGTGTGCAGATAATACTTTAATAAAAACTTTTGCCGTGATGTTCAATCTTTTTATTCTTTCTTTTACGCATGAAACAAATATCGAAATAATTCTTAATTCAAAATTCAACACTATTGAAGAAATTTGAATGAAGAATTATTTCTATATTCATGCACAGAAAATTAATTATGTATTTATCAAAATTCAAAGGATATTCCAGTGAAAATGCAGAAGCTATCGCCATCTACAAAGTGCATCAGATGATAAAGAGTTCATTGGCACCAGTTGGGAGCTCTTTAAGCTGACCATTGTTTATTGCGAATGTCAGTGTGAAAAGTGCATAGAAATGTTTGGTTTGTCATAAGTTGTGATATTATTTGCGATTTGTTATTAACATAAGATATTTTCAATTAAAAGAAAAATGCCCGATCCTGAGAGGAGTTTGTTACGACAATTTTACAATTGCAGTATATTGCGGCATGGAAAAATATTAAAAGAAGATTTATGGGTTCGCAATGGTCTTATTGTCGACCCTGAAAAAGTTTTCTATGACGAGAAAATAATGCCTGACGAAAGGATTGACTGTCACGATGCATTAATATCACCTGGATTCATAGACTTACAGATTAATGGTAAATATTTAATTGTTGCATTGATTGTCGTTTTTTAAATATACTATTAGTATCGTTTTTTATTGTGGTACGTTTATAGAAGGATTAGCCTTATCCGAAGATAAAGCATTTCCCTTGTGGTTGTTATATTTTGCATAGTTTTTGCTTTTATGTTGCTGACTGAGAAAGAAAAATATTGTATTATTATATGTTGGACTTTTATTTGATAGTAGCACTGTGATTTTATGTTTCAAGGTATTTTCTAAAATTAACTTTTTTTTTTTGAATTACAGGTGGATTTGGGGTCGATTTTTCTAATGACATTAACACTGTTGAAGAAGGTGTTAATAAGGTTGCCAAGAAATTACTTACTTATGGCGTTACATCGTTTTGTCCCACTTTGGTAACATCTCCACCGGATACTTACAGAAAGGTATTACCAAAAATTAAAAAGAGTAATGGTGGATTTCATGGCGCAACAGTTTTGGGAGTACACGTCGAAGGTCCATTCATAAGTATCGCTAAGAAAGGAGCACATCCAGAGGAGTACATTAGAAATTTTGAAAACGTAAGATTCTTTAATAGACTTTTACCTTATTAAAATTCACAGAAATTTAGTTTATTAAATTCTAATTGTTATTATTTAGGGATTTAGATCACTCACAGATATGTATTCGAGCTTGGAAAACATTTGCTATATAACTCTTGCTCCTGAAATTCCAAATGCATTATCAGTTATATCCGAACTATGCGAAAGAGACATTAAGATATCTGTGGGTAAGATTTCCTTTAGTCGTGTCCTATGCCGTTGAAAAATAAAAATGAATAATACATATACAATACCATTATGCATCAGGTCACTCGATTGCAAATTTAAGTGATGGCGAGGAAGCTGTTAAACACGGAGCCACCTTCATCACCCATCTGTTCAATGCAATGCTTCCGGTAAGTTAATATATTTAAATCAATAGTCACAGTTAACCATGCAATACATTTTTAATAATAAATTTCTCCATAATTCTGTAAACAGTTTCATCACAGAGATCCTGGCTTAGTTGGACTATTAACATCCGAAAGAATACCAACAGAGAAAATAATCTATTATGGCATCATTGCAGATGGTATTCA
The DNA here is from genome assembly GCA_031001745.1 of Hartigia nigra. NCBI lineage: Eukaryota > Metazoa > Arthropoda > Insecta > Hymenoptera > Cephidae > Hartigia > Hartigia nigra. The sequence goes on along the minus strand of JARPRG010000478.1, from coordinate 830,279 downwards.
TACGCATCCAGCAGCATTGCGAATAGCTCATCGAACACATCCTGAAGGTATTACCTTTGGAGTGCATAATAAGCAATTTATAAGTAAACAAGGTCTCATTGTTTTTTCCTGCAGGTTTGGTTTTAGTGACAGATGCTATAGCTGCTTTAGGTCTTCAAGAAGGTGTTTATCGACTGGGCCAGTATGATATTGAGGTACGTGGTGAACGAGCCTACATTGCAGGAACAGAAACACTATGCGGTAGCACAGCAGAAATGTCCCGTTGCGTTAGATTCTTCAGAGAAGCAACCGGTGAGTCAGTTATTCCATGTCTCAATAATTTTTTCTTTTTCCTCTAATCATAAAATTGTATATCTTCCTTAAGTTTCCTGTGTATATTGCAAATTTCTTCTGTACTACTCTACTGTCTCTGTAACAGGATGCTCTATAGTCGAGGCCCTGGAAGCTGCTACATTGCATCCCGCAAGAGCATTAGAAATAGATTCTCGTAAGGGAGTCTTGAATTTCAATGCAGAAGCGGATTTCGTGATGCTCGATGAAGGACTGAGCGTACTGTCCACGTGGATCGCCGGCAAGTGCGTTTATACGAAAAATGACAATTATGTAATAGAACAGTAATAGCTCACCGTTGAGAAATTCATTCGAGATTTTCCGAGGATCTTTGATCGTTGATCATAACCAATTATTTTTTACTACGTAAATTAATTTCACGGCTGTGAATAGTGTCTCGAATAGAATAGATCAGAGAAATTAGATCAAGGTGCCACGAATCCTTATCAAATTATTTTTCTTATATTTTAATGGGTAATGGATATTACGTATATCATTAGGTATAATAGAATATTAAGATATTACTTATAATATAGCCATAGATTAAAAACTTGAGTTTTATACGGTTGTTATACAATAAAACGCGTTATTACCAGCTTTCTCCTTTAATGTATACTGATAGTAGAAATTAAATACAGTAG